>OX104067.1:118180216-118202977 GCA_944474145.2 Dicrocoelium dendriticum | reverse complement strand
AATCTGTGTTCGAAAAAAATTCCCTAAATTATTTGCAAAATTTGCTGAGTTCGATTATAAAGCTTATATAGGGTTGATATTTAAGTTGTGGATCTAGAGATTTGAAGTTATTTTCAAAATCGAAATGTAACAAAAAATGACGTATTGAGATTCGGGCCGTTGTTAATGAAGCATGGTCAACCATCAACAAACGATACCTAAAGTTTATTCCTTCAAGAAATGTAAGGGATCAAAATTTTGACGAAACAGACCACCAGGTATCGAAAAATTTCCGTGAGTGTTCTTCATTGTTGCATGAACCTAGGCAGACATGAGGGTAAATATTGCATCACCTTTACCGGTAGAGACAATTTCTAAGACAAACAGTTTAAGTTATATACTACAGCAGATAATTAGTTTATATTTTTACTTTTATTTTGCGATCTGCAGTCTCACTTTGATGGTGATGTCAGAACTAGGATACTCAGAAGTATTATACTGTCAACTATATTAAACTGTATTAGCGAACACATGAATGTCAGCGTTTGCTAATCTCCAAACACAATGGAGCCGTTTTGGAGCATTATTCCGCTAACGCCATTTGTAATGTCACTAACACTAGCTCAAGCCAAGCCTCCAGAACAGAAGGCACTGTCGTAAAGCATCCATCAGCCGTGAAACGAAGCACAGATGCTCATTATGTGATCGACGCCGCCAAAAAGAATTTTTGTTCCGCACAAAGAACTGTGTCAAAACATTTGACCAAAGACGCTGGTCAAGCAGTCGTTCACAAATGACCGAACTCCAATTCAATGTCGTGATGAAACAATTAATGACAAATTTAGGCGCCACCTTAAGTACCTAACCAAGTATAACTGGATACATTGTTGGCCAGCAACTCGATATTGCATCCTATTTAACAAACATGTCCAAAAGTACCTTGAAGAAACTGGGTTGACCATTCCATCGTAAGCAATGAACCCAGCGGTAAATTTCAATTGATTGATGATTTAGAACGTAAGCTAAATATCTCAGGTAGGGTGACCACATAGTTGCTTGTGAGTTCAAACTTCATAGTATTGACCGGATCAACTATTTCCGAAATTTCCGATGCTTCGATAAAAATATTATTTATATTAACACCCACCCAAGTCCTGTGAGTACCGAATTTACCTGCGAAAAGAGTCCTATTGAAATGGGGGAGGAAAGAACGACAACAATGATATTAGATATATTCCGACTGAAGTACAAAATAGCAGCAACTCCGCAGCGTCCGAACAGCCCTTGCACGGACGAAGATCTAAAGAACAGGCAATTACCTCTGGCAAATGACGCTATCTGATTCATTTCTAGTCTGTGTTCTGTGGTAACTCGAATAACCGATATTGACCAGATGATTCTGTACGAAAATTTTATTATCAATCAGTGACTATAGCTATGGCCTGCAGGCGTTCGAAATGAAGATCCCTCCTCAGGTTTGAACTGTTTAAAATATCGCTAAACACAGACGATATCCCAAATCAAACGCAAATGTAGTAGTTTACGAAAGGAAGTTACTCAGTGACAGTTTGGTTTAATAAGACGATCGCACGCTTAACAAGCTCAGGCGGAAGGGGCTACTAGTGTACGGTTACTGGAGCGCAGACCAACGAAGCTCACATATCGTGGTCACACAATCTTTTCCCCCGAAGACAAGAATGAGCTAAGTCCACTGTCAAAACCCGCTAACGCCCCAAGGCCGGAATGATATCGATCAAACGAATGGAGTTGATTTGAGATCAGTAACCTTGATCGATCAGGCCACCACTAGCACAGGCTGTACAGTGCAATTAAGCTCAAAAGCTGGTCTCGAATAAGCTAGAGTTGGTAACGTAATATTCATCGCTAAATATTCCAGGGATGTAACATTGGTGACGAGGCTGTGGTGGCGTATGTAGCTTCAATATTTAGAATATAGCATCAATTTAACTTGGATTATATGGCTTCTGAATGCGGTGATGTAATATGTTTTCTTTCCTCATGAAAAGAAGCTTCTTTTTCTCAGTTACCTACCTGACTCCGACGTTAACGAAAATCGGATACGCAAGTCGTCCACCCATAAATCTCGTTATAATCTTGTGCTCAATCCTTTCATGGTCCTCTCACAAGGAGAAAACTACCACACCGCCAAAATGGTTTTATCCTCACGCCTAAGGTGGTTTCCTTAACTCCTACATTAATAGCTAAATTTGTGACCGCATACATCAAACCTCGCTGGTTGTAATGCGTCCCTTCATAATTCCTCGACCGCCTCATAAACTCCACCTCCTAGTGGTGCCCGCTGGGTGGTTCGGGTTTGACCCGTTCCAGCAAATAGTTCGGCGGCAGTGTTCCAGGACGTGGTGGGTTTTCGCCTGGCAAGCGTTCTCCCTATAAAAAGCCACAAATGTCTGCTTAACAACACTGTGAGGTGGCGGTCGTGACTCGCCACAAAATAAAGTCACTGCCCCGTGGGTATCCGAATAATCCTTTCCAACGCACGGACATCCATCTTCTACTCGAGCATTGCCGACGATATGAGAGTCAAAGTTAGAGCAGCACAGTTACAAACAGGAACCTCACAGTGACACACCCACACACACAGTTACATAGTTACATACCCCCTACATAAACATACACTGGTACGGCAAACATAACGTATTCTTGCACATTCTAGACCACGCATTGTTGTCATAATGATCATGCCTGCAAAGGCGT
Organism: Dicrocoelium dendriticum; assembly: GCA_944474145.2. Classification (NCBI taxonomy): domain Eukaryota; kingdom Metazoa; phylum Platyhelminthes; class Trematoda; order Plagiorchiida; family Dicrocoeliidae; genus Dicrocoelium; species Dicrocoelium dendriticum. The sequence goes on along the minus strand of OX104067.1, from coordinate 118,200,262 downwards.
GCCTCGCCTTGTCGAGAATAAAAGCTTTATTTATTTATTTATTATGGACAATGTATTGACTGGAAGTGATAGCTTGTCTAGGTATATTTATCTAACTGTATAATTTCCAGACAGTATTTTACCTGCAATATTGCATCTGGAGGTTCAAATGGCAGAAACCAACCATTGCATAATCACGTTACAAAATAGCTATCTTTCACTTCTACGTGTAGAAAACCCGTTTTCCATTTTCGCCATCCTTCGAATTGCGTTCCTCTATCATTTTATCAAGCAAACTTGCGCATGAATCAAAGGAAACGTATGCACATGCTGCGCAAGTTATGCTTGCAGCAACAGCTGAATACAAGTTCCTTTTTTCTGCAACTATAGGTGTTCAAGTTTGTTATTCTATTCCTAAATGGTACATTGCTGACGTAAGCCTTGAAAGTCAATCCATCAGGGCTCATAGGACTTATTTTGACGACATAACATAATTGGTTTGCAAATACAACAGAGAAGTCAAGGATAAGCTATGAATTATTCAGAAAATCTGCCTTTATATTGCTCATCTAAGCTCAGTCCTGAAACTGTGCGGAATATAACCTGTAATGTTTGTAAAACGATGTATTTTGTCCTTACTCACGATAAGTGCACACTTGACATTTCCTTTAAGTTAGTCAGGCTTTCCGAGTCTCACGTTTTCTTTAATATTGCCTTACTTAGCCCCACAGAATGAGGCATAACACTGCCCACAATTAAATGCATAGATCACCCCATAGGGTTATATTTATTGTTATCAAAACAACTATTCTTTTGTCCGCCTCCTTTAATTATCGCTTAGTTCTTCTTTCCAGTAGTTGACAGACACATCTATATAAACTCCCTGTACCAAGCCGTCTAAGCATAACCGGCACTGAAATTCTGCATTACGCCTAAAACACATTACAGGCACCTGAACAAGCGCCGAAGGTTGTAGCGCAGAATCCTTATTTCACGTGCGACAGATGGTCCAGTGTAACCAGACAACGAAAACAATTCGACAACAATTCATCAGCACTTTCTAGAATGAATAGTTAGCTCACACGCCATTGACACAGCTCCCGCATTCGCCAGGTTAATTGGTATATCTTTTAAGGCAGCAAATGTGGTGAATAGACCATTATCATTGTGTGTTCACATCTACTGTTGTAGAAGATATAATAAACAACACTTTATTGACAGTCAAAATGCATATCACCAAGCCGTTAATCAGGTTGCTTTTTTCGATGCTTTGGTGTAATGTATTGTCAGATCAAGGGTAGCCATGGAATGATAACTACTATTTACGGTGGTCAGACTCGCGCAGAACACTCGCAATATCTCTAATCATATCCTTCCTTTGCTAACCAATCAAAAGTTTGACATCAGTACAGAGTTGCTCATGATTCCTAGAGAAAAATATCAAATTTGCACAGCAGCATGCATTTCACAGAAATCGCTACTTCACTAAAAGTCTACTACGAAGCGGAGTCGACTGGACGTAATCATTATTTGACAGAATGAGCGTCGATGTCATCTTCCTGGTCATTATCAAAATGTTTCTTTGAAAAATAAGTGCTTACCTTAGCTGTCCTTTATGCACATCTATGCATATTGTTGGCTGCCCTACTTAAAATTCAGGGACGATTTAATTCCCTACTTAAGGCGTCGTCCGATGTATAAAATGGTCCTGCATATTTCATGGTGAGGAGCAGTAATAGCATTATCGCCATCTAGGTCAATAGTGCTTTGCCGAATAGAACAGGTATCACTTATTAGAAATAGTGATGCGCTGAATATTATCACCAGCTTTTGTGAAAATTGCGTCTATTATCTACAGGAAATAATAAATCAGTTACACGTACTTAATGGCTACAGTTAGATGGCATAGAAACTAATTACGTTTCGTGAAGAATTTGAAGCAAGAGTCATTATTTTCCATGGGAACAGATGTCAGAAAATTATGGTAGCCAACGTTTTCACAAAGTCAATGAAGTGTGTCATCATCATCATCATACACGTTAGTCAGAGACTGTGAAAAGAGACTGTGAAGAGACCCAATATCCATGTTGGCGATTAGGCATACCACATGAGGATTTTCCTGCTGCTAGTAAGGTCTGGTAAATATGAGACCAGTGAGCTTCAATTACATCCAGTGAGCGTTTATCCAACTCGCAGGACAGCAGATTTTGATAGGGATTCAGAACAGCTGACTTCGCTAGTTGGCTGGTGTCAGTGCGCTCACAACGTCGTCTTGGGCGTCCGCCAAAGCACATCCGCAGGTCAGCACATACAAACGCATGATCAGTGTCCACACCTTTGCTCCAAATCGAGCGACATTTCTGGACGCAGCCTCTCCAGCGGTAACTGATTGCAATGTGACCGATTTGCGTCCAAGGCTGGTTCGAGGCTGGTGGGCGCCAAGTCACCCTCCGGCGGGTGCTGTGTCGGAAATTAGTGCTCGCAAGAAATAAGCGAGCATCCACACACAGATGAAGTAGCCGCTCACCGTTATCATTACGGGAGCCTACACCATGTTGGCCGCCCAGATGCAGCTCATCTGTGGATAATTTTCCAATTTGAGCTTTCAGATCCCCCGCCAGCACTACAGTGTCCGAGCTTCTTCTGTGGCTAAGGAGCTCGTTCAGTTGACCATAGAAGTCGTCCTTTACCGAGTCACCGCTACAGTTTATCGGTGCATAGGCAGCGATAATGAATAGACACCTGTTAGTCCCACGTGACTTCGAAGCTTTGAACGAGCCAGCCAATCGGACCGCATATATCCAGCTACTGATTGGAATCCAATCAACCAGAGCAGTTCCAGCCCGGAGACTCAGGGCAATACCAACACCGGCTTGGCCGGTGCTCGAAGCTACATCGTCACCGGATAGGCGCCATGTGTAAATGCTGCTAGTGTCACCTGAATGGGCTCGCAGAGTGAGCACAGAGCTCGAGTCTTGCAGGCGGGTCTCTGATAAGCAGCAGATATCGATCGAGAGGGTTTCTAATGTTCGAGCAATTGCTGCCTGTTGACCGATCTGAAGCATTGTGCGAATATTGAGGCATGCCAATCTGAAGGAGGATCGAGGGCTCCAAGTGGAAGACGATGAACTGGGCTTGACCGCTTGGTTGGACATGGGCCTGTAGACAGGGCAGGAATGGCGCTCCGCATTCACATGTGAGTTGAAACTAAAAGACAAGCGACTATTGAAGCAAGGTGGGGGAGGACCGAGGATTGGGGGTTGAAAACAGGGGGGTAAAAGGGAAGCTGTTAAGGGTGAAAAAGCGCAAGAGGAAGAATAAGAAGACGAGAAGGCGTGATCAGTAGCATCCAAACCCCTATCCACCCTGCTCGATGCGGCAGATAGGGCACCATTGATTATCTTCTGCGGTGGCCAGAGCATCAGAAATATGTATGAAGTGAGATTCATAGTATTGCGTGGGCAGGATATTGTCAGTTTGCTCAGGCCTAGACAGGCGAACGCTTAGTGTTCTCAACCAAAGCCTTTGGTTCAAACACCTGTCCGCAAAGCAGCGGGTTTGGCACTGGGCTACAATGAGTCCGCTTTAAGGAATAAGGAGCCAGTCTAATTCCAACCCCCAAGCTGGAGGACCAGGAGGCCGAGTTTGTCTGGCCACTAACCATTCACCAATTTGGTATGAGTGACTCTGGTGGTGCAAAAATTGACCATCCAATATAGCTCAATAGATCACTGAGGCACACAAATCATTGGACCACGTTAAGGTCCAGCTTCATTGCGATGGCAATGAATTGTGAAGTTTTACATCAGCGGGTAAAATTTTCTGATGGAACTCTAAACAAATAATTGTTGACTTACATTGTGTAGAACCGTTTTTCGCTTTCCAGTTAACAATGGCTAAACGCGAACATATACGAAAACTTATCAATTTATTGTTTTTCATATTATTAAAATACCTAGCGAAGGAATCTTCTCAAACATGAACCATCTACGGATAATCGAGTGAACTTAGCGTTCAAACACTGAGAGCGATGATAATAGCAAAATGCAGTTTTGTAGACAACAGCAACGGATATTACTGACAAGGAGTTCACAACAAGCTGATTCAGTGCCCACGTCTACTACTGAAAATGCACTCAACTGAGAAGCATTGCTCTATAACTGTGGTTCCAAAAGATGCAATGTCAAGCAACACTTCAGCTTCATTGGCGCAGCCACCGTACTGACTACTGACGTAACTACGCATTGTTATTGCAGTGATGTAATACAGCTAGAAGTTAGGTTTTCATTTTTCTTTAAGGTTTGCATATGCTTTACAACAGGGCACATGTTAAGCGTCCCGTTCTGGCCCACTACTAATCTGTAAGCGTCAAACTTTTGTCCGCGAAACATCTTTTCAACTTATATGTAGAAGTGACGACGTTATTAACACATCCTTTCAGTGAATTAATCACGGAAACACTGCCAATTTTCTTGGCCACCTACTATCAAAACAAGCCTAAACTACTCTAATCCGCATATCTACTCATTCATCGGGGGATGTTACATTACCGCTGATTGTAGCTGCGTGGCTGCTGGATTTTATTGAATCCAAATACCGTCTTGCAATAAGTCTGAATACTGACATCTCTGGTTGGCAGTTGTAATCTGGATTAGTTCTCCGTTCTGAGCAATTATATTACGGCTATTTAGTCTCTAATCAATTTGGAAATGTATAGCACGAAATCGCAAACAGCTTGTTTGTATGCACTAGACTTCAAACAAATCTATGGATTTGGAAACCAACTTGTTGTGGAGCTAGCATAGCACCGCGAAACTAGCACAGTTCGCCGAGCTCACCTGAGACATCCGATCACCATGCGGCGACTCAGCCTACGTAATATAAAAAACGAGCCATTCTAAGGACAATACTAAGCAACCGGTTACCAGCTGAGCGCTACTCAGGACACATGCACTTATTGTGTACGCTGCACTGAACCCAGTGATAGTTTCTCATGGCAATACTGCCTCTATCATGTCATGTCGCTGTGATCCATTTCAGCCCCGCAGTCACTGCGGCAGTTACCGCACCAACTTACAATGTCTACTGAAATTCCCTCAGGACATTTTCATTTGACTGCCGCCAGCATCTAATCTTGTGCTATTTACTTGAGCTAGTAATTGTAGGTGTTAAAGGTATGCTTCGCCATAGCTGTGTCAGTAAAATAACTTTAACTAACGGCCAGTCATCTTACTCGTTCAGGTCTCAGTGCAGTCGTGCTAGGTTGCACATATTCTTCTGCAGTCTTACTTCTCGGATATGTCTGGTGGCTACTCCTCCTTTGCATGCAAGGATAGATTGAAAAATCCGTACGCTTGGGGTACTATTTGTGAATAATGTTCGTTCTTTCCGGCTAAAAGTTAAAACACTCCGATACGTCAAACAAAGCTAGTTGCTATTACGCGCTGAGGATGCTACGTCGAATATTGACGTAGTGTCTTCAAGATATTGCTCAGCTAGGAGAGCCCAACAAGTGTTCAATCACTGTCTTGTCATCATGCTCGGATTCTATGGAAATGCTATCCCTGCACCCTAATTATCAAGAGCACATAAGTCCATGGCATCCACTAAGCATAGTCGCAATGTCCCATTCTCGAGAAAACTTTGTTCACGCAGCGGACTGCTAGCTCTAATACTGCTCTATTGAAAATATATAAATTACCTAGCAGTATCCTGTGTACCTTATGCTGAGGTGAATGGCGCATACATGATACTTCTTCTCCACATTTGGGCTAAGCCGATTTATATTTAAACCTGTCTTCTTGATCTGGATAAAACTACTTTCAGTTACTTTGATTTGTTCAGCTCTGTTCTTCTGCAACATTTTCTGGGTCAAGTTCGCGTGTTGTCTTGCCTTTTAAATGCTATTGCTGTTAGTTCATATCTCCCGGTATTGCTGCGCTTGATGTAAATGTTGACGAGGTGGCTACCCGTCTAACACACTCCGCCTCGATTGCTGGTTAAGGGAGAAAATGAATCGTTGCTTGGGAGCGAGGGAAGGGTGCACGGTCCTAGTGGCTGTGCTAGGCTTAAAGAGCGGTTCCATGTAGTCAGTGCGCAGCGGACCACGGCCCAGTTCGCGCCTTTTGTACTTCTGCTAAGTACGATTACCTACATTGATAGACAGGAATACATAGAAGGATCTGTGGGTTATGCATTGCAAGCCACCCATGGTCCCCTTTACGCGCAGGCATCCTGTAGCTGTCCTATGGAGGCCGCAATGACAAACAAAACCGGAACCGGATGTAGCCTGCCATCTCATGTGTAATAGCAGAAATTTAAAAGTACATAGGGTACAGTATATATGCTGTACCTTATCATCCATTTGCGAAGCAAGTAGTGAACAAAACTCATTTGCTTAACAAGTTTAAAGAGAGGTGTGGTACTCTTAATATCAGCAACCGTGTTTGCCCTAGGCGTATCACTATTCAGCCAACAGATGTCATTTACTGGCAAATTTACTCAACTGTAGGGGTTGTACAAAGCACTTGGTTTTGGAAGAGATATTATTTTTGGGAGACACTCTATGAAATTATTTCATTAGATTTACAATCATATACGATTTTTGAGTGTATGCTGATATCTTTTTGTCTCTAATTATTCAGCCATTCGCTTCGCGTTCGGTGTTATGCTGACTTAAGTACAAGATTTTCACAATGAATAAGCTTTTCCGAGTACCGAAATCCATCATTTTCTATAAGATAATACACCTAAAACGTGTTAAAATAGATAAGATGAAGGAAACATACAAAACGAAATCGTACTGAAAGTAAAGTTGGTTTCGGACTGAAAATCACGGATATATTGAGCTACACACTTTAATCTATGTAACTATATATCGCTCCTTGGAAAACTGCAAGTATTCAACACCGTGGTAGGTTGCTATGATATCCGACATCTGTTGTTATTAAGCAGTAGAAACATCCCTATGACAACACCGCATTTTTGTATGTGGCGTCGCACGGTTTTACATTTTTTCTGATTGAGCACATATAGACTAGTTACTTTATTCTCAAAAATAAAATATTCCCTCTTCTCCTACAGTAACCGATTATGACATAGACGGAACAAGAGTAACTTTGTCTCCACCTCATCTGTTCTAATGAAATTCAAAAGTAGTCATCTGGAAAGTGTCGATCCGCCTTATGCACCAAAATATTTTCAGCTAACTATTATTCAGAGGCAAACGCCTTTTTGGTTGGATGTGAAATTCTTACTCTGAATTGTTATGCGTTCGTATGAGCTGTGTCGGTATTTTTATTATACTAAACATCAGCGGTATATGGATTGGGATGTAGGATAGATTGTGGTCTTCAGTAGATGAATGATAGTAAAATTTATTTTTGAGAACAGTATGAAAAGATTAAAACTTCTGATTACGCCATCCTGTGCTGCATTCGTGTTACGCATACCATGCATGTCCTTAAGGAGTTCCCGCGCTGCAACGTTCGTATTTTCACGCCGCGGTAATGTCCTGAGAATTACTCTGAGTAAACTGGAAAGATGTCTCAACAGGCAACGGAACAACGAAATAAGGTAAATTATTTTTATGTCGATTAAAAAGGCCGACTTTATGATATTTAGGTTGGTACCGAAAAAGATTGCAAATCCAAACGATGCAAAGGTAGCCCAAATATAAAAATATACGCAACAGTGTTTTGTTTAAGTTTTGGCATATTTAAGGAATTTAGGGGGAATGAGATGTTACAGTGCGAAAAGAAAAGCACCGTTGTTTGGCGCAGATTATAAACAACAATAGGATTGTTCATCCTTATGTATAGATTTAGATCAATTGCTATGGGTTAATATTCAAAAGGAACTGTTTAGACTAAAGAGATACTAGACTATACGTATATGCACCGAGGCGTAGTGAGTTCAGTGCAATATTAAATGGATTTGCGAACAGCTCTCGCGAGGCATATATAACTGTGTTTAGACTTGCTATGATTGCCAGACCCACATGAAAACGTAGGTTGTGGACAGCGTATATCATTTCATTGTTGACTTAATTTAGCAATACTTGTCAGGTTATGTCCAGGTTGAGTTTAACTGACACATGTGACTGGGCAATTTGATTACATAGTACACTGATATGAGATCTCTAATTAGGCGCCGACAGCATCCTCTGTACACCACGAGCTTCTTCAATCGATCACTGCATGGAAGGTGTCTTAAACCCCTGACATTTTTCGCTACTGCACTTTGTGTGGTCTCAAGTTCTGCGAGGTCACGCATTCGTCTGAGTAACCAAGTGTGGATGGCCCAGTTGACACGCGACCGCATGTAACCATTAAGCGTCAGATAGAAGAAGGCTGAATCCCAACGCTTTGTTGCTATCCGCTAAAATTCAACAAGCGGGTTACCACGTTTTTTAGCTGAAGCGGACTGTCTGTAACAATCGAGGTCGTTTTGTATCAACACATGATATAAAGCTCCTGAAATTTAGCGCCCAGTTCGCGCTCCTCACTCTTGTAGATGTAGGCGTTTTGATGCTACATATAGAGTACGCGGCAATTTTCCACCTTAAAAAGCAATACGTTCTCCAAAAACCAATTCCAGTTATAATGAAGATCACGCTAAATGACTTCGTATCCTCCCAAGTTTAAAGTAACCCACAAAAACTGAAAATTCCGGGTTTTAAATCATGCTAAACCCTTACTGAAAAATAAAAAGAGGCGCTGCCAAATTACCGAGCCGTTCGATGCGCCGCAGTTCGCACCAATCGCATCGTACCTAGATGCTTGGACTCTAAACACAACATGCAGTTCGCAGAGAACCTTAGGTATCCAACCTAAAGCTGAATATTTATGCTATAATGTTCAACTTTCTGGAGTAGGATAAGGTTATCCATTGATCAAGGGCTTTTATAATGCTAACTAGACATCTCCCCACCGCGTCGTCTGCTTTGTTTGAATCTTCATGTGCTATCAATAAACAAGGAACAATGAAAAATGCTTTATCACGGTATAAAGCAAGTTCTTGATAGTCCCGTAGGATGGTTGGGGGAATATGATGAAATCAAAATATATCTGCGTCATCTACCGAACGTCTGCCTAGATGAATACTTCGATAAGTTACATCAATGTGGAAGTGAAAAAACTTGAGCATAAACATTCTGAAAGACGCTGGGGTGCAGTGATTATTGAGGTAAAGAGTGAGAAAAGTAAAATATGGTCGCTCACATGGGTCCGTTTGATACATAATTCCTGTTGAAAAGCATGCTTGGCATAATCCACAATAGAGAAGTTTAGGTAACCAAATGCTGGGAGCTAAGAGCAACATCTAATAATTTTTGAAATCGCCCAAGTTAGGAGAGGATACAACTGAGTCTGGGAGTGCATTCCAGAGGTGGCAAACGCGAAGGGAAAAGTAATTACGTCGACACTCTAGACGGCTATATTGTTCCTTCAACTTTAAGCAGTTACCCTTGAGCTACGTGTTGTGGCTAAGTTTCAGCAAATGTCGGCATACGTGCTTGGGGTCACTCAATATCTTATACTCTAATATGAGTTGGCCGCGCAGCCTTCGATAGCGTCCGCTGAAAATGCCCAACAACTTCAACCTTCGATGTTACGAGTGATAGTGTAGGCCCTTTACATTCTTTGTTGCTCTTCGTTGTGGTATTTCTAACGCTACTAGGTCACGCAGGAATTAAGATTGCAAAGCTTGGATTGCGTATTCAACATGCGGGGGTACTTAGGAATTGTGCATCATTGGGAAGATTGATGGGTCAAATCTCCCGAATGCCCTTCGTAGCATGCTGACGTGCTGGTTGCCTATTTTCGCCGCTACCGCAGCCTGTTTTGAACAGTTGTGGTCGATCTGTACGAGCACACCGAGCTCACGTTCCTGGGAGCTGGTCTGCAATCCGTTTATCCCAAATAAATAGGTGTAGTTATGTCTGGCGTAATGGCACAACGCGACACTTGTCTGTGTTGAATGGTAAGGCATTTTGAACTGACCAGTTCGACATCATGTTTAGATCGCAATGGAGCCGTTCGTGGTCGTCTGGTCCTCTGATCCTTCACCATATCTTGATATCATTAGCGAAAAGTAGGAAATCGGAAGCAATTGATTTCGCCAAATCGTTAGTGAAGACCAAGTATAGACGAAATCCAAGAACCGAGCCTTGTGGTACTCCACACGCCACATCGATGGCATCGGACAATGATTTTCGGACTTTCACCACTAACCGTTGTTTGTGTAGAAAATTGCTAATCCTACTCAGGATCGGGTCGCCCGTGCCGTAGCTCCGAATCTTCTGAAGGACAATGCGATTTTCTAAGCGATTAAACGCTTTTGAAAAGTCCAGGTAGATGACATCGACCGCTAATCCATCGTCAACACTTTCAGCCTCGCTATTAGTTGCAATTGATAGGTTAGTATTACACGAATGCTTTTGACGAAAGCCATGTTGCTCTAGGGGCTATTAAATTATGGCTTTCCAGATACTGCACCAGTGCATCTGTGATGATTGATTCCATCACTTTGGATAGTAAGGGAATTAGTGTTATTGGACGGTATTTGGCAGGATCAGTGCGACTACCTCTTTTATGGATAGGAGTGATGACCCTTCGCTTCCATACTGATGGAATATGGTTTTCTTCTTGACATCGCTAATAGTAAATAGTCAGTGGTTCTGCTAGATCATTTGCTACCGCCTGCAGAACCTTTGGTCGGATGTTGTCAACAACAGGAGAACTGTGGATACGCAACCATAAAATCTTCTTCAACACAGCTTTCGCAGTGAAGGTGTTGTTGTCTAAACTCGATAGTGAAGAAAAGAAATTAGGAGAAGGTTTAGGCTTGTTACCTGCTTTAAAGTTTAGGAGTAATGAAGCCGTAGGAGATTAGCTGCTTCCATTGCTGGTCGCGTGCACCCATCTGCCGTGATTAGTGCTGGAATCCCGCGCTTCGCTTTTCGAAGGTCGTTAACGTGCCTGTACAGGAGTTTGCGGTTCGTGCAAAATCGCTTCATTAACTTCTGCTGATGAGTGACTTTGTCTTCACGGATCAGTTTCACACCGAATTTACGATGTGTCACGCACGCAGTCCAGGTTTCGGCATTCGAGCAGTCCTGGTGATCTAACCATGCCAAATCCCTCGGGGACATACATTTACGTGTTCTGCTCTTCAGAAAGGACTTATGTTCAGTTCAGTTCAGTTCAGTTCAGATGGGGACTGGAACGATAGGAGAATCCCGTGAATGTTCCATCTTGAGTGGACCGTTGAGCCAGGAATTGATGAAGTGCTCAGTTTTTTTTAGCTTGGAAGGACATATGTTCCGATGCGTGCGATACCAGTGCAATAAACGTCTTTGTGAATGCTTCCAGGCAACATCTGGGGGGAAATCGGTTAAGAACGTCTAAGATGTATCCTTAACAAGCTTAGATAGCATATTGTAGTGCGTGACTGTATGCACTTTATCGTCCTCCTTTTCAGGGTATTCCGCATGGCATATATAGTCAAAGAGTAGAGTAAAATAATCAATACTATTCAGTGGTGTGCTTGTAACTATCCTGTCAACCATGAGTTCTTCGTTAGTTAACACCGGATCCAGTATCAACGGCTTGTTAGAAGTTCGAAATCTGGTGGGAGAGGTTACGTGGTTGTAAAAGGGTGGCTAGCAATTAGCTCTTGCAAGCAGGTTTTAAACTACCTACCGTCGATTGCCTGCGTCTCTATGTCGGGCACGTTAAAGTCTCCAGCGATAAGAATGTGGGTGTAGGACTTGTTCAAAGCAAACTGAAAAACGTGGTTCGGTTTGGAGTCCATTTTTGACGTTGCGTTTGGTGGGCGATACATCAATGCTAGTAGACATATGTCCTTGTTTCGTAACCATAGGCAACACCAACATGAATCAAGAACTCGGATTTCCGGGTAATCGACAACTTCACACCGGTGATTTGTATTATAATAAAGAATCACACCGCCACCCCTTCCGGTTCCATCTGTCCGAAGCAGCGGCATACCGGGTAAATTATCTCACAATCGGTTATCTCAACGTTTAACCATAGCTCAGTAATCATGACGAGGTCCCGCGGTTGTGAGGCATGGAGTAATCCAAGTTCCGCCAGCTTACTTAGAAGTCCTTGGGCATTTGTGTACGTGCAAGGTAGAGCTTTTGTTTTTAGGAGTGCGTTGATAGATGTCAACTTTGTTTCAGTTTTTGAGCCGGCCATTAGGTGGCCGGCAATTAATCGTTTTGGGTTTATAAATTTCAGTCAAGTTGCATGGCATTATTGAGCGTTCCTGAACAGACGTTTCACTCGTGCTGTGCTCGTTCCTTCTGTGGGCAGTGAGCACTGTTGTGTCGGTCTCTCCACAGGACTGTGCAAATAAAGGATTTCCAGTGTTTGCAAGTTCCATGGAATTGCTTACGACTGTTGGCCGTTCGCTTGCTGCCTTTAGCCGGATCTCTGTAGACAACATAGCTCGAAACTTTAACCAGCTATCCAACAGAACTTGCGTCATTCTCTCGGAGCGTAAGATTACTTTCATTTGTCTTGGACCGCAGCCCTTGTAGTTAGGCTATGACGGAACGCTTGTCTGGGATTTGGCATTAACATTGTCAACAGGGAGTGCTTCGCGGATGCAGCACCACTGCTCTCGGTCATGTGTTTACACATCGTCATCAGAAGAATGCAGAAGCTCAGGAACACCATGAACAGGTATTGTTTTCTTCTTAACCGTATTAGGAATGCCGCGTTGGTCAATTGCTTATTTGGGCGATCTTTCCAAGGTAGATCAGGTATTATGCGCACTACGCTCGGTGAGTTGCAAAGACGAACTGTTGAGAGCAGGATAGCCTCTGTCTCATCTGCTGAGTCTAGTGTTACTCGAAGAATTCGAGGTTCACCAAAGTGCACTGAGGTCGGGTGACCGCTGCGCGTTGCAGCATTGCAGGTTCAATCCGAATGCCAATCGCATCGCAGATGAAACTCAACAGGTTGCGATCGTCTTGCTACTTGCCTTTAATTGTGCCAGATTTGGATTCGGTAACATTGGTGTACACGAGAGTTAACGCATCGTGGTTTTGTCAATCGAGTGTTGGCTTTATACTTTTGCCGGCAGTATGGGTTGTTTAGAAGGCGCCACTGGAATCGATGATGAAAGCTGCTTTGTGCCACGTGTGAACGGTTCAGAGGATGGACTTATGTGTGTCTCTTCCGGTGTGTTTGTCGACGCAATCGATGCGTACGTTACCTGCTTGTTATCTGCACCGGATTTCCTACGGCTCTGAGTTGTCGGCGTCATGGCTGAATCTCCAAGTGAAGTCTCTATGGTTGGAGAAGTGGAAGCAGGCATGTTTAAGGCTTGTCCACTTATGGGAGTGAGGTGACCCAGTGGATTTAGAGTCACAGGCGCTGCAGTGCGCTTGGAGCGTCTAGCTTTCTCCTTCTTCTTAGAATCATAGCTTACTTTGGTAGGTTTAGTTATTACAGCGGCCATACTTACTTCCATGGATAGAGCTTAGTATTCATAAAGCAGGCAATGATCTCAGTCATCCTATCGCACTTTTTCATGAACAAAGATAAACGGTTGACAACTGGAATGACTTGACATATTGGGCAAAACCAAATTGTGTCGGCAACTTGGTTTGTCTGTCTCATTTCTTGGACGGATTTGCCTACACATTGCGGACAGTACGATCTAATACAGCTAGAATAATTACACTGAGCTTTAGGACTTTACTGCAATTGTCTGCGCAACATAGACGATGTTAAACCATCTGAATGCTAGTCCCTCAGGTTACTGGTACGTTGTGTCGACGAAACACGTCCTGCTCCGACTCGATGTTACCACAGCTTTCTAGGTAGGCCATTAGTATATACGCGACGATCACTTCTATGACCCCGGCCAAGGTCACAATTGACAGGCTCAGATTGACTTCTAATTTCAAGAAAGTGATTATTTCAGATATCCATAATTGGCGGATCCATATTTTCCTCTGGTGAGCAATGAAAGCGTCCGGCATATGCCACTGCAAAGTGCAGGTTTGCCACGTGCTGTGCATTCGCGTAAATATTTTCCGTTTCAAAGCCTGCGTGTATTTAAGTAATTTTTAAAAAAATAGTCGACAAGGAAATTGCCGTTGAGTAAAAAGCTCCTACGCTGTAGTATTTCTTTGTGCACTCGAAGCTAAACAGCATGAGATGCGTTTGGTCTTCGTCATGGTAATACTTCACTATTGTACAGTTTAGATGTATGCAGTGGAATTGTAAGAAAATCTTCAATAACTTAAGATTTATACGTCCTATTGCATGTGGTCATCAGGCGCCCCAAAGAACGTTTGCTGCATAATATTTCCTCGCGTTGCAGCACCACCTGCAGGCTGACGCCATCAATGTAGTGCCTACAGCGCATTGCGAAATAAAGAGTATTTCAATCAGGTTGCACTTTGCTGGATATTTCATGTGCCACTGCTACATTAATAATTCGTCACATTAACAATTACAACTTTAATACAGTGGATTGTTTCTTCGTTCTTCATGGGTGATAGCAAATCTTCCGTCCTGTTGTGCTTCCCCGGTTTGTGGTTTATCATGAAGTCCTATTCTTGTAGGCGCAGCGCCCAGCGCGAACTTGCATTCGGGGTCGCTAAGGACATAATCCATTCCAATAGTTTGTGATCGGTTTCGATGTGAAACCGTTGACCCAAAAAATACGGTCGCCACTTGTCTAGAGCCCACACAATTGCAAGACACTCCTTCTGCACTGTCAGGTACTTGTGTTCTGATGGGGTCAAATGTATACTAGCGTATTCCACCGTGCCTTGCTTCTGCTTCAATACCACACCGATTCCGACATCGCCAGCGTCTGTGGCCACAGTGAAGAGTTCCCCGGAGCTCGGCAATTTTAGAGTCAGTTCCTGGCTTCCTATCTCCCTCTGAATGTCATCAAACGCTCGCTGAGCCAATGGCGTCCAAGTGACTTATTCCTTCTCCTAAGGTGACGCCAAGCTGTTAAAATTCCTCACAAATATACTGTAATTTCCAGCGCGGCCCAAAAATGCCCGGAGGCTGCGCTTTGTTGTAGGAACAGGAGTGTCTTGAATTGCCGATACTTTCTCCGGTAGCGGCTTGAGTTCACCCTGACCCATCTTGTGACCAAGCATTTTCAACGACGTCTTCCAGATTTGAGAGTTCCCCCCATTTATCGATAATCCAGACTGCGGAATCTTTTGCAGCGTTGCTTCTAGAGGACGATGGTGTTCTGTCTCGGTTTCACTATACACATCGTTGTCCTTGCCGTATACGGTCACATCATCTACTCCATCCATTAGTCGCAACATCAAACGCCGGAAGGTAAAAAGGGCACCAGATAATCAAAACTGCACCCTTTTATACTGCTACTGCTTGTCACCGACTGTAAACGCTGTCTTCTCTCTGTCCTCTTGTTTGATCGCCAGCTGCCAGTAGCCAGTCTTCAACTCCAGTACCGTAAATATCCTTGACTTTGCAGTTTATCAAAACGTCGTAGACTAAAGACACAGGGACTAAGCGACTCAGGGATATTGTTTGGCCTTCCAAAGTCCACGCAAAAGCGGTACTTTCCATTAGCGTTCTTCACTAAAACTACTGGAGAGTTATATGGGCTTTGAGCCTCTATTAGATCTGCATTCAGCATCTCCTGCACCTACCGTCTGACCTCAGCTTCCAGGTGTATTGGTATTATTCTGGTGGCCGTGCGCCCGATACGGCTGATGGGATAGTGGAAATAGGTGTTCGACCCTGTCACAAAACTCATAAGGACTATTATCGTCCGTGAATAGGATATTGCACTTGATCACAAGCGATTGAAGAGCTGGACGTGTGTGTACAACGGCCACCACCGAGCACACCAAGCGTTCTTTTCTGCCCACAAGTTGGATAGCTCCGTAGTTCGGTATCAGGTTTCCTAGTTTCAGGTCAACGATTGCTTCACTGGCTTGGAGAAATTCAGCACCCAGTATCGTGTCCGGCGACACGATGAAGTGATAGATCAATTTCCGACCCCTAACACCAACCACATGTTCTGCCATACCATCTATGCGTATGTGGTAACCATCGACCGCTTATACAACCATGGAACTAGATTGAGTTTTCACATCTCTGACTGAGTGCGGAAACTGCGGCTCCTGTGTCAATCAGACACCTCTCCACTTTCCCATTCACCTCTACCATCGCCTTGATCTCATCTTTATTAAACACTCGAAGGATGAACTCCCCAAAAGGAGAACAGAACGATTGGTAGCATTTGCTTTGTACAAAGGCTGTATTGCGATTTGGCGGACATTGGCGCTTCCAATGACCCAGTTTCCCGCAAACGAAACAGCGTCCCTTCAGCCGTATCTTCTGTGAGGGAACTCGAAGTGCCCCGATGTCTTGCGTAATCTGTTCCAATCTCTCTTCTAACTCGTTCAATCGCTCCTCCTTTGCTTTGGCTTCCGTTGTCAAAGCAACAACTGCTTCATGTGAAAGCTCTCCCGGTACATGGGAAAATGCCATCACGCCAGATCTCTCGGTGGCGTTTACAATCCGGAGACGATCGGCTACCGTCGGAAGGAAACCATCCAAATACTGTTCCACCAACAATTGTTGTCTTGAGTCGTCATCCAAGCTAAGTAGCGCCCGGGCCAGTAATTCACTGATGTGGACCACGAAGACGAACGGGTCCGTTCGCGCTCCAAGCCGAGCCGCCTTGAACCGCCGCATCGAGCCTTGGCGATCGGCCGGGCTGTCGAATCTCGCAATCAGTTTCTCCTTCGCGGCGGCCCATTCCAACTTGACAGGGTCCCTTCGCGCCGCATCAAGAATAGCCTTCGCCCTGCCCTTGTGGTGGCTCCGCAAGGCATCTAAATTCGCGCGGTCCTGCCTCACCCCGATTGCCACCGCAACATCCTCGAAGTACTCCGAAAACTTCCGTACATCGCCACCAAAAGGTCTCGAGCCAGGGAATCTTCATTTCCTACTTGCAGCTGATCAAGACACCAAGTGTTGAGAACGCAATGAGTAGCACACAAATCGTTCATTGGAGAAAGCATGTCTACTTAACATGATAATTCGAACATGGTAACGCGAGTCCACTTTGAGCATGACATTCGCGGCACCTTTCCGGAGCGATGTGCCGTTGCAACCTATCATCCACTGAGCATCTGTCTAGATTGCCTCGTGCCCTCGTGTACCGCATCCGGTTGATATTCCAACGCACCGTCTGCTGGCATCTCATGATTTACCTGTTGCCTTGTGCGCCCTCGGTGATATCTCTGCTACTCATAAGTAGTGCACCACGGTATTATTTAGCCTAATCTCTAGCAGTATGCTTATTGAGTTATTTCTGTTCCCCTTTACTATGTCGGCAAGAGAATCGTCCACATAAGTACCCACAGTTCGCAAAGTTTATTTTGTGCATTTTTGAATACAACAGATTCGCTTGTCCGTATACTTTCTTTTGGTTTGAAGTAAGAGGCTAACAAGTTATCTGTATTCATGCTTTGATGAATGTTGTGCAGAGAGTCGGTCGCTTTCATAAATATGTCGGTCGTATTTAGGTGTTATGCTAACGAAGGATAGTTAGACAAATCAGAATCGCAGTTCCACCCTACACATGAGTAACGCTAATTTCTTCATATCAGTTTTCCATTCTGCCATCTCAAGTGAAGCCAATGCCTGTCTCCCAGCTGATTGCTTGTTAACCAGTCTGCGTATATCTCCTCAGGACGTACGTCATTTAATTAATAAAAGTTCACTTTAGGTCGCTCGCAAATTCAACGGTACACTGCAGTTTAGTGAAATGTATAAAATATCCGTGTAATTAGAAAATAGCGCCCTTTTTAATATTGATATTCACTGTTCACAGTTGAAACGCACAAAGATTGTTGCACCTTTGTGAGCTAGCTTTTTCCTCTCCAATTTTATTATATGCATTAGGGTTAAGGTTGCGCCATACTCTATCACAAATAGAAAACGAGCACAAGACTTTTATCCCAAGACTGCATGGAGTGCTTTCATTTTGATGTCTCGGGCGCAACGTGACGTAGTTTATGCCAGGTATGCCCCTCCAAGTTGGCATATTCCAACTTGCTCCGCAGGTACATTTTAGCAATTGTGGGAAGAGCGAGGAGTTGACCACAGTGCGTGGAAAGCATAAATATAGATTGCCCACCTATATTCGCCTTCTCAGATTGTTTGAGGTAGTCAAATTTGATTTGAACCATTATCGTTAGCTTACTTCTCTGAGTAGGTTACCGTAATTCTGGCATCCAACTTTTATACGTACAATCTTAAAGTTATCCACGTCAAGTCAATCGAATTCCTCGACGAATGTAATACTGATGAAAAATGCACTGCATTAAAAATGAAGGAATTGTTGGTGAGTGAAAAATGCTTTACCCCTTAACAAGGTGAATCGCATATTTTCCACAAAATATGCCCTCTGATAAAGATAAACCCGGTTGAACTTTAGTACCTGGCAGCCCGTGCAACAACAGTTCGATGTTAACACGAATGGAAACTCTGGTATGTTTGTGATGAACGCCAATTATGTGTAAGAAAGCCGGCCGGTCAAATTGCTATCTGGTACTACAGTATGGTAATTGGTAGATTTGATCGAAGTCAAGTCAAAATACGCTTTTGTAATACTAAAGGTTTATTTTCAGCATTTATACCACCACTGAACACACCTGGATGATAAACACAACACACATGCTTAGGAAGAAAAATTGGAAAATGCACAAATGTTAAACTGACCACCGCTCGGGCAGCATATTAGTGACCTTCGTTAAGTCAACAAGCAAACATGAGAGCTAAAGCAAATCAGTATTACGATACCATGACCCGCGAGAGAATAAAATGCTGGATTTCAAACGAGTAGAATAGAAAGAGAGCGTTTTGGAAAAGGAGTATGCGGTGAATGGAATCGATCAGTTAGTATATTAGGCGCAAACTAATTGCAGGCATCAAGATGTATAGGAATTATCAATTCAACTAGAGAATCCGTAGACAACC
The DNA here is from genome assembly GCA_944474145.2 of Dicrocoelium dendriticum. Lineage (NCBI taxonomy): Eukaryota > Metazoa > Platyhelminthes > Trematoda > Plagiorchiida > Dicrocoeliidae > Dicrocoelium > Dicrocoelium dendriticum. Next base: position 118,181,255 of record OX104067.1, on the reverse strand, counting down.
CGCTGCATCTAAAACTACCCTTTGTAGAGTGCACCAATATGATGTAGTCTTTATGTAGCAGTCCATAAAAAATGACAGGAGAGCAGTCTAACCAATAGGGATTAATGTAAGAGCACAAATCTGGATATCAAACTTCGAGGTATCGAAAGCACCTTAAGTCTGAGGGCATAAAACGAACGTTTTCCGACTTTCCGAAACCATCTACAGACATGCGTTAACCAACGAAGGAATTGGGATGAAATGGCACCGAGATACTTGACGGTGGAAGAGTTAGGTATGGGATTTTAATCCACAGTCAGGGTGGGGAGAAAGCTATGAGAGACTGCAACTTATGGTCACGTAGAAAAGAAAATATTTCATTATGGCACTTAAAAGAACTAAGCGTAAGAAATCTGGTTGAAAGCCTTTCTACCAAATCTTCTAACTCACGTTGATTTGATGAGGAATCCTGGTTATTGGCAGATATATATCCCAGCAAACATCCTCAGCATATTCACACACTATAAACGTTGGTTTTGTACGGAGATGTTCAGCATAAAGGATGATTAAATGGGTGATAGGATCGCTCACTGTAGAACACTACAGACTGCAAAGAGGACAGGGGATATCTTAAGGTTCAACTTGGTGAAGTGAGTAGGATCCTTAAAATAGTCAGGTAACATACACATACGAGGGTGAACTCCATCTTCGAATAGCGCGTTAAGCAACCTTTATCTATCTGTGCTTCTAAAGGCATTCGAATAATCCAGGAATAGAAGCCATAAGGATTTATATTTTTGACCTAATGCACTGGCTATAGGATAAACAACAAATGTCATTGCGTCCAAATTGGAGCGCTGGGGTCTATATGCAAACTAGTAGACATCCTCCCAGGAATGGCTGAGTGAATCCGGGGAATTAACAGACGTACTCGTTAATAGTTTTCTGAGGATCATACTTTTTTGACCTTACATAGCTAAAATTTTAAAATGGTTGACAAAGAGATTACTAATGTTTTCTTTGAGACTACGAGGAGTGTTGCCTTCGGTGTCAGTGGTCC
>OX104067.1:118154087-118179716 GCA_944474145.2 Dicrocoelium dendriticum | reverse complement strand
TGTTACAGACAGTCCGCTTCAGCTAAAAAACGTGGTAACCCGCTTGTTGAATTTTAGCGGATAGCAACAAAGCGTTGGGATTCAGCCTTCTTCTATCTGACGCTTAATGGTTACATGCGGTCGCGTGTCAACTGGGCCATCCACACTTGGTTACACAGACTAATGCGTGACCTCGCAGAACTTGAGACCACACAAAGTGCAGTAGAGAAAAATGTCAGGGGTTTACGACACCTTCCATGCAGTGATCGATTGAAGAAGCTCGTGGTGTACAGAGGATGCTGTCGGCGCCTAATTACAGATCTCACATCAGTGTACTATGTAATCAAATAGTCCAGTCACATATGTGTCAGTTAAACTCAGCCTGGACATAACCTGACAAGTATTGCTAAATTAAGTCAACAATGAAATGGTATACGTTGTCCACAACCTACGTTTTCATGTGGGTCTGGCAATCATAGCAAGTATAAACACAGTTATATATGCCTGGCGAGAGCTGTTCGCAAATCCATTTACTATTGCACTGAACTCACTACGCCTCGGTGCATATACGTATAGTCTAGTATCTCTTTAGTCTAAACAGTTCCTTTTGAATATTAGCCCATAGCGATTGATCTAAATCTGTACGGTAGGGTGAACAATCCTATTGTTGTTTATAATCTGCGCCAAACAACGGTGTTTTTCTTTTCGCACTGTAACATCTCATTCCCCCTAACTTCCTTAAATATGCCAAAACTTAAACACAACACTGTTGTGTATATTTTTATATTTGGGCTACCTTTGCATCGTTTAGATTTGCAATCTTTTTCGGTTCCAACCTAAATATCATAAAAGTCGGACTTTTTAATCGACATAAAATAATTTTACCTTATTTCGTAGTTCCGTTGCCTGTTGAGACATCTTTCCAGTTTACTCAGAGTAATTCTCAGGACATTACCGCGGCGTGAAAATACGAACGTTGCAGCGCGGGAACTCCTTAAGGACATGCATGGTATGCGTAACACGAATGCAGCACAGGATGGCGTAATCAGACGTTTTAATCTTTTCAGGCTGTTCTCAAAAATAAATTTTACTATCATTCATCTACTGAAGACCACAATATATCCTTCATCCCACACCATATACCGCTGATGTTTAGTATAATAAAAATACCGACACAGCTCATACGAAAGCATAACAATTCAGAGTAAGAATTTCACATCCAACCAAAAAGGCGTTTGCCTCTGAATAATAGTTAGCTGAAAATATTTTGGTGCATAAGGCGAATCGACACTTTCCAGATGGCTACTTTTGAATTTCATTAGAACAGATGAGGTGGAGACAAAGTTACTCTTGTTCCGTCTATGTCATAATCGGTTACTGTAGGAGAAGAGGGAATATTTTATTTTTGCGAATAAACTAACTAGTCTATATGTGCTCAATCAGAAAAAATGTAAAACCGTGGGACGCCGCAGACCAAAATTCGGTGTTGTCATAGGGATGTTTCTACCGCTTCATAACAACAGATGTCGGATATCATAGCAAACTACCACGGTGTGGAATACTTGCAGTTTTCCAGGAAGCGATATATAGTTACATAGATTAAAGTGTGTAGCTCAATATATCCGTGATTTTCAGTCCGAAACCAACTTTACTTTCAGTACGATTTCGTTTTGTATGTTTCCTTCATCTTATCTATTTTATCACGTTTTAGGTGTATTATCTTATAGAAAATGATGGATTTCGGTACTCGGAAAAGCTTATTCATTGTGAAAATCTTGTACTTAAGTGAGCATAACACCGAACGCGAAGCGAATGGCTGAATAATTAGAGAAAAAGATATCAGCATACACTCAAAAATCGTATATGATTGTAAATCTAATGAAATAATTTCATAGAGTGTCTCCCAAAAATAATATCTCTTCTAAAACCAAGTGCTTTGTACAACCCCTACAGTTGAGTAAATTTGCCAGTAAATGACATCTGTTGGCTGAATAGTGATACGCCCAGGGCAAACACGGTTGCTGATATTAAGAGTACCACACCTCTCTTTAAACTTGTTAAGCAAATGCGTTTTGTTCACTACTTGCTTCGCAAATGGATGATAAGGTACAGCATATATACTGTACCCTATGTACTTTTAAATTTCTGCTATTACACATGAGATGGCAGGCTGCATCCGGTTCCGGTTTTGTTTGTCATTGCGGCCTCCATAGGACAGCTACAGGATGCCTGCGCGTAAAGGGGACCATGGGTGGCTTGCAATGCATAACCCACAGATCCTTCTATGTATTCCTGTCTATCAATGTAGGTAATCGTACTTAGCAGAAGTACAAAAGGCGCGAACTGGGCCGTGGTCGGCTGCGCACTGACTACATGGAACCGCTCTTTAAGCCTAGCACAGCCACTAGGACCGTGCACCCTTCCCTCGCTCCTAAGCAACGAATCATATTCTCTCTTAACCAGCAATCGAGGCGGAGGGTGTTAGACGGGTAGCCACTTCGTCAACATTTACATCAAGCGCAGCAATACCGGGAGATATCAACTAACAATATAGCATTTACAAGGCAAGCCAACTCGCGAACTGGACACAGAAAATGTTGCAGAAGAACAGAGCTGAACAAATCAAACTAACTGAAAGTAGTTTTATCCAGATCAAGAAGACAGGTTTAAATATAACTCGGCTTAGCCCAAATGTGGAGAAGAAGTATCATGTATGCGCCATTCACCTCAGCATAAGGTACCCAGAATAATGCTAGTTAATTTATATATTTTCAACAGAGCAGTATTAGAGCTAGCAGTCCGCTGCATGAACAAAGTTTTCTCGAGAATGGGACATTGCGACTATGCTTAGTGGATGCCATGGACTTATGTGCTCTTGATAATTAGGGTGCAGGGAAAGCATTTCCATAGAATCCGAGCATGATGATAAGACAGTGATTGAACACTTGTTGGGTTCTCCTAGCTGAGCAATATCTTGCAGACACCACGACAATATTCGGACGTAGCATCCTCAGCGGCGTAATAGCAACTATCTTTGTTTGACGTATCGGAGTGTTTTAACTTTTAGCCGGAAAGAACGAACATTATTCACAAATAGTACCCCAAGCGTACGGATTTTTCAATCTATCCTTGCATGCAAAGGAGGAGTAGCCACCAGACATATCCGAGAAGTAAGACTGCAGACGAATATGTGCAACCTAGCACGACTGCACTGAACGAGAAAGATGACTGGCCGCTAGTTAAAGTTATTTTACTGACACAACTATGGCGAAGCATACCTTTAACACCTACAATTACTAGCTCAAGTAAATAGCACAAGATTAGATGCTGGCGGCAGTCAAATGAAAGTGTCCTGAGGGATTTTCAGTAATGACATTGTAAGTTGGTGCGGTAACTGCCGCAGTGACTGCGGGGCTGAGATGGATCACAGCGGCATGACATGATAGAGGCAGTATTGCCATGAGGAACTATCACTGGGTTCAATGCAGCGTACACAATAAGTGCATGTGTCCTGAGTAGCGCTCAGCTGGTCACCGGTTGCTTAGTATTGTCCTTAGAATGGCTCGTTTTTTTATATTACGTAGGCTGAGTCGCCGCATGATGATCGGATGTCTCAGGTGAGCTCGGCGAACTGTGCTAGTTTCGCGGTGCTATGCTAGCTCCACAACAAGTTGGTTTCCAAATCCATAGATTTGTTTGAAGTCTAGTACATACAAACAAGCTGTTTGCGATTTCGTGCTGAACATTTCCAAAATGATTAGAGACTAAATAGCCGTAATGTAATTGCTCAGACGGAGAACTAATCCAGACTACAACTGCCAACCAGAGATGTCAGTATTCAGACTTATTGCAAGACCGTATTTGGATTCACTGAAATCCAGCAGCCACGCAGCTACAATCAGCGGTAATGTAACATCCCCGATGAATGAGCATATATGCGGATTAGAGTAGTTTTGGCTTGTTTTGATGGTAGGTGGCCAAGAAAATTGGCAGTGTTTCCGTGATTAATTCACTGAAAGGATGTGTTAATAACGTCGTCACGTCTACATATAAGATGAAAAGATGCTTCGCGGACAAAAGTTTGACGCTTATAGATTAGTAGTGGGCCACAATGGGAAGTTTAACATGTGCCCTGTTGTAGAGCATATGCAAACCTTAAAGAAAACTGATGACCTAACTTCTAGCTGTATTACATCACTGCAGTAACAATGCGTAGTTACGTCAGTAGTCAGTACGGTGGCTGCGCCAATGAAGCTGAAGTGTTGCTTGACATTACATCTTTTGGAACCACAGTTATAGAGCAATGCTTCTCAGTTGAGTGCATTTTCAGTAGTAGACGTGGGCACTGAGTCAGCTTGTTGTGAACTCCTTGGCAGTAATATCCGTTGCTGCTGTCTACAAAACTGCATTTTGCTATTATATTCGCTCTCAGTGTTTGAACGCTAAGTTCACTCGATTATCCGTAGATGGTTCATGTTTGAGAAGATTCCTTCGCTAGGTATTTTAATAATAGGAAAAACAATAAATTGATACGTTTTCGTATATGTTCGCCTTTAGCCATTGTTAACTGGAAAGCGAAAAACGGTTCTACACAATGTAAGTCAACAATTATTTGTTTAGAGTTGCATCAGAAACTTTTACCCGCTGATGTAAAACTTCACAATTCATTGCCATCGCAATGAAGCTGGACCTTAACGTAGTCCGATGATTTGTGTGCCTCAGTGATCTATTGAGCTATATTGGATGGTCAATTTTTGCACCACCAGAGTCACTCATACCAAATTGGTGAATGGTTAGAGGCCAGACAAACTCAGCCTCCTGGTCCTCCAGCTTGGGGGTTGGAAATAGTGTGGCTCCTTATTCCTTAAAGCGGACTCATTGTAGCCCAGTGCCAAACCCGCTGCTTTGCGGACAGGTTTTTGAACCAAAGGCTTTGGTTGAGAACACTAATCGTTCGCCTGTCTAGGCCTGAGCAAACTGACAGTATCCTGCCCACGCAATACTATGAATCTCACTTCAAACATATTTCTGATGCTCTGGCCACCGCAGAAGATAATCAATGGTGCCCTATCTGCCGCATCGAGCAGGGTGGATAGGGGTTTGGATGCTACTGATCACGCCTTCTCGTCTTCTTATTCTTCCTCTTGCGCTTTTTCACCCTTAACAGCTTCCCTTTTACCCCCCTGTTTTCAACCCCCAATCCTCGGTCCTCCCCCACCTTGCTTCAATAGTCGCTTGCCTTTTAGTTTCAACTCACATGTGAATGCGGAGCGTCATTCCTGCCCTATCTACAGGCCCAAGTCAAACCAAGCGGTCAAGCCCAGTTCATGGGCTTTCATTTGGAGCCCTCGATCCTCCTTCAGATTGGCATGCCTCAATATTCGCACAATGCTTCAGATCGGTCAACAGGCAGCAATTGCTCGAACATTAGAAACCCTCTCGATCGATATCTGCTGCTTATCAGAGACCCGCCTGCAAGACTCGAGCTCTGTGCTCACTCTGCGAGCCCATTCAGGTGACACTAGCAGCATTTACACATGGCGCCTATCCGGTGACGACGTAGCTTCGAGCACCGGCCAAGCCGGTGTTGGTATTGCCCTGAGTCTCCGGGCTGAAACTGCTCTGGTTGATTGGATTCCAATCAGTAGCTGGATATATGCGGTCCGATTGGCTGGCTCATTCAAAGCTTCGAAGTCACGTGGGACAACAGGTGTCTATTCATTATCGCTGCCTATGCACCGATAAACTGTAGCGGTGACTCGGTAAAGGAAGACTTCTATGGTCAACTGAACGAGCTCCTTAGCCACAGAAGAAGCTCGGACACTGTAGTGCTGGCGGGGGATCTGAAAGCTCAAATTGGAAAATTATCCACAGATGAGCTGCATCTGGGCGGCCAACATGGTGTAGGCTCCCGTAATGATAAGGGTGAGCGGTTACTTCCTTTGTGTGAGGATGCTCGCTTATTTCTTGCGAGCACTAATTTCCGACACAGCACCCGCCGGAGGGTGACTTGGCGCCCACCAGCCTCGAACCAGCCTTGGACGCAAATCGGTCACATAGCAATCAGTTATTACTGGTGAGGCTGCATCCAGATTTGTCGCTCAATTTGGAGCACAGGTGTGGACACTGATCATGCGTTTGTATGTGCTGACCTGCGGATGTGCTTTGGCGGACGCCCAAGACGACGTTGTGAGCGCACTGACACCAGCCAACTAGCGAAGTCAGCTGTTCTGAATCCCTATCAAAATCCGCTGTCCTGCGAGTTGGATAAACGCTCACTGGATGTAATTGAAGCTCACTGGTCTCATATTCACCAGACCTTACTAGCAGCAGGAAAATCCTCATGTGGTATGCCTAATCGCCAACATGGATATTGGGTCTCTTCACAGTCTCTTTTCACAGTCTCTGACTAACGTGTATGATGATGATGATGACACACTTCATTGACTTTGTGAAAAAGTTGGCTACCATAATTTTCTGACATCTGTTCCCATGGAAAATAATGACTCTTGCTTCAAATTCTTCGCGAAACGTAAGTAGTTTCTATGCCATCTAACTGTAGCCATTAAGTACGTGTAACTGGTTTATTATTTCTTGTAGATAACAGACGCAATTTTCACAAAAAACTGGTGATAATAATCAGCGCATCACTATTTCTAATAAGTGATACCTGTTCTATTCGGCAAAGCACTATTGACCTAGATTGCGATAATGCTATTACTGCTCCTCACCATGAAATATGCAGGACCATTTTATACATCGGACGAGGCTTTAAGTATGGAATTAAATCGTCCCTGAATTTTACTTAGGGCAGCCAACAATATGCATAGATGTGCATAAAGGACAGCTAAGGTAAGCACTTATTTTTCAAAGAAACATTTTGTTAATGACCAGGAAGATGACATCGACGCTCATTCTGTCAAATAATGATAACGTCCAGTCGACTCCGCTTCGTAGTAGACTTTTAGTGAAGTAGAGATTTCTGTGAAATGCATGCTGCTGTGAAAATTTGATATTTTTCTCCAGGAATCATGAGCAACTCTGTACTGATGTCAAACTTTTGATTGGTTAGCAAAGGAAGGATATGATTAGAGATATTGCGAGTGTTCTGCGCGAGTCTGACCACCGTAAATAGTAGTTACCATTACATGGCTACCCTTGATCTGACAATACATTACACCAATGCATCGAAAAAAGAACCTGATTAACGGCTTGGTGATATGCATTTTGACTGTCACTAAAGCGTTGTTTATTATATCTTCTACAAGAGTAGATGTGAACACACAATGATAATGGTCTATTCACCACATTTGCTGCCTTAAAAGATATACCAATTAACCTGGCGAATGCGGGAGCTGTGTCAATGGCGTGTGAGCTAACTATTCATTCTAGAAAGTGCTGATGAATTGTTGTCGAATTGTTTTCGTTGTCTGGTTACACTGGACCATCTGTCGCACGTGAAATAAGGATTCTGCGCTACAACCTTTGGAGCTTGTTCAGGTGCCTGTAATGTGTTTTAGGCGTAATGCAGAATTTCAGTGCCGGTTATGCTTAGAAGGCTTGGTACAGGGAGTTTATATAGATGTGTCTGTCAACTACTGGAAAGAAGAACTAAGCGATAATTAAAGGAGGCGGACAAAAGAATAGTTGTTTTGATAACAATAAATATAACCCTATGAGGTGACCTATGCATTTAATTGTGGGCAGCGTTATGCCTCATTCTGTGGGGCTAAGTAAGGCAATATTAAAGAAAACGTGAGACTCGGAAAGCCTGACTAACTTAAAGGAAATGTCAAGTGTGCACTTATCGTGAGTAAGGACAAAATACGTCGTTTTACAAACATTACAGGTTATATTCCGCACAGTTTCAGGACTGAGCTTAGATGAGCAATATAAAGGCGGATTTTCTGAATAATTCATAGCTTATCCTTGACTTCTCTGTTGTATTTGCAAACCAATTATGTTATGTCGTCAAAATAAGTCCTATGAGCCCTGATGGATTGACTTTCAAGGCTTACGTCAGCAATGTACCATTTAGGAATAGAATAACAAACTTGAACACCGATAGTTGCAGAAAAAAATGAACTTGTATTCAGCTGTTGCTGCAAGCATAACTTGCGCAGCATATGCATAAGTTTCCTTTGATTCATGCGCAAGTTTGCTTGATAAAATGATAGAGGAATGCAATTCGAAGGATGGCAAAAAATTTAAAAACGGTTTTCTACACGTAGAAGTGAAAGATAGCTATTTTGTAACGTGATTATGCAATGGTTGGTTTCTGCCATTTGAACCTCCAGATGCAATATTGCAGGTAAAATACTGTCTGGAAATTATACAGTTAGATAAATATACCAAGACAAGCTATCACTTCCAATCAATACATTGTCCATAATAAATAAATAAATAAAGCTTTTATTCTCGACAAAGCGAGGCACGCCTTTGCAGGCATGATCATTATGACAACAATGCGTGGTCTAGAATGTGCAAGAATACGTTATGTTTGCCGCACCAGTGTATGTTTATGTAGGGGGAAGGTAACTATGTAACTGTGTGTGTGTAGGTGTGTCACTGTGAGGTTCCTGTTTGTAACTGTGCTACTCTAACTTTGACTCTCATATCGTCGGCAATGCTCGAGTAGAAGATGGATGTCCGTGCGTTGGAAAGGATTATTCGGATACCCACGGGGCAGTGACTTTATTTTGTGGCGAGTCACGACCGCCACCTCAGAGTGTTGTTAAGCAGACATTTGTGGCTTTTTATAGGGAGAACGCTTGCCAGGCGAAAACCCACCACGTCCTGGAACACTGCCGCCGAACTATTTGCTGGAACGGGTCAAACCCGAACCACCCAGCGGGCACCACTAGGAGGTGGAGTTTATGAGGCGGTCGAGGAATTATGAAGGGACGCATTACAACCAGCGAGGTTTGATGTATGCGGTCACAAATTTAGATATTAATGTACGAGTTAAGGAAACCACCTTAGGCGTGAGGATAAGACCATTTTGGCGGTGTGGTAGTTTTCTCCTTGTGAGAGGACCATGAAAGGATTGAGCACAAGATTATAACGAGAATTATGGGTGGAGGACTTGCGTATCCGATTTTCGTTAACGTCGGAGTCAGGTAGGTGGCTGAGAAAAAGAAGCTTCTTTTCATGAGGAAAGAAAACATATTACATCACCGCATTCAGAAGCCATATAATCCAAGTTAAAGTGATGCTATATTCTAAATGTTGAAGCTACATACGCCACCACAGCCTCGTCACCAATGTTACATCCCTGGAATATTTAGCGATGTATATTACGTTACCAACTCTAACTTATTCGAGACCAGCTTTTGAGCTTAATTGCACTGGACAGCATGCGCTAGTGGTGGCTTATCGATCAAGGTTACTGATCTCAAATCAACTCCATTCGTTTGATCGATAGCATTCCGGCCTTGGGGCGTTAGCGGGTTTTGACAGTGGACTTAGCTCATTCTTGTCTTCGGGGGAAAAGATTGTGTGACCACGATATGTGAGCTTCGTTGGTCTGCGCTCCAGTAACCGTACACTAGTAGCCCCTTCCGCCTGAGCTTGTTAAGCGTGCGATCGTCTTATTAAACCAAGCTGTCACTGAGTAACTTCCTTTCGTAAACTACTACATTTGCGTTTGATTTGGGATATCGTCTGTGTTTAGCGATATTTTAAACAGTTCAAACCTGAGGAGGGATCTTCATTTCGAACGTCTTCAGGCCATAGCTATAGTCACTGATTGATAATACAATTTTCGTACAGAATCATCTGGTCAATATCGGTTATTCGAGTTACCACAGAACACAGACTAGAAATGAATCAGATAGCGTCATTTGCCAGAGGTAATTGCCTGTTCTTTAGATCTTCGTCCGTGCAAGGGCTGTTCGGATGCTGCGGAGTTGCTGCTATTTTGTACTTCAGTCGGAATATATCTAATATCATTGTTGTCGTTCTTTCCTCCCCCATTTCAATAGGACTCTTTTCGCAGGTAAATTCGGTACTCACAGGACTTGGGTGGGTGTTAATATAAATAATATTTTTATCGAAGCATCGGAAATTTTGGAAATGATTGATCCGGTCAATACTATGAAGTTTGAACTCACAAGCAACTATGTGGTCAGCCTACCTGAGATATTTAGCTTACGTTCTAAATCATCAATCAATTGAAATTTACCGCTGGGTTCATTGCTTACGATGGAATGGTCAACCCAGTTTCTTCTAGGTACTTTTGGACATGTTTATTAAATAGGATGCAATATCGAGTTGCTGGCCAACAATGTATCCAGTTATACTTGGTTAGGTACTTAAGGTGGCGCCTAAATTTGTTATTAATTGTTTCAGTCACGACATTGAATTGGAGTTCGGTCATATGTGAACGACTGCTTGACCAGCGTCTTTGGTCAAATGTTTTGACACAGTTCGTTGTGCGGAACAAACATTCTTTTTGGCGGCGTCGATCACATAATGAGCATCTGTGCTTCGTTTCACGGCTGATGGATGCTTTACGACAGTGCCTTCTGTTCTGGAGGCTTGGCTTGAGCTAGTGTTAGTGACATTACAAATGGCGTCAGAGGAATAATGCTCCAAAACGGCTCCATTGTGTTTGGAGATTAGCAAACGCTGACATTCATGTGTTCGCTAATACAGTTTAATATAGTTGACAGTATAATATTTCTGAGTATCCTAGTTCTGACATCACCATCAAAGTGAGACTGCAGATCGCAAAATAAAAGTAAAAATATAAACTAATTATCTGCTGTAGTATATAACTTAAACTGTTTGTCTTAGAAATTGTCTCTACCGGTAAAGGTGATGCAATATTTACCCTCCTGTCTGCCTAGGTTCATGCAACAATGAAGAACACTCACGGAAATTTTTCGATACCTGGTGGTCTGTTTCGTCAAAATTTTGATCCCTTACATTTCTTGAAGGAATAAACTTTAGGTATCGTTTGTGGATGGTTGACCATGCTTCATTAACAACGGCCCGAATCTCAATACGTCATTTTTTGTTACATTTCGATTTTGAAAATAACTTCAAATCTCTAGATCCACAACTTAAATATCAACCCTATATAAGCTTTATAATCGAACTCAGCAAATTTTGCAAATAATTTAGGGAATTTTTTTCGAACACAGATTTGATGACTTAATGCTGAATCTCCTCATCTAGTTTGCCAATATCCACATAATTTCGGCTCCGAACTGTGCTTGCATTTGATGCGAGATTTTCTTTAATTTCGCTACATTTATTGACAAGCTGCTTCGGATTCCGTCGACAAATTACATGGTTTTGGGGTGGAATATAACATAAAAAGGAAGCTAAGCACTTGGAGATACCTTGTCTCCTTCGTATCTGAAATTTTCCCTACGGCAACAAATGTGAATTAGGAAGCAACTAACTGCATTTCAGTCCCTGGTTAACAAGCTGAAATTGTTTCACAAGGCAGTGTATAGAAACACAGCCAATAGGTTATTCTGTTGCACTGAGCACTGGAATCCATTATCCGACGGTCCAAAATCGGACAGCGTTTTAATTACCGGAATATCACCAAAAATAGGTTGAATTGCAGTCGTTCAACGACAAACTGAAGAAAATATAATTACAGGATAAACCTATCGTTATGGTTCCGAGTAAACTTGAACTCACTTTGTAGTCGCACGTAAGGTTAAGTATCAGGGAAATGTTAATTCGGAAACTTGCACATACATGCTTCGGAACGCAAAGCTAGATCGATAACATTTTAAGTAAAAATATTCTTGATACTTGTATTCAGGAGCCCATGATAACCATGTCACTAGTTAAATGTTTTCAAGTGTTGATAATTGATTTCGACGTGGCATGCTCAGCTTGCCAAACAAGGTTATTTTATAAGCGTGTTCGCCAAATGTGCATGATGAATAAATATATAATATTTATCATACGTAACAATAATGTTCTTTTAGTGGCGTTCGATTGCTAGCAGGAATTCAGCAAATTACAAGGTTCGCATCGACTGGGTGCAGCATGGGGTGAGCCAGCTGACACTACTACGTAGTCTGACACGCTTGGAAGCCTGCGGGTGTAAGTTAACATCTTAAGTAATAGGTTTAGTCACTAGCCTTTCAGTGACATAGATAATCTGTGTTGTTTAACCTGTTATACCACACGTAAACAATCTAGTGATGTCTAATATATGTGTAATATAATTAGTCAACCACCTGCATCATACATTAACAGTGGCATTGAAAATATTGCCACCAAACCGCACAGGCAAAAGTTCTTCGATATTGTGCCCTTCAAACCAGTACAGTCCATCCTGTACCCATTAAAAAGTAGCAAAAATTTACTAAACTACTTCAAATTCCACTTGTATAATAAGCAACGGTTTTAATATCGGTCAGCATCTCTATTCTACAAATGAAGTTACAAGTGATGTCGTCCAGGGAAGTGTGCTGTGACCAATACCATTCCTTCTGTTACAGAAACACTATAAGTGATTCTATAAAACGCCGAAGAGCATAACTGTTTGCTTACACATTTCTACCGGATTTATCCTAAATGAATAATTGGAGTAAGTCTTGATTCATGAAACTTTCTACTGAACATTTTCAGCTTTAGGGTATACATGCTGCATAAATGAAGCCTCCACCACCCCTTGTAATACAAGTATTCCAGGCTTCACTTCAGTGAAAGTACTTGAGAAAATATATTCCTTGGTCTTCGGTCCTTGGTCTTTATTGTGGAGCATTTCTTTTATGTTCTTATGCCAAGTATAGGTTAGCCATGAGTGTGCATTCCTAACCAATGTGTTTTCTGTAGTTTTTACATAAAGTTACCTTTCTGAACCTGCCTGTTTGAGTGTTTGGCTTTGCATAAAATAAATGCGTCCCTATTTATCTAGTTAGGTCTCATATCTAAACAGTACTTATTCCGCTACACAGCCACACAAGCCCTAAATCTCCACCTACAGGTGAAAGCTGCAAGGTAAAAGCAACGGAGCCCAACGAGTATCACAACAAATATGCAGTGCACGACATATCTTCAATGATCAGCTCATTCCGACATCTGAGGCTAGGAATGTCCGGGCACCTCACATTGCTCCAAGTATATTTATGTGTTTTTATACCCTACTTCACTCGGCTAACTCGACTGCTTTTGAACTATTCTTTAGAGCTGCAATGAAGTATTACTCATACGTTTATTTTCCTTTCACATCTGTGTAAAATAGCATCAAGTATAAAGTATCAGCTATCCACAAATTACCCGATCTGTTTTATTTCACACCACTATGCAATATTGTGTATTGCTGGTCGGCTTTTGCTTGCTAACTCCAATTGCTTCATTACATTTTACTTCCTTTCTCTTCCATGAAACCACCAACTCCATAGTATCCCCGATTTGCACGGGAACCAAACTACTATGAGTGTTCGTCTGCTGATAGGAAATGATACTGAAGGTCCCAAATAATTAGCTTACCAAAAAGTACCTATCGCACCTCTGCAAAACCCCCAACCATTGGCAACCCTACATGCGTGAGCGTGTTGTACGTGCAAATAAGGTTCCTTCTTTTGTAGACACCTTTTTCTGTGCCACGAGAAATAGACTTTATCACTTTTATTATTTTCGGTCCGACGACTCAGGAAGAAAGGTGGTCAAGCAATAATTTTAAGTACTTTGATCAAAAGCCTAGGTTGATTTTTGTCCTTTAATCAAGACGATTATGTCGACTTCCTGACGAAATAGCTGATAAGTACAAAGCAGCCAACCAGATGTCTTCACTGAGGTGCGTCATCTGATACGAAGACTGCCATCTGGTAAGCTCAGATTGTGAAGGAGAACACCGCTTCAAACGATGTAGACAGTTTGTTTATGGCTTTAAAGGTTTTAATGGTTTTATGGTTTTAATTTCTATATTAGTCAATGCCCCGAAAGTGAAACCATATCAAATATTTTAACTTAACTCTCAGAGAATCAGTCCTTTGCTGCCATAATGTATTGCTCTTGATCGTGCTAATAAGCGTACGATGTGAGACACCTGGGGTAAAATTATAGAATCCACTTCGCTGCTAAACAAATAGTAGTCTGTAGTTCAAGTCCAACCAGAGACTGTTTACAACCGGAAGCTTAATGGGAAAACGCGTAACAGATGCCCTAAAGCTGGGGTAGTTTGACCAAAAGAAACGAAATGGCTAAACGAACAGGGGTAAATGTAGCCGTTCTCTGAGATCGGTTTAGAGGTTCCTCTTCCACAGGCTAAATTTTTATAAATAGCTTGCACCGCTCAACCTGTGTAAACCTGAAAGCCCGGCATCTCTATTTGAACATGGCTAGTTGAAACCATGGGGTTTTGAAAACATGATGTCCAAGGAAATATGCTTAAATAAATAATCCACTATGTCTCTGCTAGCTTTAGCCCGAATTTAACAGTTTTTAATGCTTAAGGCTTAGTAAAGTCAGCAAATTTGTTCCAGTAACGTGTGTTCGCTGTGGCTGAAGACAATCAGCCATATGCCTCCTAGAGATGATAGGTCACTGAAAGAACCAAACGCAATGGGATCTGTGAAAGAACAATGCACCAGTAGTGTGCTGAAGGAGCCCATACGACCTGTAGAAGAGGATATTGACCAGACACCTTACACTGTATGACGAAGATTAGACAAGGGACTAACTACACGGACGATGCATAAGACGTTAAACCCTTCACCAAGTACACATCGAAAAAAAGATTAGTCACCGGCCACTCACTGGTCGGCGAAATTTCAGTATGAGTTGTACAACTTCTGGAACATTGATTAAATCTGAGCAACTTTCATGTATGTACACCAACGCCCACGGGCTCCTCACTAAAATTAACGAACTGCGACTACGTCAGGTTGCGAATGCTTGGGACCTAATTTCTATTACCGAAACTTGGTTACACCAAGTGGTGACTGATGCTGAGTTTGATATAGCTTGGATGTCACTCAACCGGAACGACCGCCCCAGCAGAGAAGGTGAGGGGTACTACTCTACTACCGCAACTATCTACAATGTACAACGGTTGATGATCTGAAATCACACGTTAACTACTCACTCTGGTGTCGTCTCCGACTGAGACACAACGATACATGTCTCATAGCTATCGTTTACCGCCCCCCAACGTCCACTCTGGAAATGGATTCCTGCTTGATCCGTGGCCTAAACAGAGTAACACGCACTAGGTACAGCCACACTCTTATCTCCATGGAATTCAATCTACACAATCTGTAGGTTTCGGCATGGCCCAGTGAGCAGTTCAAAGCAGACTTGCAGGAACTGATCGCTAATATTCCTTTGTACAATCATGTCACCACGCCCACTAGATTCAGGACAGCAAACAAACCATCCATATTGGATCTTGTGCTCACAAATGAAGAGCTCGTGATTGACAAGTTATTGATGGATAGTCCATTAGGTCTCAGTGACCATGTAGTAATAACTTTCGACTATGTGTGTAATGCGGAGTATCCATCTGAACACTCGGAACTAACTCATACAATCACACGTTACCACGTATTGAAAGAACTCGCCGACGCAGCTGCTTGGGAATTCTCAAAGAAAAGTCCACTTGACAACGTTTGGGCAGAGTTCGTTAATAGACTCAGCGACACCGTCAACAAAGCATCAGAGACCAAACCCGTCGTCCCGCGAAAATGCGTTCAATTATAAGGAGTAGGACTCGCAAATGCCTGGTGAAAAGGGAAGCAGCATGGCATGCCTACAAGATTAACCCCGACTCAGAGACTTGGGGAATTTCCTGACCCATCACAACCATGGCACTGCACTTGTCCGTGAGGACGAATTAACTTATCAACAGTGCCTAGCCAAAAAGTTCATGGCCATCAACAAACTGCGATATAGGCATGTCAATAAGCTTTGTAATGTTAAGCATAGAATCCCTCCACTTTTCACGACAGGCGGTAGAGTACAAAGTGCCGAAGAAGCAGCTAATCTCCTGCGGCTACAATACGCCCCAATTTTCGACATCGCAACCTCTAACTGTACCATAATATCAAGCACTTTATTGACACCTTTGTTTACAAATGTTATTTTCAACATACCAATGGTGCTAAGGAATTTACTCTCACTGCGTGAGCATAGTTCTCCGGGAGCAGACAACATCCGCCCGAAATCACTGAAGGCTGTGGATAATAAGCTAGCTGAACCACTGTCGCAGTTCTTTCAAAGGTGCATTGATGAACAACAAGTCCCCACTATGTGGAAGTGTGGCATTTTAACCCATATTTTTAAAGGCGGTTGCCGTTCAGATCCTACAAACTACCGTCCAGTGAATCTCCTCCCTGTGCTCGCGAAGGTGATGGAAACAGTCGTCGCTGAGGCTTTTAAAGGACCACCTGGAAAAATGCAACATCTTTGTACCGGAACAGCATAGCTTCCGACAATACCGGTCATGCATCACCAACCTATTGATTGCACGAGGTAGTTGGGCGAAAGTGGCCGATGATAGGGTCGGAGTCGACTTCATCTATCTGGACCTCTCCAAAGCTTTCGACCGCCTTGATCACCGCATCCTACTTCAAAGACTACAAAGTTACGGAATCGGAGATCCTGTACTTGTTTGGATTGGCAACTGCCTTTAGCAACGAAAGCTCCAAGTACGTGTTAGTGGATCACTTTGTAACCCAATTTAAGTGGCATTTTTTGTCCCGCAAGGCTCAGTGCTGGGACCGCGCTTATTCCCGTTGTTTATCAACGACCTGGCAAGAGCCATCTCCTCAAACTTCCTACTTTTCGCCGATGACGTCAAGATATGGCGGACGAATAGTAACAAGGCACATCACGATCTGCTCCAACAGTAACTAGATTGCATTTACGAATGGTCAGAGAGGAACAAGCTTCAATTGAACATGGCTAAGTGCAAAGTGATGCATCTGCGTCACCAGCCGGTGAGCGCTTACACGATTGGAGACCACACCTTGGCGAAGGCTTCTCAGGAGCGTGACCTGGGTGTATTGGTGCAGGAAGATCTCGGGTGTTCCAAACAAGCAGAGAAGGCGAGGAGAACTGGAAATCAACACTTCGGCCTTCTTCGCAGAGCCTTCGGTCGGTTTGAACCCTCAATATTTCCCCAAATGCTTAACGCCTGCGTGCGACCTCACGTAGAATATGCTATTCAGGTGTGGCAGCCGTGGCAGAAACAGGATCTCGTTGCTCTCGAGACTCCTCAACGGAGGGCAACCAAGAACGTCAGGGGCCTCGTTCATCTGCCCTATCAGCTTATACTGAAATCTCTAAGAATGTACAGCAGTCGATATCGGCTTTTGCGAGGGGATCTCATAATGATTTACCAGATTCTGAAGAACCCAAACCACATTTGCCGTCCGCTGGCGGAATTGAACTATAGCACTAAACTGAGAGGTCACCCTCTGAAACTGACAATTCATTATAGCCGGCTTGGATGCCGTAGAAATTTCTTTTCTCTCCGAGTATGTGAGCCTTGGAATACCCTTCCTAATTATGTCGTCTCTGCTCCCAATCTGACGATATTTGAAAAACGTGTTGACGATGCATTGTCTCATACATTTCATTTTATGACTTGTTAGCCAGGGATTACAAAACGCAATCCAACGGTGTCTTGCCAAACGCCTATCCAATAGATTTATGGATTTATACGTTTAATATGCGAACATCTCCGCTATTCCACATATGTCTATGTTGAGTCCACCACAACGCTTTTTACTTTATTATGAAATTGATTTTCACAATATTTTTCATTCCACGAGACTTGTTAAGCGATGCTTTTACCCGCAATGAACCATTGTTCCATTTTTTAATTAACACGAATGCTGTTTGACTATATCCTTGTATTAGGATACCTACTATATAGTTGACTTTAATTAAATATTTTGGTAAAACAGCATTACGACGTTGCTTCTCATCTTTACGCTAGCGCGTGCAGCAGCAAACTGCAGATGCAGAAAAACCGTACCGGTTATAGCAATAATCAAAACTTGTATGCGTAACTTTTTCTCGTGAAACATTTATTCATTTATTTAACACAACAGTCTTTGCAGTCCATGAACAAGTAGAATTCTTTGTATGAAGATAAAGCAAGAATTGTTGGCATACAGTCTACCGACCTGACACTGCATTTTTCAGACAGTATAATCCCGAGGGAAAACCTTCGTCTCCACTTTCATCCATAAAACTATCCTAGCGCTTGGAACATCTAGTGAGGTGAGACATTGTGTTCGGGTTATTTATTTGAATGAATTCTTTACACTAGGTAACGTTGCAAATTGGCAAGGGCAAATAAAGTGAGCAAGAATTTAGCCAAGTGACACAAAAGCAAAATAACTAAGTTGTTTTATGTAGTAAATTTTGCATAACTACACTAAGTCAGAAAGCTGCGCCCAACTTTTCGTAAGCTTCATCAAACTTGCATTCATCCGTTAAATGGAATTGGTACATATATATATGTATATATAAAATGTAATCATACTTTCCGATTTAGACGCGACAGTCAAGCATTTTAGGCTATCGTCTCGCGCTTTTAGGAATCTTGGGCCGTCGGCACAGATCTCTTACTTAGAAGTGGGCGACTACAGAATGTCCCGCCAGGAGTTTGTAGAATTTAGGCGAAAATATACCTACACCAATCAGTGGCATTGCGTGTAGGCCATAATACCCTAAAAAGTGATTTATCATGAGTTAAGCGAGATAGTTCACTGCCTGGGTTTTTAAAGCTGTAAGGAGATATCTTACGATAATATAAAAGGAGGGAAGAGAAGCGATGATGAAATATTTAATCACCAGTTGAGAACACCTGCATTAAGTGCAGTTTAAACAATCATGTAAAATAATGTGTAAGATGACTACTCAATCGGTGAGCGATTTTCCATTCATTATGAAGGCAAAGCGCGGGAAGGATTCGCATGTGCCACGAGGCACTTGCGGATCCGAGTTGTCTATTTTCCCCGTAACAAATAAGATAGCACAAAACAGTTTAATTCGGATCAAAATAAAGTAGCAGTGTGTGCAGCAGTGTCTTCTAGCCTAGTAACAAAGTACTACAAATCAGCAACGTTTGGAAACACAGAAGCCAAGTTAGCAACCGCAGAATGTATCTTCACTTATCACTTAAGGAGGACGAAATAAGGTATATGCAAAAATGCAATCTTCGATTGAAGAAAAATCTGCAGGAATTGGTTGTGTGACCAGCAATTTCCAAAACACGTAGCAAACGGCAGCTGACTGTATTCCTAATGATAATGAAACCGTTATGGTGAAAAGATATTCATACTTTTACATAAAAACTGTTCGTGCTGAGGAACTAAAGGGATTATGTAACGTTTTAAGTGTAGAGCACCAACACATTCTACGATAAAGGAAAACAAGTTGTGTTCAACAACCACTAAGAGTGGAGATAATCCTGCAGACTTTTTCAAATTTGAAATGCTGTTTTTGTCCCAACAGAGGTGTTCCACAAAAGTATAATTTGTATTATGAAATTCCTGGACTGAGCTGTGGCTCCAATGTATATACAATATCTCCGCCATTTTGAACGCTACTTTAAAAAATTCAGGAACAATATATCTCGGCACTGTAAGGGTCACGTGATGTGTAAGAACCCCTGCAGAATTGCAGTAACAGGAGTATAAACGACGTTGTTAACGAGGTAAACATGTTACCAGCAATAGTGCTTCTAAAGAACGGAATGGCAGAAATCAGCCGTTGCATTATTAACTTTTAAAATCGCCGTCTTTCTCTCCTGACTGTACAAAATCCAAGACTTTATTTTTCTTTAAATCTCTCAATTCGCTTTCTGCTACGTCTTACCTTTCGAGTATGCTCATAAACAAAATAAAAACTAAGAACTTGATGCGCAAGTAAGTTTGAAAATAATAGCTTTGTAGATGTATTCTTTTTCGTAATTGATGAGTTTAATTTTGATATCCGTTTCCTCCATGATGCTTTGTTGCAGTAAGCTATGAAAATTAATCCATTATAATTCAAAGGGGTTATTTGACTTGACTTGATATAATTGGTTTGCAGCGACACAGATAATGCAAGGATAAGCGATGAATTTGAATGCTACTAAGTATTTAGAAAATACGCCCTTATAATGTTGCTCACAATTAAAGGCATAGGTCACCCATAGGGTTACATTTATTGTTATCAAAAAACTATGTTTTTGTCCGCGTCTTTAAATTGTCGCTTAGTTCTTTTACCAGAATTGGACAGACAAATCTATTGAAACTCTGTGTACCCAACCGTCTGTGCTTACTCAGCATTGAAGTTCAGCATTAGGCTTAAAATGCATTACATGCACCTGAACAAGTGCCGAAGGGTGCAGCGCAGAATCCTTATTCCACCTGCAACAGATGGTCCAGCGTAACTAGACAACGAAAACAATTCGACAACAGTTCATCAGCATTTTCTAGAATGAATAATTAGCTCACACGCCATTGGTCCAGCTCCCACATTTGCCAGGTTAATTCGTATATTCAATGTACTCATGATTAGGGGATTTTCGATGTAATTAAGTGAGGTTCTTCGCAGCCAGTTTCTAAATCACATAGTCGTCCACATGCGGTTTAAGCCGCTAGTGGTCACGGGTTCGAATCCTGATGGATCCGATGGATGCGCACTACTGATGATGGCCAAAAGGCTGAAACTGCAGTCTAGTGCTTTTCCGGGCATGTGGACGACTATGTGATTTGGAAACTGGCTGCGAAGAACCTCACTTAATTAATTCGTATATTGTTTAAGGCAGCAAATGTGGTGAATAGACCATTATCCTTTTGTGTTCACATTTACTGTGTAGAGATTATAATAAAAAATCATTAGAGACAGCCAATATGAATATCGCCCAGCCGTTAACTGAGTGCTTTTAAGGATGCCTAAGAGATATGCCGGCTCGGACTATGTGAAGACATGGAATGGTCACTCCTAGTTACAGTGGTCAGAATCGCGCGAATGATTCGAAAGTTTGCGTTCACTCTCCCTCCTCTATGTAAAATGTAATGTGACATTATTACAGAGTTCCTCATGATTCAAAGTGAGACAATTTCAAATTGCTACTTCAGGACGTTTTCGGCCGAATTCGGTCCTGTAGTACAAATATGCTGTGAATAAGAGCGAGCTGGACTATACCAATAGATGCCAGAAATAACGTCGCTTTTGTCTACCTGGACTGGTAATAATCATAATATTAGGCCTATATCTCCGGAAGCGAGAATATATTTCAGTAGCCATACAGAATAATTTGTAGAATTAAACATGCGCTTGCAAGAGCAATATTCATATGTTTGGTATGCGATGCGCATCAATTCTTTCTGATGATAGATTAAGTCGAAATCTGAGATTTGGGAACACTGTCATTTAGATGATATGGGCTCTTCTCAGAACTTCTCATCGAGGAATTTCTCATATGGATGTAGAGATGATAATGTTTAAATCGTGAACGCGGTGTTTGCTAAGAAAAGTTGCCATCTTTTTATATGACCTGTTTATTATTGTAGTTTATTCTCAGATATCTGGCTAAGAAGAAAGTAAAGCGAATGTTCATACTGGCCTTTAGAACATTCAGTGTAAAATAATTTTGTCAAGCTCCCCAGTTAAACATTGTTGTGTTTCGAGTGTTGGCCAATCGCATTAGGTCCTTTTATGTGGAAGGTTGAAAAGCAGAATACCATTATGCTTTAATCCTCAAGGATATATGTATGTTTGAGTGTGTTTGTGCGTATGTGTGGCTTCATCCTCTTACGGATTGCTTGTTACTGTGGCCTACACAAGGAGAGCCACAGGACGACTGCGTCTATAGACGGACCATAGTTGTCTTGCACCTAATCACCACCAGCGCCAAACCCACGCTACGTATCCAGTGTAAACTTGAACGGAAAGGCCGGAGGCATGCAGATGAGAGACAAGTTTCATCAGTGTAGCCAGCCCACACTCCTTCATAAGCAGAAAGACACACGCTGTACTTAACAAATTAAGCGCACATATAGTGGTGGTTGGAACATAGTCCGTTCCATACACAAACCATATGTATAGAACCAATATTTATTCATAACGCGGTCACGAGGAACATTTGAACCATCCCCTCCATCAACGACTGACTGTTTCTTGAGGCCAGAATAGAAGAGCTGGTGCATAATAAACAGGTAGGCACCTTGTCAACAAGCAAAACAAGCGCAGCCAAACCTGGGATGACAAACAGCATGCAATATTTGGAATGACGAGGTAAAATAAAAGAAATCGGATAAGGCATAGCGACATGTCAAGGTAAATCCTCGCTAAATTAGCATACGTAATAAATTGGCTATCAACAAATCCGAGCTCATTTCGGAATGTCATAAAATATATTTTAAAAGATCCCGTCTGTCACAAACTGTTTGATGGATGAAATGTTATAGTTATCAAATTCAAGACCTCGCAAACAGATGTACATTTTGACGCCGTCAAATTTGTTTGATTCTAACTACGGTTGACTGCTGACAAGGTTGATGAAGACATAGAACCTAGGAAATACTTGGCGAAAGAGAAAGAGAACAGTAATTTGTGCAAGCCTAAGCCAATGACAAATTTAATGGATCTTCTGAACTTTCGAGCTTACACGGCTGTGTGAGGGCGTTCTTAAAACACAGAAGGATAACGAAATCCCTTCAACGGTCAACGAATCAGATGAGCTACACGGATTGGTAGTTCCCCACGTACAAATGAAAATAAGCAATGGAGTAATAATTGCTCGTGTTATCAATATTATTGCCTCAACTTATGCGAGGAATTTGTACCGGTAAATTTTGCACATGAGTGTTGGACGCATTAAAATACTTTCACTTCCGGCAGCAAGATAGTAGTAGATATTTGATTGCCTTTATATGAACAAAATATGGGATGACAATTCACAGTTGTGAGGATCTACGGATTTACAACTGCAAATGGTCAGTAATTTTAGGTCCACGTTGGGCGGCAAAAGTATTCGCTATGCCACTGGGTGGAGGGTGTTATCCAGGTAAGAAAGTTGTCAACATTCATATTAAGCGTAGTCACATGGGGAATATCAAACAACAATCATAAAAATTAAGTAAAAGCAAACGAGCAAAATTGACATAGAATATGCAGCAGAGTAAGATAACTGAACGAACCAAATCAAGCTAAATGACTTTCATCCAGATCAAAGATATATATATATAGCAATGAAAACGAACTACGACTTGCAGCGCTTAATATTGCCCCCCCCCCGGTAATATCAATGTCAAGTTGCTCCAATCTTTGCACCGGATCTAAAGCTGCCGTTGTACGTGTAAGGTGACAGTCAGAATTCAGCTGGACTAGCGTTCCACTGTTCGGAACTCGTTCTACCTCCACAAGCACACTGACAAGATAGTCGTCACTTTGTCCTTACTCATTGCTATAGCTGTTGAAAATTTTTCCGACGAAGCAAATCATTCGTCCGCAAACACCCCGTCATTATTTGCAATTTGAAGGTTATACTGTCATTGAAGACAACAAGCAAGCAACTCCGTCGTTTTTGCCTTAATCAGATTTTTAACGCAATTCCCTACCTTCATAACTACTGCGAAGAAGTTAGTTTAGTTAACACAGTAGATGCCCTTTGTCTACAGAATAAACGAATGAATGCTGTAATGAGCGCCCGTTGAGAGATTGAAAACTGTTTTCAGATGAACCTCTTTGATTTGCATAATAAAATAAGCTGACTGAAAGCTTTTCCTTAATCTTTCCTCATCTTAATAAATAGGGGCCGATATGGATCACACCCAACTCCTTATAGATTAACCAAGTATTCGCCGCTAGGGCAAAAGGCAGATGCGTCAACTGCTTTGGCAAGGATTGGCCGCTTGTCTGCGGAAAAGGATAAAGATTGTGCTGACACACTTCGGTTCTTTAGCCAAACATCCTGTACAGTGTTAGGTACGGAGGACGCATAGCAATTACTGTACTCCACAGAACCTCTTTGAAACGTCGTGCTGGCAATGATGGACCACATGGTGAACTAAGATGCGCGATAAGCACCTGCTTGCATGGAGGACTGGTAAGGGATTAATGCCCTAAGTCAAGATTATTCTGTGAACACGCAGTACGGAGCAATATGACGAAGGCACGGTATAAAAAATACGCAAAAATGTAAATGGAGAGTAAGAGAGAGAACATGATTCCAAGACGAAGGCTGAAGTTCTCAGAAGGTGGGAAGGGTTAGTATGGCTCAGGGGACTTTAACACAAAGAGTAATCACCAACTTACAGTTAGGATGGTTGCATCTATTGAAGCGCGGTAATGAGCAAATAATTTCTAACGTATATGCAGATTCCCCTTATCTTTCCATATATATTTATCAACATAAACGAAATATAAAGTCCGACACAATCGCTAGTTCGCTGGATCTTATGCAGACTATAAAGAAAAATGTACTGCATATATGCCACTTACCCTTCAATATATAATGTCATTGCTCAGCATGGGAGTTTCTGGTTTTTCGATGTGTTTCGATTACGACAGCTACTTATAACTTGATGACATTTTGGGGTGTGACGAACTTCTGGCAGTAGTTTTTAACCGGCAACTCTCTCATCTGCTCCGGTCATTGGTTAGTTGGTTAGCAGCGTTAAACAAAATTTCTTTGTCTGTAATGTCTCGTAATGTCTTTGAAAATTTCGGGTTTGCCATCTGACTCAAATTAGCGTTAGAATACCTGAAAACCTATGGTGACTTGTGAAACTAACCGCAATTGCAATCATTCCATTTCTAACAGTGAAGGTTGGCTGATTATTTGGTATTAATATGTTGTTTGCGCTAGCATACTAAAACATCTGAGGGGCTACCAAATTGGAATACATACAAAGCCACCAATTGCACTTCCAGCTGTAACAAATGCTGAGTATAAGTACACTATTTCTGTCATTTTATCGCTTCTGTGCTAACACTACATATGGTGGCTAGTCTAATAGATGTTTTATTAACTGAAGGATTATGTTGGAACTAAGCAGTGCCCTCCTCATTTTGACCACAAATTCAGCATTATGGCCTTTTTATATTGCACATTTTCGAGAAAATTAGTATGGTAGCCAAGGTTACTATGGTTTTACACGTATAGATTAATTAAACAATGTAAACGTGTGAAAATTCGGAATGTTGTTAAAAAGCGTTATAATCGATCATTTCTACATGTGCACTGGAGCTGACTAAAATTCTTTTGGCATATTCTTGTTTCAGGGCTAAACTTTTCATGTAGTTGCAAATACATAATTTAGTTTATGTATGAATCAAAGCAACGCAGATTCTAGAACAGTGTATTCGTTTGCTGACTTTAGGGTAACGAATAATAGCCATGCCGTGAGAGGTCTAACGCTAATAGGAATATTAGCTTGGATGCAGCGAACCTTGTACCTGGAAAATCTAAATTGACGCAAGCGAACAATCAACCACTTCGTTTCTGACACAGAGGATTAATAACCTTCGTTTACCCAGCAGATTTTCTCTTATTACACTGGCATAATTCCACAATGTGACCAACTGAATTCTAGTCAGCTTGTTCATTTACCTGCGGGATGATCAATCAGATGAACCACAAGGTACAGATAGTCGCAGCAAGCTTTGGTAGAGGGTAATGGAACATATAGAGAAACTTGGATTAAGAAAATATTCAAGTATTGA
>OX104067.1:117975888-118153592 GCA_944474145.2 Dicrocoelium dendriticum | reverse complement strand
ATGGACGTCGCGGATTTTTGGATCAACGTGTGCTGGATACTACTTTTGCCTCAGATTACTGTGTTAGCAGCGTTTTATCTGTGTGAATTGTGCACCATTAATCTTCTTTTGGCGTATTTTCCAAGCGGTGCAAATTTGGCGGCTATTCGTTGGCTAATTCCGGAGATCTCATTGATTTGCCATACTGCCATCTCTGTCCGCCATCTTGGATTTGCTCTAGCTTGTGATGCCGTCTCAAGCTACTTGTGCTTCGTGTTCAAAAGTTGTGGGAAATAAGGCTCATGCACTTCGATGCTTCGGCTGTGATGTTTTCTTCCACATTTCGTGCGTTGGCTTATCCGTTGACGTGTTTCGAAAATCGCTCGACATCCGACATCGGTTTTTTCAAGTTATATGTGATAAATGTCGCGGTACAAGACATCAGAATACGCAGCGACCGCAAACAACTACGGGAAAATCTCTCTTTCAGATAGAAACCAACCGTTCACCACGTGGGATCAAACACCCTAGTGAAAGTACCTCTGTCTCCTCGCCTGCACCACCACCAGCGTCTTGGACCCCGGCCGAACCCCAGGTTCAATGTTTCCCACCGATGGAAGACTCAGACTTGGAAGCTACGAAATCCCGCTTCACTGATCAGTCCGTGAATTTCTCAGAAGCTGTCTGTGAAGCTCTGAACACCGAGGATCCATGGACCACTCAAAAGCGCAAGGGCCCACGTAATCGAGTTCAGACGTCACCTGCTGACAAACAACAACCCAATCAGTTATGCGCCTCTAGTTCTGCTCCCACAGGTTCATCACTGATTTCACTGAGGCGTCATAATCTCATGGTCTTCCACATACCAGAGTCAAAAGATGAAAACCCTCGGATGCGTTATGATCACGATGCTGAGTTCCTCCAGGGGCTCATCGATAGACTCTTGGATGTGGGCGAAGACAGTGTGACGATTAAACAAGTAATCCGACTTGGCCAGAAAACTACCCAGTCATGTCGACCTCTGAGGATCCCCTTTGCAAATCCAAATATGCCGCAGCTCATACTGTCTCGTCTGTCAAGGCTGAAAGGCATAAAAGTTCACATCCGCCGAGACTTGGAACCCGAAGACAGGGATCCTTTGAAGACTGCGGTCATTGAGCTCAAACGCCGTACAGAGGAAGGTGAGACTAACTAACAAATTGTAAATTTTCGGGTGATCAAGAAGGGTGTATGAACCCGTATCAGCCGGTTGCTTAAACTCCAGGCACGTCCCGCAGTACCTCCCAGGACCTCCGTGGGGCATTCGCCAACGTGTGCAGCCTAATGAACAAACGTGACGAACTGTGCCGCTTCGCTGTCTCGGAGTGGCCGGATATTTTAGGACTTGCAGAGACATGGCTGAACTCCGACCTCATACCCCAAGAAGTCGTGTTGTCAGGATACTCTTGTTTCCGATGCGACTGAAAATCAAAGGCTCACGGTGGTGTTCTGTTGTACACAAAATCGCCACTATCTGGCAAACTCCTCAGCACTTATCGGAGCGAGGATAGCTTATGCGAGCAATTGTGGTGCACAATCCGCCTCAGGCGCGCAGAACTAATAGTGGGGGTTATCTACCGGAGCCCATCAAACCGTTGTTGCGATTAGATACCACATGTACAGAAGCACATGAGCCACCCTCAGTTCTTACTGATGGGGGATTTAAATTTACCTAAGGTATTTTGGCCAGATGTTCGACTTCTTCCCCATCATGGCAACGTTGAGGCACAAATCGCCAAAATGACTATGGAAATCGGGGTAACGCAACATGTCCTCCAACCGACCCACGTAATTCCGCACTTGGCATCTTGTCTGGACCTAATGTTTACGAGCTGCGAGCAGAAGCTAAGAGAGATCAGAGTCATCGAACCTCTGGCGAACAGTGATCACTGCTCTATTGTAGCAAGCTTAGAACTGTCGTTACCATATTACAATCAACAGAAGCCGACATTCAACTAATCGAAGACGGACATCAACAGGCTCGTCCAAGCTGCAATTCAGACTGATTGGACACTACCACATGATGCGTCACTTGAGGACTGGTGGTCATTAAGGAAGGGGAAGCTTAACTCGCTCTGTACTCGGTTCGTTCCCCTTAAGTATCCAAAAATCGGACCTGTCAAACCGCATTGGTTTGATAAGGAATACAGACAGTTAGCGCGACGACGTCGTAAACTTTGGGATAGATACATCAGCTCGGGTTGTGATGAAGATTACACGGTGTACAAGAAACAGCGTAGTTCATGTAACGCCGCAAAGATCAAGAAACGCCGGCAGTTCGAAGAGGAGCTAGCATCCTCGGCCACAACTGCACCCAAGCGAATATTTGCCTACTTGAAACGTCAACTAAAACCTAGGGACGACCTACCGGTCTTAGAGAGCTTAGACGGGAAGACACTCATTTCAAGCGCGGAGCGCGCGGACGCCCTGGCTACGCACTTCCTCACTGTATTTTCCAGTAAACCGGCGGCTGTTCCAGTACCGGCACAGGTTGCGCAAGTCTTGCTCGACAGCCTACAATGTGATGCAGTCGAAGTACATCAGCTACTCGTCAACCTCGATGTTGCAAAGCCCCCCTGGACCAGACGGTCTTCACCCACTAATACTCAAGTCCCTATCGATTATCATCTCACCAGCTGTGACAAACCTTTTCAATAGATCGCTCTCTGAAGGATCCGTCCCGAATGACTGGAAATGCTCGATAGTTAAACCGCTTCCCAAGGGTGGTGATCGAGTAAAATAGAGAACTATAGACCGATCTGTTTGACTTCGGTATTATCCAAAGTTCTCGGAAGTTTGTGAAAAAGTGTCTGCTGTCGTTCTTCGAATCGATGGACGTATTGATGCCAGCGCAACATGGATTTACGAAAGGGCGATCCTGCATCACCAACTTGATGTACGCAAACAACCAGTGGGTTCGAGCTCTCAATGAACAGAAGGATGTTGACGTGGTCTACATCGACTTTAGTAAGGCGTTTGACAGAATGAACCACGAGGTACTCCTTCGTAAACTGAGGACATACGGAATCGGTGGCACCTTACTTCAGTGGATACAAGAGTTTATTGTGGGACGAAGGTTTAGAGTACAGGTCAATGACTATCTGACAGAATGGTTTTCCATCGACCAGTGGCGTGCCTCAAGGAACTGTACTTGGGCCAGTATTATTTCTCATTCATATCAACGATCTTCCGCAGCAGCTCCAGTCACCATGTGCCCTGTTTGCAGATGATTTGAAAATCTGGAGGATCATTGAGAACCAGGACGACTGCGCTCGCCTCCAGCATGACTTAGCGCGACTGTCAACGTGGTCCACTGAAATGCAACTCCCTCTTAACGCAAGCAAGTCGGAGTTCATCAGTATCACCAGACGTCCAGCCACTCGATCATACAACTTGGACGGCCAGTTGCTCCATCCCAACACATCTGTCAGAGACTTAGGAGTTCTCTCACGACATGATTTAAGATCACTAGAAAATACAGAGAAATTGTACCGTGCGGGACTTCGTATGCTGTGGGCATTAAGACGCAGTTTCTCCACATGGTCCAAAGAAACCATCCCTCGTCTATTCACTTCGCTCATTAGACCAATTCTTGTACACGGTGCCCCAGCTTACCATCCGATAACCCAATGGGAAACTGAAAAGCTGGAGAAAATACAGCATATCGCAACTAGAATGATATCAAGTCTACGAAAGCTTCCGTATAAAAAACGTTGTGAAAGGCTCGGACTCTACACACTATCCTATCGCCGAGTAAGAATTGATCTTATTATGACCCATCGAGTACTACATTTGAGTCACTTCCCCATACTGCGGCCAATATTTCACCTGCGAGAACCATGTAACACCCGAGGACATCGTTACAAACTCAGGGTCCCCAGCATGAACAAAGTATCACATCAGCTTTGTATCGAAGGAAGAATCGTAAACTTATGGAATACACTACCTGAAGGATTAATAGAGGCCGATTCTGTGAAGTGTTTTAAAACCCGTATCGACGATTATTTTGGAAACCTGTGCTTTTGTGAAACGATGCACATACAGTGCCGAAAGAAGACGTTGTATGTCCGGAAATAATGACGCTAGTACAAATTTCTAACCGAACACGGATAAACGATTAACGGAGCAGACACAACTGCTGATAATTCACAAGTAAATTTTGATTTTTCGTAATTCGATAGAGTTGTACAGAAACCTTTCTACTTGCTCTTAAATACAGTCTCAGTCTCAGTCTCGGGACAGTTCCATGGATGACCGTATTACTTTACTTGAACTTTCCGTGAAATCTACATCTATTATTGTTCCCAGTTTCTTTATCTCTCTACCATTTCCAAACTGCTAATCAATCAAAAAACCCTTATGGGAACCATTGATCAAAGACGAATAATCAACTATATTATGCGAACACGTTGTACATGTTGATGAGACCACCCAATTGGTCTGTGCCTCGCACTGCTGAGGAATAAAACGTTTATTTATTTATTTATTCCTAAATGATAACTTCACACAACCACTCTGTATCGATATGCGGTGAACACTAATCGCTCGTTTTGACCCTTCTAGCCTAGAAACAATCGCGTATCTCCTTTCCTGGTCGTCTGACTAAGGCTCAACTACTCGTTTGCAATCGACTCCATAATTCGACCCGGCGAACGTCTGTTTGACGGTAGCCACGGGAACCGATAGAGGCGTCATCTGGTTGCAGTGACTAGTGACTGGTCACTGATGGTTAATCTAAAGTGCATAGGTAGCTAGCGACAGGTTTACTACGGTTGGTTATGTTACTAAACTTGTTTAGCGACCGATTGATGACCCAATCATCATACTTATATTTACCCCTCGCAAAATGCCATTTTAACCATTTGGGGGTAATTACCCCCAGGTTGGGAACCACGTAGCATCGGCTAGCGAGGTTAGGAGGAGCCGCGTTGACAATGTGCTCTATACAGATGCCAAAAGAAGGCTGATTGAACAGCAATTTGCAGCAACGTGCAACTCCCTGACTGCAAATATTGTCGGTTTATTCGCTTTAATATAAGAAGGCTCACTGGCACTAAGGTAAAAAGCCTGGAGTTACTTGAAATATGAGGTGGTTACATGCGCAACTTTCAACAACAAAATATGCCCCAAACACAGTTGCTTGTCGGACGCCGAGGAAATACAAATATTCAGAGCATAAATTTTCCCCTTATAGTAACCTGAGTCGACATTGTGTAATCGTAGTGGTGGGGTGCAAACTGCTGAAGAATCACACGTATAAAACAAGATCGACAAATTAGTACAATAGCACGTTAAAAACCATAGGTCACCTCTAAAACTGGTTTACACATTTTCAACTGAAAATGAATTTCTTTTCATGTGAGAATGCGCTAAATTGCAATTTTCCGACTTTCCCGGAATGTATATGGATAGGGGAGCAGTAATGATTAAATAATAAGAAATATTTGATTGCTAAATCTTTTTCTTTGCAGCCGATTGGAGGCTTCGAGAATAATTGGTACTTTTCAAGAAATACCTAAAATAAGTGAAGGCCATAAATAAAACTTAGCGTTTTGACCAATTCGCAGCGTATTGAGTTATTTTTTTAACCTTGTTATATCCATAATATTGTGAATTTTAGCTTTGCTGTCTGAACATTTGTCATTTCGTAGATGTACTTATTTTCCTAGCAGTGCATAACTTTTGTTGGCGCATGATCACGGTTGCCAGCCAATCGTTCGAATCATGAAACTTCTTTGATAAAGGCAACAAAATTGCAAGTCGATATTCTTTACAATTGTTTTCATTGCATCTAGGAATTTTGAGTTCAACATAGATACATTCTACCTCTTTGCTAAATAGATTAATCAAACGCGTTCATATGCGAGCGCTAATCCACGATTACAATGATATCGCAGTTATAGTGGCTCTGAAGTCATGAAATCTGACGGGATGCTAGGTAACCATTAAATAACAGAACAATTTTCTTGTGTCAGTATTTGGAGGCGCAAAACCGTAACATCTATAATTCGTAATCGGTCCTTTAATTAGTTTGTCCGCAGTGCAATTCAACCCAAACAGATGCCTAAATAGTGATTGCGCGTCGCAATTCATCCACACGGTAGCTACTCCTAATTCAACTTATAGTTGTTACTTAGGGGTAACATGTCTAAAGCTTAGAAGTTTTGGTTCTGGTGATAAGTGTGGAGAGAGTGAACTATTGAAAATGTGTCAAAAATTATAATCCAACACAAATTTTACGCAAAGAACTGTCGCACGCAAGGAAAAATCAAATTGAACTCCTTAAAATGCTGCATTTCTTACTTTGGATTGACACACTAGCCTATTTTGGAAAGCGATCACTGATGTAGTGAATGAAAAAGCGCCCCTTGGTTTGTTGCTAGTAGTTTCGCTAGAGTAATGTTTACTTCAGGTGTGGGCACAAAAACTGGATTGTTCATTCCCATAAACTTCATAAAAGGTTGGTACTCCACCATCTTAATGACATGATTAGACTTTTAGTCAGCACTTACTAGTAAATATCTTGAGCATGCTTCAATTATATCAAGCAGTATCCATCATCGCCAAAGAATTAATTCAACGAGCCCAATTACCGGGAATGAAATAGTATACGGTCGTTACGGAATCGCTTCGCACAGTTCCTCTCACCATGAGCTTGTCACGCAACATTTCCTTAATTGCTATTTTGCTCTTTGTTGTCAGTAATAGGATTTTCTTTACACACAGTTAAGTGGGAAATAACTTAGAGGGACTCTAATAGAACTGAATAACATCTGGCTAATCCTGATTACAAATGTTTCAATATATGCCTCATGTTGATAGTCCAGTATTTTCACCTCCGTTTTCATGTTGTAAACATAGTTTACAATAAGGAAGGTTGCTTAAAACCAACTGTTTTAGTGAAATGCTTGAAAATTGTGATATTGTTCACATAACCAGTAAGTTTTTCAGTGTTACGGAATCGTGGCAGTTACGCGGGTTTCTCAATCTATCCTCTTCCAGGAAGAAGATCAACTGTTAGCAATAACAAACTGAGTGCAATACAATTGAAACGAAAATAGGTAACTGTTGTAATCTCCTTATTCAGATATCAAAACCCTCAGTTCAGTAAATCTGTAACCGGCTATTAAATTCATTATACATTGGTATGCTTTCTTGAGGTAAATTAAAGAAATACGGTTTAATTAACTTTTGTCCTGATCCCACTTTGCACATGAGCTAGAAGCAACATGAATAAATAAAGGCGTTCTTTGTTGCCTGGTGCAACCACTGAGAAGGTAAGTCATCAGAAGTTAACACACAACGTTGCCAGTACTATCATCCCAATAAAACAAAGAAATTGGTTTGTGGTACAGAAGCAGGATAAATTTTATGGAACGTGAAATCAAGCCATCTAGCCAACGTCGTAGAACGAATTATCATTTGGAATAAATACAAAATTTCAATAGTATTAAGACCCCATTCCTAACGTAT
Source organism: Dicrocoelium dendriticum (assembly GCA_944474145.2). Taxonomy (NCBI): domain Eukaryota; kingdom Metazoa; phylum Platyhelminthes; class Trematoda; order Plagiorchiida; family Dicrocoeliidae; genus Dicrocoelium; species Dicrocoelium dendriticum. The sequence continues at coordinate 118,146,101 of OX104067.1, read as the reverse complement.
CAATTACTTACCATTACATAGTCATGTGTGCTGTATTTCCCAAAGAGGGCAGTTTATTTGCTAAATTTTGTTGATATAATCATCGATTTATTAATAACAAAGCATTTACATCTCTGGAATTAGGACGACAAAGGTGGTGAAACTTGTCGTATCTATTCCTGCACACTGAATCCATTTTAAACAAGGATACGGTGAAGTAAATTGGTTCCGACATACTTTTAGTTAAACGTCACTGTGTTCACCCCTGACCATCAATGGGAATCCTTCATACATTTTCTTTGTACAAATCAGTATAGCGCAAATAGTGCGTCATAGCCAATCTTAGAGGGTTGCATCTAAGGTGCCAATTCCCTTTTCAACCGTCATCTAATTGCAGCAATTAGTAAAGTTTAACCTGAGTAAAATCCGGTGATGCAGTCACTAACCTCGTAAGGATACCTGATAGTTATAACGCATCGGAGCCCTTCTGGGTAATAATGGAGTTTATTTTAACCGATCGAATAGTCGTTCTTGGACATTTTAAGTCATTACCACTGATTCTAGAATTACATGAGCAGGATGAGGCGAACGCCTTGCGGCTGCAATATGCTTCGAACTTTCAATGCATTCCTTGGCCATCTGTTCCTTTGTCAGCAGCTGTTATACAACCAAAACTTACGCACATAACTTTCACGGCGGGGATGGTATTAAAGAAGATGTTATGTATGCGTAAGCACAGCTCTCCTGGAATCGACAACATTCACCCTAAGTCCCTTGCGGTAATGGGAGAAACTTTAGCAGAGCCACTCGCACCATTCTTCCAACGCTGCTTCGATCAGATGTATGTACCCGAGATGTGGAAATGTGGGATCATAACCCCAATTCACAAGGGCGGTAGCCGTTCTGATCCAGCCAACTACCGTACTGTAACCCTTCTCCCGGTCCTGTCGAAGATTATGGAAGCTATTGTTGCTGACGTATTAACAGCCTATCTAGAACAGTCTGCCTTCCTTGTACATGAACAGCATGGTTTTCGACGGAATCGATCGTGCACCACAAATCTGCTGCTAGCAAGATCGAGTTGGACCAAATTAATTGACAGCGGTGCAGGAGTGGACGTGGTCTACCTAGATTTCTCAAAGGCATTCAATCGACTAGACCATGGAATCCTGATCTGCAAACTTCAGAGCTTCGGCATTGGTGATCCGCTCCTAGGATGGATCACAAGCTTTCTTCTCCACCGGAGCTTAGAGGTAAAAGTGCGTGGGTCACTGTCCCACCCAATTCAAGTCGAATGTGGTGTACCACAAGGATCGGTACTGGGGCCACGATTGTTTTTGATGTATATTGACGACATAGCGGCCCTCATTCTTTCCAACTGCCTACTCTATGCCGACGACATCAAGGTTTGGAGAGCGATCAATACACCGGACGACTCCGCAATAGTTCAAGTAGATCTGGATAAGGTGTATGCGTGGTCAGTTCAGAACCAACTCCCATTCAACACAGAAAAATGCAGAGTATTACACTTACGTCACCAATCAGCATTTTTCTATAAATTTGGTGACCATGTGCTTCACACAACTGCTGAGGAAAAAGAATTTGGGAGCCTTGATTCAGTCCGAACTTGGTTGTTCAGCCCAGGCAAAGAAAGCCTCGAACGCGAGCATTAGAAATTTGGGCCTTCTCAGGCGCACATTTGGACGCTTCGATGCATCCGTTTTTCACCAACTTCTAGGTGCATACATACCACCACACGTGGAATTTGCAATACAAGTCTGGCAGCCGTGGCTGAGGAAAGACCTCTCTGATTTAGAGAAACCTCAACGACGCGCAACGAAGAACGTGAAAGGTTTAGGCCAGTTACGCTACGAAGACAGACTGAGATTTCTCGGGATATTTAGTGGTCAATATCGAAGACTACGGGGAGATTTTATTTTGGCTTATCAGATTCTGACAGACCCCAATCATAACTGCTGCCATCTGCTGGAGCTCATACAACAACAACACCCTAAGAGGCCATCATCTGAAGCTGGCAGTGCAGTACAGCCGTTTGGAATGTCGACGGAATTTCTTTTCCGTGCGTGTTTGCCAAGCCTGGAATGCTCTCTCAGAATTTGTAGTCAGTGCACCAAACCTGATCGAGTTCGAAAATCGAGTTGATAGTGCACTCACTTCATTGCACTATCTCCCATAGTACAGTCTAATTTTGAGAGATCCAAAATCCATACTTTAAAAATAATTTTCCTCTACGCTTATTTCAACAGTGGATTTATATGTTGACGCTTCAAACTCAAACACTTTGCCCCATGCGAATTTCAAGGGGCGGTGACTCTTTTAACCACATACTCCATACCTTATGATCCCCTCCGGAGTTATAGTGGACTATTATTTTGACACTTCAAACTCGGTGAGTCCACAAGCTTGTAGTGACTCGTTGTTAAACGATTTTACTGAATTGGTTTCCATTGAATTTTTCACACTTCTATGATTTTCGCACTGATCACCCTACGGGATTTGCCAAGCTTTAGCTTTTATACCCGCATAAATCCATTGTACCATTGTTCCATTGTTTGTTTTAGATAGTCAGAGTTAGTTAGTTAGAGTTAGTGAATCAGAGTTAGATACATGTCTAAAAGTTTACGGGCCATGAAATCTCAACTGCAGAAGAAACCGCGGCACAAAGAGAAGCTTCTTGCTGGTAATCCAGATTAGGCCATGCCAAGAAAGGCACGAAGACATCATCCTCCCGCAGGAACCGATTTGAATGATCAGAGCAGAACAAATCTGATTCATTTTTACCATCCGAGATGGCTGAGACGCTATATTTACAGAGCCTGGTTAATAGGTACACTGATGTAAATGAGAGCGAAGTGGAAGTGCAGCAAGTAAACCGCGTCGGGAGAATACGCATAAGCACTAACTCATTAGTGTAACGTTTGCCGACGAGACTAGCTCAAAGGTAGTAATGTCTCATCTGAGTATGCTGCGAGGCAAGAAGGTACGTATTCGTCCGGATATGAATCCAACTAACGCAGTGCGCTTCAACTGTGCCGTTACCTATCAACATCGGCCTACTGGCTACGCATAGCAAGCATACGCAATGCATATGTTTGTGTAGACATAATGAGAATATTAGTTCAACTAAATCGGTCGGTCACCCTATAGACAAAGCTGATAGTTTCCAGCCCGGCCTGTGCATAGCCTACAGTCTCTTGCACAAGCGCGATGAGCTACGTTGCTTCGTTGCTTTCGAGCGACCAGATGTAGTGGGACTCGCGACAAGTGGTTATGTGCAGAGGTAGTCACACAACAAGCTGGGCTTACTAGCTAATCTTGTTTCTGTTGTGCTAGACTATTGAATGCCACTTGCGGCGTTTGGCTCTAAATCCGGTCTTATCCGTATGTCAACAAGGTGAGTGATCACATAAGCAAAGATGACCTATGTGAGCAATTGTGGTATTCTAGACACTGGTGGTAACATTTTACCGCAGTCCCTGATCTGTTATTTTGTTTGACTGCCGCACCCCCAGTTACACATTATTCATCGCCATTTTCCACTCATAAATTATTTCATTTGTCCTCCAATAAGCTGATCTAAAGTTCCTCTAATAAACGGTTATTATGATGCCGAAGTAAAGATCTTTGAATTGTAATCGAAACTTGGCAACAAAAACATCTTTCAATCTATGAGCAAAACACAGTGCTCATATCCATCGCGTGAACAACACATGTATAGAAATCTTTTCCTGGAGCATCTGACAGCAGGCGACCACACATTTCTGATTGCCGAATCGGAGCTATCGTTGAAACAAACAAAGGCACTGCACCCATTTTCAACCAAAATGGACGAATTTCGATGGACGATAGGAATATTAAATCAATTTTATTTGTCTCTGACGCAATCTGCATCTGTTGATGCATGTGTTCTGTTATAAAGCTTAAATTATTGCCTAACTGGTTTATGACCCTAGAGTTTAGGAAAGCCGGACAAGCCGGAGTAGTCTTGAAAGTAACCAGATAAACTGGCTCGATGTTGATGCATATGGTGGGACAAACTTCTTATATCTGGCTGGTTAGACGACTACAAGGTGCATAAATGCGTACAGAAATTTGCAACATTACACAAAAAGCGCGCACCGGTAGTTCAAAAGCAGCTTGTAACCGCTTCAAATGCCGGTTAGAAGCGAATACTGGCCTAAGTGAAGCTGCAGCCTTTCCACATGTTTTTGAGTTTGGTTTGCTTCAGTTAGATGCCGAGAATGATTACCCACTGTGAGTGATGTATCATATGTTTTGGTCCCAACTTACTGTGGGTTGAGTTAGTTTGGGCCATCCGTCAGAAACATGAGACGGATCAGGGCATTTACAGTGCAATGTTACTTTAACGTTCGCGATGACATATTGATGGAGTTGTACAGATTTAAACTTCCGATTGCACTTTTAATAGAATATTCAGGAATCTGTTTGTAAGATGTCCACAGGTTAATTAAACACATCTGAATTTCTATGCCAATCAAACACAATGCAATGCAAGTCTTTAAATTACGATTCATAACTGCTGAAAGCTAGAAAGCAAAATAAACATGCCCATCTCTTATGAGAAATACCGCAAATCTACTTACTTTGTAAACGCCATGGATCTTGTTTTAAGATTACACTGGGTTCAAAAAGGCATCCTTTGGTTTACTCTAATGGACTGGGTGTTCCCTATTAGTCTGAGGTTAAAGAAATCCCAATGGAATAGTTAAACATGGATCCATATTGCGACTTCAAAGTTGCAGCATTTCAAAACAATATATATTTCAATCGAACAGTCTATAATACTTACATGTACCAGTCTATGGTCCATTGGCTGACTGATTGTCTACTTATGTACATGCTTGTTACACATTTCTGTAGCTGTCACGTGGTTCTTGTGGTCGCTTGAAATTAAAGATTAAATTTGTTTTCTTACCATATATTACACATTGTGCCGAATCAAACCACTTGAATTGACCAGTAAGCAATAGAAATTAACAACAGAACTGATGTGTTGCATTGAGTATTTTTTCTTTTATAAAACTTAGTCCAAATGCACAACGACATAATTTTTCTAATTTCAGCGTAATCCTTTGCAAATATAGGGGATGGAGATAGGGGAATGTAATACTCGAAATTCCATTGGACAATCCATTTTGATAAAAGCTGAGATCACTTCATACAATATCAAATTAAGTTCAATAAAACTTATAAAAATTCGAGTGTATTCGCTTACAAAAACTACTTTTGCATTCATATCCTACGGCCTTCTGTCATAGCAATTATCTACATCTTTATCAGACAGTGTGTCTTCTCTGTCCCTAGGTCCCGTAATTGTTGCTAAGGTTGGCAACTATTTCAAAATCAGAAAATGAACTATGCAGGTGTGCCCGATTGCGAGTGTATACCAGAATCACAGTGGGTGGCAAGCAGCGAAACATCGCAAACTGCAACCAAATATCCATTTCCGGACAACATCTGTTAACGCAATATGATTGCTAAATAATATGAAGCCGTACGCGGTTCATTCAACGACTTATGTGAAGATAGATTAATTTGTAAAGGAATGAAACTCAGTTAAAAATAAAAGCTGTGCGCGTTTCACTGAAATTTGGTGGGATATTAGGAAAAATAGAATATAATGCCCTGAAGTTTACATATTGTTGATCAATCCACCAGTAATTACTTGAAACCCAGTCAAGTATTAGTGTGGATATTTTCCCTCGAATTGATTCCGTTATTAAGAATTGTTCAAAAACTACCATATATTATTGACGACTAGATATAAGTAAGCAATTTAGTGGTGTTTTTGTTGTCATTCTGTTTAAAGTATAGTGTAATGTATTATCAAAAACATTTAAATCACAAAAAATTGTCTGAGCACAAGCGATAGGATTAGAACCGGATCATAAAAATTGTGCTATCTGACATAACAAAGGAATCACATTCCGCTGAATATTTGCCTCCATTTATATATGCCAATCTTAACGAATGCACCTGTAAGTCAACTAAGCAAATTACAGAAGCTCATGTGTAAACGAGAATCGTATCTGTAGTAATGGTGAAGAATTTGTTAATCTTGAATGGGCTGCCATAAGACATAAGGCATCGACAAGGCGTGGATTGCCCAAAAATTCGATGCATTCCTTGAGCACCGAAGCACACAGCTGACAAATTAATAACAAATTAGAATGTCCATCAAGCAGTAGTTAATAAGTTGATAAGCGGAAAATAACCATCTGACGATATGACAATGTTCCTCAGGAAGGATAGCCTTATTTTCTAAATTACAACTTTACTCTACCACAGAATGCTTCATTCACAGTTATTTCACCTCTGGCTTTAGCTCTTTCTGATAATATTTGCTATTTATAAGAGTCACGTAACGAACCTTTAATCCTTGATATCTCAATTGCTCTTCATCTGGATTTGCAATGCTGCACGTCCCCATTAACCGCAATTCTATATTTAAATTTATAAACGGAAATGCATCAATCCGCACATCATACTTATATTCATTAAAGCTATACCGCATGTACTTCATCCATTTTGCAAACAAGGATTAAATGACCTACGATTACACAACCAGAATAGTTCAATAGTCGGCTTAAGCCATCCAAACAACCCGAAACTACTTATTTATATACAAGTGTGTTAAGGAAAGTGAAACATTGGTTTAAAAGCCGTTGAATAGTATATATTTGAGGAAATGCAATGGAACTTTGTAGTATAAGCTCGCATATTTACCATTGCTTAAGGACACTTAGGTAACAATCATGGTATTTGTAATGATTTGATAAGCCAACCTAAATTCAGGAACATTAATGACGGGATAAAGTGCACAACTCGTAAATCTAAAACTGCAGTGTTTTGGGCCAAGACTTTTACCCCTCTGTAAGCCTGGATTGAATAGTTCTTTTATTGCTGCACGATAGATTTTAAAAATGCGAGTTAAGGATACAATAATGTGACTCCCGATTACAAAATTTCTATAACAAGGTCAAAAGCTTCAAATAATTTTAGGCGTGTTTGCTACGAAAATAAATAAATAAATAAATAAATAGTTTATTCTCGTCATTGCGAGGCACAGCATCATGAGCGTGATCATGGTTATACAGACATGTATGATCGGCAATTGCACAAATTAGTACATTTTTACAAATAGCATAGGAATTTATGTGCTTGTTGACATGTAAAATGCGTTTAACTGTGTATTTGGAAGGGGTCGTGTTGTGTGAGTAGGTAAATGTGACTCAGTGTGTTTTTGTTCTTTGTGTTCGCCATCAAAGGGGGGAACGCTTTGAAGCGGATGACGTTCGTGATGTGTGAATGATCCTCCGGAATGGAAGAGGCAGTGACTTTATTTAGTGGCGAGTCACATCCGCCACGTCACAGTGTTGTTAAATGGATATCTGTGGTTTTTTATAGGGGAACGCTTGCCAGGCGAAATCCCACCACATCCTGGAACACTGCCGCCGAACGATTTGCTGGAACGGGATTTACCCGAACCACCCAGCTGGCATCACGAGGAGGTTGTTCGGCTAGCCAGCTAGTAAACACAGTTTCTTTCTGCAGGACGTTAGATCTCTAACGAAGTATACCCTCACTAGGGCCTAACAGTTCAAGGGGAGCACAACTAATGTTTTTGGTATGGCTGGTGTAACCGAATGCAGACTTGCATGTCATTACGCCCTCAGAGTGAACAATCACCTGACGCCAGCACTTGATGAGGGACCACGAATGGCGTGCCTTGCAATACCCAACGCACTATTCAGTGTAAACGCGAAGAGATCAGAGGGAGAGTGTGCGGATGGGAGCCACGTTTCATAACTGGAGTTGGCCAACACTCCTTCAACATGCACAACAGCAGCGTACCTGTCTATCTTATTAGGGAATCTTTACGTACCAAACGTACACAGAGATTCGCTGGGCCATTATCCGTTCCACACTGGATGGAACATCCTCTGCTCCTATCATGTTTACGAGAAGAGTGCCGCCAGTCCCAATAAGCAAAGATCCACTGTGTCTTGAAGCCAGTAATCGAGATGAAGCGTGTTAGACAGGTAGGCACCTTGTCAACTTTCACAGCAAGCGCAGCCACAAAGAGAATTTCAAAAAAATCCAACAAAACGCATGCAATTGGACAGAAAATGTAAGGACGAGTAACGAATCGTTGATAAAATGCAGTATAGTTAATTTTCTCCGAATGATGAAAACTAGTTTGAGTGTAAGTCGGTGTCGACAAACTGGAGAGAACTGGAATGAATACGCGACATTAACCATAACTCGAGGCAAAATATTTTCCTTAAATATTCACAAAATAACACTGGGAGCAAACTGGGTAACGGCCTTTAATTTTCCCTTTAGAAATTATTACAAAGAGAACTGGCTAGCCGTATTTTACCTAAAAACCGGAGGAAATTGCTTCTTGTTTTGCAATTACTGTGATACTTTGTGATATGATACTTTGTGGCCCCTAGCTTATTCATACTGCGAATTTGGACAACACCCGTTAATTTATTGCATGGATATATGCGTGCTCCATGTACCTTAAAACTTTTGCGTAGCACTTGGCCTTCTGGAATTTGTGAAGCCTTGATAAGAAGTTGTATAATTTTGCTCAACCTATTTACAGGCTCTAATGAAAAGTGTAACAGAATCACAGTCCTTATTGTAGACATTTCACAAGCAACATGAAACGCATTTACTTTTCATAATGCAATTATGAAATATTGATTCCCTAAAATCTTACTACATAACCGCATTTAGAATAAGTTGACAAATTTATCTGGAACGTAAGCAATTATCCACTCACAATAAGTTTCTTTTACACTTATATAAAAAATTGACATACTGTTGAGGGATAATTTATAAGCATTGATATGTATTCTTTCTTCGCAAATATTAATTTTAGAGAAACTAATTTCATCTGTGTGGGAAAGCAAGAGTAAGATTGTTCTTCTTATTGCTATGCAAAGTTTGAAAGCTAATTCTGCTTTGCACGTTTGATATATATTTCCTACTTGATGGAATACCGTCTACAAATCAGAGTTTGAATTCCATCGAGTTTAGGATATTTCCAGGAAGAAACGTTTTTGCAAAGCATGAACGAGGGCCTACCTTACACTCAGTCACTTCTGTTTATTGCTACAAATACTGCATGTATGGGAAGGACATCGTTTGAGAATATACCTTGATGTACAAATGTAACGACCCGAACCAATCATAAAATATTACGGATGAAATTAAGGATAGGATGGGCTGCCCTACATAAATTTTTGACTGCCACAACAAAGGGATAGAATGCTGAAAACCGATTATTCAGAATATGACCTATTTATTTTACGTAATTCATAGCGAAAATCCATTAATTATGCTTACAAACAACGTGCATATTATCAAAAATCCAAAGTTATCGATTACCAAGGGGATATGCTATCACGTAACAGAAATGCAGAAATCCGTGTATCTAGGGAACTTATTGAATCGGGTCGGATATTCACAAACTACTACCAACTAACCAGCCAGCTAGCAACTTTCGGATTATGTTCCATTGTTACCGACTGGATAGATTTTGCTGACAATTTCAGTGATCTTATTATATCAGAATCAGAATACAGGACACTTCGTTTTACAGTAGCCCTATCATTCGGAACAGAACTTGTAAAACACATGACGGTAAAGGGCGCAACATGACTTGCGTACACACCAATCTAGCCTTGACAGCGCGATCAAGTGTATCACTGTATCACGCATGTTAGTTAGGAAAATTTAGTGCACGGACTATGCACAGTGATCCAAACATGTTTCTGTACAAACGTAAATGGCCTCCGGTAAGTAAATGGTTGTTTTCTGCCACTTAACTAAGCAAGTGACTGCGCGTAAACTGCCGCGGAAGAAGCCAAATTCAACTGTTAAATATGCCACAATATTTCTACGCTCTACCTGCAATTGTCACATAACTGTCTCATTCCATTATTTTCCAGCACTCGCACATCAGTTGTAGATCAGCGACCGTTTTGGGTAAGCTGCTATCGTTGCTCGCCCATAGATAGCCCTTACTGAAAACGTTCCCCAGAAGTTACTGCTGGTTGCAGCTAGGAGGAGAGCTGATGTCATTAGCCCGTTTATCTCAAAGTTGCTCAGATGAACAGTAGCTTCTTTCGAACGCAGCAACCCATGGTACCCCGAATTTTAAGCTTTCCAGCTGTTCAGATAGTGCCAACTATCACCCTGTGATTCCCTTTCCGTGCTGTCAGTGATGATTAAAGATATCATCGCCGTTGCGCTAACAGACTAGGACGATTTATCTAATTTCACAGAACCGGGATAACAGTTTTGGTCAACACTTTTCATGTACTACCAACCTACTGATTACACGCGATAGTTATACCGAACCTATGGTTAATTGGAACGGAACCAAAACAATTATCCGGAATTTTGAAAATATTTCGACTGCCTGGATCCCCACGCCTTCTCCGAAATCTGCAAACATGCAAAATTGTGAACAGTGTCTTTAAATGTATTGAGAATTTTTCTTTTAGCGGCGGCTTCACACCGGGTTCTTTGTGATGGTCCGATCCTATTGAGGTGGTCAGCGTGGTTCTACAACTATCAGCATTAGATTTACGATTATTGATAAGTTCATCCCAGACATTGTGTGTTATCTAGTCGAATTTCCTGTTTTTGCACATGACATCTAGCTATGACTGAGGAACAAGAGGTGGTGCAACTCAATCTGAACCTAGCTTGTTAACAGTCAAATGTGAAGCTAATTTTAGTTCAACACAGACAATTTAAACTGTACATTTACGTCACTATCCAAATGCTCATATTTATAAATTTGGAGACCAACTCGTGAAGACCACCTCACGTGCACCACATTTGGGTCGCAAAACAAAACAACCTCGTCTATTTGAAACAGACATGAATGCGTTCAAATCCGTCAGTATTCATGTTATTCTCTTAGGGAGGGTGTTCGGGGCTTAGACACTTCCATCTTCCCGTTTTCACGATGTCTTCTCATTATTGGCTCACCTTTTGATAGATTGATGAGATGGTGTGCGTTTTAGCACAACGTTCACAGCCCATGTTGTCTTAAGCAACCTCTTGACTTGTACTGACTTGGACACAGGAACAGCCTCCCTTATTTTAGTTAACAAAAGCTAAATTCTGAGAAACACAGTTGTTATAAAGTTTGAGTTATTTGCTTGTTTCGATGGAGCGATGGCATATGAGTACATAAAGGCGAATGCTTGCTAAGTCTGGTATGCCGGTTAGTATGAAACTTACTGGATAAAAGTGGGGTTTAGAAACGAACGTTTGATGCATGGCTCACCAAGGGGTTTGTAAAAGCAAATGTGTGAGTATTCCTGTCTGGATATTAGATGGCTTATGGCACCCATCAACTTTTGTAATACACCAAGGTCATCGCCTGTTAATCTTTCACTTTCTCATGTAACATTAATATGAGCGAGTAAGATCAAAGTGTTTTTGAATATTGTTACTTGGGGGTATTAACTAAATCAGCAGGAAAGGCGTTCCAGGCCATTAAGACTAGCAGGGAGAAAACGTTACGACGACACTTCGATCAACTGTAATTAGTGGCCAACTTTTCTTGATAACTCTTTAGGGATATTTCGGCTGGGTTTAAAAGGATGGTGTTAAATGTGTTTGGTTTTTCTTAGGTCCTGATATACCATTATGTCACCGTAGATGCTGACAACCATCACTGTACATGATGGGAGTTTTCAGTCCGAGGTTATAGGGAAAGCAGGATAAACCCCTCACGTACTTCGTCGCCTTGCGTTGTGCAGTATTAAGTACCAAGGTGGTGCTTCTACCAGTCTCCACGCTTGGATAGCTTATTCCGCACGCATTCTTGATTAGACGTTAAGCATTTTCGGTAGGAATGCGACGTCGAAATCCTAGAACGCTCTACGAAGAAAGCCGAAGTGTTGGTTTGTTTTTCGATGTCTTTTCAGGCTACTACCAACAAGCATAATCATCTTGCAGGGGCACGCCGAGATCGTACTAACCATAAGCTCACAGTAGAATTTGTTGTTTTTCCCGGTAGTTCTGAGTATTCTGATGGCGTATGCTTAAAATGTTGCACTTGGTGGCATGGAACTGCATCACTTTCTAGATGGACCATGTGTAGGCTTTATCCAGTTCATTTTGACGAACAATGGGAGCCTCCACTGCAGAGATAACACGCCATATATATTTAGATTATTGGCAACTGGTAGTAAGTTGAAAAATATCCCCATGGGAGAACTTTATGAAGACCAAAAACGGGCAGGTCCCTAGTACCGAGCCGTGAAGTACATCTTATTGGATTTGTTTTGGTTCGTAAGGGATGTAGCGGACCCGCACATTCAGGCGATGATTTGACTGCAAGGCGCCCATCTGTTTTCACCGAAATTATTTTTGTCTCAAATTATGCGCATTGGTCTAGCAACTAGCGGTATGAACAACAAAGTGTACTGTCAGCTCCGGCACACATGCACTCTTATTATATCTTTGGTCAGTCTACTGCATTAAACTTATGAATATTTTAACAAAAATCCTATTCAAACTAACTTTTCAAACGGCCCTACATTTTATGTGTACGGATACCAATCATTCGAAAAATCAATTCAAAAACTGCTGTGTTTGTCTGGTGCAGGATGCGTGAATATACTCACCGTGGTCGCTTGCACAGGCAAATTTGAAATGTCATCAGTGTAAGCTACTAAATTATTTTAGTTTCATCACCGGATTATACTTAAAATCTAATCAAAATCTTAATGTGGCATTTTCCAAATTGCAACAAGTCCGAGGGATTTCGTGTGCCTCTAACTCATTAAAAGCGGACAGAAATAAGTACAATTAAAGCAATGGGAATAGTAAGGGCACTACAAAATAATCAAAAGCTTTAGGATTTTCTCAAGTTATTTTACGGGCCATTTACCGCTCATTTACAGGGCTGATAGCTCGGGAAATCGCTTAACTGTGTCACGTTTCACACACCAAGGTTGTCTGGCAAAATGGAATTACTGATTCCCATTTAGCTATTGAAGCTTCCTTCAAGGATTTACGACACTAAAATACAAGTTGTGTATAACGTGTGAAACCAGAAATAGCAAACTGAAAGTGGTAAATTTTCGACTAAAACATAACAGCCCATGCAATTTTCGTCCAAATGTGGATGGTTTTCTTCGGGCTATGACAATTTATTTAACTCTACCTGGGTAAAATTACATTTTCACAACCTGTATGTATGATCTTCACGCAGATATACACAAGTGATTGTTGACAAATGGCACTGTTTTCTTTAAAGAGATAGTAAGTTGCGTGTTGTAGAAAAACAAGCATTTAATGCAGACAAATTAGGAAATATTTTCTCAAAATTTTACATTAAGATTTTTCATATGAACATTCATTGCAGATAATAATAATTGGTAAATAACAGAGCATTCTATTGCAACCTTACCCACAATTTTATGTCACAGATTAGCAAATTGCTCAAGTTTGTAGGAGATATGTCAAAGTCATAAGGCTAGATTGGCATGGGTCAAAATTTTTATCCATACCGGCAGTCATACATCAACTTAACAAGTATTGAAAAAATGACTAGACGTTTGTACTTTTTGTGATGCAAATTTAAAGTGTAATTGAAACCTGAAATTTAATCTGTAAGTATAATTTGTTAACGAAATGCTCCATCTGTTGCTATGGGCATTCTTTTGTAAAATTAAAGAATACAATTCCTTGTTTATTCCCAGTCTCTGGCAATCAGAGTGGTCGATTGTTTAGCTAACCAAACGACTATTATTAAAAGAAATTGACCTCAGTCCTTATAGCTAATGTTCTTGGATTAATCAAAACATATTTATGATTGATGCGACATCGAAATGACCGTAGGGTGTAGGTAGAGAGCAGGAATACTTAAAGCTACGCCGACTGCACCGGTTCCTGTAAACGAAATACGTAGTTCTAAATAGCTGGATATGGCTCGCTTAGCTACTGGTTTGTAGTGTATCGACGATACGTAGTCGCTCTGTTAAAGGATTCGCCACTGTTCCGAACGACACATGTAGCATGATCTATTAAAGTTACGCAAACTTCAACATTCGCTTCACTGTAAACACAATCTTAATCCCCATTAGGACATAAACATTGGAAGAGAAGTTATTGTGATACTAATATAACGTTCATCTCCTGTCACTATATGAAATTCGTCGGGTTCAGACTACAAAACGAAGAAGTAATACGTGCTTTAAATTTTATTTATACGTGCTTTATCCTATAGATATCGTCACCATTTATTTTGCGTTAGGCACTAGGTAAAATTTAAACACAGTTCAGTAAGGCGAATGTTTTTCATTAACCATATTCATAAGTTAAATGTTAGAACCCATGCAAAAAAACAGATTATTGTGAAACTTTTACGTATCATAACTGTGTGAAACGGTTTCGCTTCAACAAATGTATACCACTGCCAGCCATGTACCCTGGATGAATTGCGATGGAGTTCTGAGGGCACTAATCATGTTGTGTTCTCCGTTGGCAGATATCGTGATCAAACCGAGAAGGACTTCGTATTGTCCTGCTCTGGTTTCCTGCAGTAGCGTCATCTAACGTTGACGAAATGTGATATCTTGGAAAAACCAGATGTGGTGTAACACCTACATTAAGGAAGCAAATGTGCAGTTAATTTGTCTTTGCTTGTATATGTGATCTTTTTTAAAGATTTAATATATCGCTATGACATTTTTGATAAAATGATCTGAGAATTGAGTAATGGATATTTAGAGAAATGTTGTTTTCACTAAAAGTGTTTCATCAAGGTTGAATTTGGATGTCAATGGTATAGTGTTCAGGACGTCAGGTATGAAATATTCGGCTCTGAGTAATAACACATCGCAGTCTATCTCCACATGATGACTCCAAATCAAGAAGAAACCACGGTAGTGCTGTATAAGTGCTGGAAAGAGCAATACAGAAATATTTCTAAGTGTCTCAACAGTTTTGAAGTATCTAAGCGATGAAGAGAGGTTGATCAACGAAAACCATCATACTGCGTATCAGTAATTGGCATTTCCCAATTAATGCTTTCTGAATCATAGCTTGTTCAAACTGAAGATGAATATAGAGGTATCATATTTTACTTTCACCATTTAAATATTGATTAAGTAGTAAAAAAGCCCTTAGCGTCGGTAAACTTGCTATAAGTACCCATTCTTATTCTTTTATTGAGTAGTGGAGTCGTAGTGTACTATAAAATATTATTCATGTATACGTTTATTAACAAACGGCAGTAACCGAGATATACAAGGTTTTTCATGTTTATCTAGCTAGTATATCTGGAAACATAAGCTTGTGTAAATAGCCAACTGGAGTTAACCTGCAACTAACAATAAAAGAGAGCATTTAACTTGTAGGAAAACAACGCTTTTGCTCTGATTCGTGCGATTGCCATCGTAATGTCAACAACAGAAACGCGGATCCTTATCCTATTTATAGATCACTGTTATTCCACTTATTTGACTTGTTTTTGTGCATTAATATCCTTTGTGTTGGCCACCAAGTCGATGTATTACGTCGCTAGTTTGAGTTCGCTTCCTGTAAGGTAGGTGATGTGGATGGCTTGCCGCAGATAAGGATGGGCACGCTTGGGGTTCACTGATATCTGGTATACAATTATAAGACCTCATTGTATGCGCTAATATTAACAGTTACAAAAGTCTAGTGATTGCATTCCGCGTTGGTGGTGGTGTGCAGGGGGGTTAAACAGCAATCTAAAATTTCTTCGCTCCATCTCGTGTTCCTTCAAGATCATCAATATCATGTTCGCTCTTAGCGTCAAGTTAGTATCGCGTATCCCACTTGTAACCCTCATTTGTTCATCATTCACGGAAAGAAAGATAGCTCGAAATTCTCCGAACCCACATCGTAAGTGACCAACGTGCTTACTCTCTGGCCGTCTGTTTGGAGTAGCCTACCCCATTTTGCACGATTATCAAGTAGTCAATTTCCATGGAAGACTCTTGCAACTGTTGACCCTAACTCGGTTGTCATAAGTATACTGAAGGTTATGCTCACAAATTTTCTTTTCAACACTTTGTACTAGAGCACGTTCTCGGAGGTCCTCGTATACTACTTGTCAAGTTCTCACTGCAATTCCGCGTGATCACGCTATGCCCTTACCTATTAATAGATCCCGTCATGATTTGTAGAAATTAAACGTGCCATTACCGCGCACCAGCGAGATCGCTAATGAATACTAAGAATAATCATGGTTCCAGTACATATCCTTGGAGTAAAGGACATTAGGTTTTAGTTGGGTCGGAAATGTGGCTGCAGATTCTAAATTCAACTAACGTTAAATCTTGAGGTTTCATATTTAACCGAGCGGAGGTTTTAAGATTCCACAGAATCGAAGCTGCTGAAATGCCGTGGTCAGCCGATCGAACGCCTTGAGATGTCTAGGCATAAACGGAATCTGCCTAGCTTGCTCTGGCTAGCACTAAGTCTGTAATGCGGAACCGATTTTGGCAGAGTCCATGCTGCTGTGAAACAGGGATTTGTTGCCCTCAGGGTCTTACTTGAACGTCTCTACGAAACATCTTTCATTCATATTGATGGTATCGCAAAAAAGCGCGATTGAATAATTATTTGAGGGCTCCGCAGGACTGTAATTTGGAATTAGTAGCCTATTTTTGTACACTGTGGTTACTTGCATTTGCTTAAGACATTGGTGAAACAACCGAAGTCGCAGTTCGCAGATATTCACAAATGTTATCTTTAATGCCTTAGGCGTTACTTCGTCTAAACTAAAAAGTAGTACTTGAGCAAAGATATTTATATACAAAATTGGCTACAGTAAACAACATGGAGCTGAACTCTTCTGGTGGTATGAGTTAAGTGAACAGAGGTAAGACGATGATTCAGATTGGACTGCACACGTAATCTCTTCTTGAAATGCATTTGCCTCCTTCTGTATTGTAAACGCCAGTGCATACGCTGCATTTTGGACTAATACTCCGCGCTGCAATCTGAAGAGTTTGTTAATGTGCTTTTTCGGTAATCTGGGATAAATACTGATTCTCATAGCTAAGTCCTGCTGGTGTTAATCTTTGTCTTCGCAAACTGACGCATATTATTCGCTGTGCATAGACAACTTAAGCCTGCATAATCGGACGGGCATTATAATCGCGCCAGCTTGACTCTCTTAAGGCCACGTCTAGCAGATCAGTGCAGCAAATACTGGAATTTTTAAACATTTGAGTATTCTTTGTACAAGCTGTAAATGTCAGACGATCACGGCATATGCCGGGGAGGTTGCGTAAGATATATACGTAGGTGCCGTAACACCAAGCTTTACAAAGGTTAGGTCGCGTGGTACAACTGAGGTTTTGCGTAAAGCTTGAACATTATGAAAATAAAATATGCCCTACTTTTAATGCTGGATCATAAATAAGGTGTTAGCATCTGTCGTACGCCAACTCATAGCCGCTGTATATGCTGATGTTAAGTTTCGCAACAGAGTGCGTGTTTTCTGAGTAACGTTGGCATCTCAAAAGGTCTATTGCTAACATCATGATTTCATCATGACTGGGATGAAGATTATTTTATTGGTGATTTATCAGTCTATCGCGAACATACAAATAATGCTCACGGAGGAAAATAGAGTAGATGCTTTTACATAAGCTTTAAAGTCTCTGCAGCCAACCAAAAGATATAAATTTAATGTATGATGATGGAATTACGGCCGAGAGATGGATCCGTACCACCAGTACAGAGAAATACGTTGATGTGCCAGAAGTCAAGAAAGTGTGCAGATACGAAATACGGACGTTCCTCCTGTGTTAACGACTTGCGTTGTAAGATATTATTGCAAATGCTTGTACCTAATTTAATACGCAAACTTGCAGGTTACTGACAGCTAACGTTAAGAAAGCACGGACGGAGACCGCAACTAAAACTTGATAGGTGCAACCAGAAACTTATTCACTGAAACGAAAATAATAATGCTGTCAATAGTTCAGATTAAATTAGTGTAACACATCGGCGGTTACATTTAAAAGAGCAGTTAAACGCATTCACATACAAATGGCCTATCAAACGGTAAGTCCTTAGTGTCCATTCAGCTAGTGGATTGGTAGAACACAGCCATTTATTGCAGCTGTGATGATGTATTCTCGACCGTATAGTTCTGTTACCTGGGGTAAATGATCACGTCGCTAGATTGCAAGCACTACACACAATTTCGCCCCATGACATTCCCTCAAGTAATTTTCAGAAGTCGCTTACTTAGCCTTAGAAAGTTACCCAAAATAGCCCTTGGAACCATTGTGTACTCAGCTATATTAGTACTATTTTTGTACAATCTAGCACTCTGCCAATTCGCGCACCCTCCACTGATGGATGTGGAGTTGATTGATTATGCAAGCTGTTGTGCATTATTGTCAGTTATGCTGTTTCACTAGATTTGTAGAACTGCAGATTAAAATGATCCAAGAATTTCTTTGTGGTGTCTTTGGTGTCTTATCATTCTAATCATTCTAATCCGAAGATCTATATTATTATGAAGGAAGAAAGCAGAAATTATGTACACATTTATGTAGCAACGGGTTTGGGTGAGTTTTAATGCCATCTGACGCCGCTACCTAGTAGAAGTACAAACATTATTTTTTATTTGTTTAACCATGCTGAATGACCCTGTTATACAAATAAGTTTATCTGCAGGAACAATATACTTCGGTTTATCTTAATATACTGTCCCAAACATCGAGATCCATATCGCTCAAATGTTAATATATATATATATATATTCGTATACAGCGCTTCATAAATCAAAGATAATAGTATGTACTTTCAAGAATGTATAGATATGTAGCTCGGCAACAGTAGTTGAGTACAGTCAATGTCACACAAGTGACATGAAAATTCGCTGTTGGCTTAAAATAACATCACATATTACATGTTTCTTAAATATACGCTTCAAAGAAATGAACGCAAAAATTGACTCACCGCTTGGGAACAATTTGAACTATTGGGAATCAACACTATTATTTTGTGGTTTCTCTCTTAGCCTGCTAAGACCGTTGCCGTCGGCAGGAATTGAAAAATTAAATCCTCCGTAATTTGACAACTCAAGGGACTTGATCAAATAGTAAACAGAGTGATGTTCGATTTCTAGAGATCTGGAATAATAAGGTTTATATGGTGAACTTTGATGCAATAAAAAATAACTGTCCAGCATGGAAAGGTGTTTAGAATATAGAGGTTAACAACTTTGTGTATTTTACAGCAGGTGGGTAGTAGACTGCTTTCGTAAGTTCTGAAAGTTTTATTTTATCAAACACCACTCCCAAGCAATTTCTGTATTAAAACCCTACGCTGGAAGTGTGTATAACCAAAAGCGGTTATCCGCCATTTAAAAGCCGAATGTTAATTAATTATTTCAACCGGCCGGTTAGATAAACGAGGTAGAAGAAGACTTGCGGGTGATAATTAACTGAGACCAGTAAAAACAATGTGAGGAAGTCCTTCATGGCTGATCGCTTTCTGCCCATCTCTAAAAGCGCAGAATTACGTAGGTTTGACAGGAGATTTGTTTATTGGTACCATGATGAATTGTACGCATAGTGCGGCATGCATTATACAAGGACACGTGCTCGATGGATTTCATCCTCACGGATACAAGATTACCTGTGTCTTTCACATGAAGTATCATTGCGTACAAGGATTTAGTAAGTATCTTCTTCTATGCAATTGCTCCCATTTAGGATAATAATACAATTCATTGGCACAGTGATCAGTGCAACCACACATGTTTCGTTAAAACTTGGATTATCTGATAAATGCAGCTGAGACTTTGAGCTTGTTTCTAAGCTTGCAAGCGATAGGTATGCTGCAAATTGTTGCGTAAATCCTTGAGAAGCCAAGAGTTGGATAGAAAAATATTATCACAATATTGCTATGAAATAATTTTCGGAAAAGAATAAGGTATTATGGAACTGGTGGGGAATGCGTGCATGGGTTTCTTTGTTGCTGATGTTGTGATGCACAACAGCATCTACCTTCACTCGTCCAATGTTAGATTTAAGTTATGAAGGATATTGCTTGTTGTATATAACTTATGTATACGAAACCAAGCTTGTTTCCAAGTTGGCCGAAGCGTCAAAGACGCTTAATTTATTGCCTTTAAACCTTAGAATATAATATTTTGTTGTTCGTAGGTTACTCGTTTGATAGTGGTTTATTCCATGATGGTTGCGCGTCGTTTTGTGCTCCAGTAGTACAGGTGTATCATTATGACACATAAAGTTCGTGGAACTGGGCTGGCTCGTAACTATGCAAAAATACGATTGAGTGCAAGTGTTACTGAACTGTCAGGCAAGAGTAAATAGCTTATATTCTATAGCACATACTGACTACTATTTCTACTTAAGGAACTTTCAGTAAACATTAGGTACTTTGCCTTAACATACTCTTGAATGTAGCAGGATAGGTCAGAATGCTGCATAAACCTTACAATAGTATGAAAAACCTACAAATGATTTAATGTATGCTGACGAAAGACAAATTAGATGGTCCAAAAGGGCGAAACAAAAATGTTTTAGTGGGAAAAGGATTTCTCAATGTTTGAGTAATTATCGGATCCACGGCACATAACATTTTAAACCCGATCTCCGTGAAATCTTGTAAGCGGCTGCAGCTTGCTGTGGTCAATTTATTTACTCATATACATTAGTTTAAGTATGTGAACAAAAATATAAACTTTTCTTAAAATACACATACAGTGATACATTTACAATCGGTTATTATCACCCTATGAAATGTCGCTTAATTGCTTAGATGGTACTCCGAATTCGCGTTATGAAATGCTATTGATATTGGTGGTTAACGAATGTGTTAACGCAATCAAAGCTCATGCAAACGCGGATGAAAGAAACCATTGCATTTGGGAGCAAACAGGGACAAGAAGAATAACTTTTCAAGAAACATCGCCTTCTTGTGTGCCTTATAATTAACACTATTATGATCATGATTATTAGAGAATATATTCCTAGTATTCATAAAAATAACTTGCAGGCAATGCGTTACATTTCGTTTCAGATGTGTTCGTCTAGTTGGAGTCGGAGATGAGCATGTTTCAAGTAAGCTATTGTGAAGCAGAAGTGGGCAGTAAATTTATTTGATTCCTGCGCAAATGGTAGGCGTTATATTAATGTTTAACATCAGTTTGAGTTCACACGCTTCAGTTATACTTGTTCTGTGTCATACATACAATGGTCTGGTGATCAATGAATTCGCGTTGAATACCACCTGTTTCCGGTAGAGGCGAAACAATCCCACTCGGTGAAGTTTCCGCTGGACAACGCTGTGGAGGTTACCATAACTTGTTTGTTACTGGAGAATGCTCTATCTGAACTACTACGTTCGAGATTAACAAAGAGAACATTTCTAGTTTCCACTTGAATTACATTTTCCATAACCGATCAAATCTGAACCCTTTTTTGCCATGATAATAAACTCAACTGGTTCAATATGAGGGAATTTAAGCAACGGTGTTAGCTCCAGAATTTTAAGGGACCATAGACTTCTTAATCAACATTTCTCGTAGTATTCACGGTAAATTAAAAGCGTACTGTTGGCGTTTGATATGCGAATATTCAGAATAAATTAGTTTATGTCGAACTATTCATGATTCACAACGTCATAATACGTCTTCTTGGTCAATACTTGTCCTTGCAGAATTGTATTTGTGCTGAATGTTCTGTTTTAGGTAAATAGTTATGTATAGTTAGATATAGATGGCATATATAGATAGTTAGACATAGTCAGCATATATATTCTTCATAGTCATCTATCTGAAAAACCGTTTTGAAATTTAACTGGGATATGTTTGGTAAATCTAGCAGCCAGCCAACCAATGCTTTTGATAATGTCGAATGTAAACATCGTGGCCAATTAAGCGCAAAACTGTGTGTAGCCAGAGTTAAGGAACAGAATGAAAAATCCTATGGCTTGGACAAAGCATTGAGTGCGGAATTAACGCAAAAGATCTCGTGACTGCAATACAAGATTTTGGTCGAACTATAGAAGTTTACGATTAGCCATTAACATTATATACCGCCTCTAAATTGTCAGCTTTGATTTAAGTAAGCGAGACAACAAAGGTAGATCGTATTTGTATTTATTGCAAAGCACCGTTCAGCAGCTGTTTAACTTCAGTCATTGAATTGTAAAATATTTTTAATACGGTCTGAAACCCTCATGTCAGTATCTGCATTGCCATCCTCTGCTCTACCACCATATATTACAGCCAGCTAAATTTGTTAATACATATGAATGGAGCAATGCTTTTGCGTCCATAATATGGTTAAAACATGGCACCCACTAAAACTGTTCTCGCAATAAAATCAATAAATTATCAGATTATGCTGACGTCATGAAATTGATTAAACCCGTGCTATGATGTACAGGAAATGCAGTTAAAGATGGTTTCGAAATATATTTGTAATCATGTTGCACAGTCAAATGTAAATGATAGAACATTTTGAAAATTCCGCCAGTATGGTTCATCCAGCCTGATTCAACAAGCGTTCATGCTGCTTGTTTTGTCACCTATTAATTGCTGGCTGCATTAGCATGACAGTTGCATACTATATAATATTACATCAAGAAAGCAGAATTGCTCGCATCCATTTGAACTACTTAAGGTTTATTCATGGCGCATGAGCAAGAAAACATTAATCAAAAGAGCAATTATACTCCCATTCTTTGCTTTCAAAACAAGTGTGATATTACTCATCTTCCAAAGTGGTATATAAAGTCAGTATTGTGCAATAAATCTTGGCTTATTTGCAGCGTGACGCTTCAAAATTTTGCGGATTATCAAGCAATTTCATGAAAATGCTCACTAAATCTTGTGTACAGCAGTAGACGTTATCCAAGCTTTTGTGTTGCTACTTAAAGGCTGTTTGACAACTAGTAATTTTCACAAATGAACATTGCTCGGGTATTATGTCAACCATCTTTTCTATATAACTCTCAAAGTTGGCTATATTAACTTCACAAAACCACTGACGTTTGAGTTGCCATTTAGCATATGACCAGTATTCATAGTTAATGTTTTATTTTCTAAGACTAGCTTGTTCCTGTTTCGTCAACGTAGAATGCATGCTGTGGCATTCTGAACCACTTAATCATTTTAATGGTCCTAATTGCGCTGACGACAAAGTTTGTGACTTCCGTATAATGTGCTGCAGCACATTTTGCGTAATTGTTCGATACTCTTGTGAGCACTGACAAAAAGCACATGAATCTTGTGTACTATGTTTCATAAAGTGATGAAAAGGACATGTGCACAAAACTAAGACAGCTACTCTAAGAGGAATTAAAATTAACTCTTAACTTGACCCTATTTAGACGATGGGAGGAGCAACTGTAACTAGATGCTACAGATTATGTTTCTTAGTATAAGCCGGAGAGGCGCTTAGCGCACGAAAATGCGGGATCAAACGTTACTTGGCAGAGTTATGCGGGTATAACTCAGTTTGAAAATGTGCCGCGAAACCGTCGTCTGTACGGTGCCATATAATGGATATTCCAAAGAACTGCTCTGCAATTTGAAACAGCATTATCATTTATAATCATTTAGATCGTCAAATTTTATCTATATTATCCACTGGAATCTATTCGGCATACAAAATAATTACTCTGGACTTCAATGTGGCAGAACTACTACCTAAGTGTGTTAAGTACTCAGGAAAATTGACTCAGTTTAGACGCTGATTTTGCTGTCTGATTATTAATTATATTAAGTGCCTGCGCCGTTGATGTTTGACACACCAACACCGTTTGCCGGAAACTCCTCTTCCAAGCCGAAGCATCATTTCAAAACGCAGCTTGCTATACGGAAATGAATCTAGCGGCATATGCTACCTGTTTCAAAGTAACTGCAGGTTAGCTGTCCTCTTTATACTGTATTTAACATTGATCGACCTATTACGGTTTTTTTAAAAAGACTACCCTCCTAAGTGCGAGTGCTGCTGTTGATAGTCTGTTACAAATATAAAATATTGATTCCTTAAATAATGAGTATAGTTAGCAATCCACCATGATTGACGTGGATAAATTTAGAATGAAAAAGAAAAATATTTCAAGCATTTAAACTAATGCCGTCTTAATATGGTATCAACAAAACCATATGAATTTCATCCGGTATATCTTATAATACCCAGCCTGTGACCATTTGCTAATTGCGAACTATATTACACAAAGGCAATTGACAATGAAGTTAATTGCTCATTGGATATATGCGCCCCCGTGATCATGGTTTCCTTTGTATTACGTTACTTGAGATTCATGTGAACAGGAAAGTATCTGCAAGTGCGGATCTGATTTAGGAGTGCGCGGATCATTGAGCTCTAAGCTGATACATAGTGTTTCTTAAGAAGTAGAACTTGGTTGAGTTGCTCGATTTTCACATACTCATTAGCTGCACGTCATAGAAAATATGGATACAAAATATTGTCTCATGTTTGTAAACCAATTTCATCAAACGTTCGGTAACCTGATGTCGATATTTATATTAATGGTAAGGAATAAATGGTGAGGGATTTCGCCGGAATTCAGGTGTTTTATTTTAATAGTCATCACCGCTTTTTTAATGAACGATAAACAAGAAATTTATACACGTTTAGAAGTGTTGCTTTACAGGTTTCGTTCGATGGTTGGTGGGGATAACAACCTAAAAATAATGAGAATAATGACAGTAAAGGAGTTAGTACTTTAAATATGAAAATAAGTACATATTGTGCGCTCTGCCGTAGTCCTGCAATCCGCTTAGATTCGCAGCGCTCACTGTTAACAGCAAATAATTATATGGTAATCACCAGGTATAGGATGGAGAAGTAGCTCTAAGTGACAAAGTGTAAGTGGTTGAGGGTATCATCCAACGGTCTTTTAAATACTGTTTGTCGGTGCAGACAACCGATTTTGGGAGAGCATTTCACAGATATGAATGGAAAAGATATTGCTTTTGCACTCCAGGTGGCTATATTGTGCAACAAGTTTTAGTGAGTGACCCCTCATGATTGTATTGGTGCTGAGTCGCAGTAAAGGGCAGCACACATGATGTTGGTCTCGCAGAATCAAGCATGCCATAATCAGCTCGCTTCGTAAGCTGCGATAGCTTTCGGTGAATACGCACAATCGCTGCAGCCTCACCTGGTTTGAAAGAATGCGCATTCCAATTAAGTTCTTAAATGCCCGACTTTTTGGCCGCTCCAGTGCATTAACATTGTGTTTCAGATATGGATGCCAGGCTTACATTGGATATTCGATAGGGGGCGAACATACGCACAAAGGATTTGTCGAAAAATTGATCGGTTTATTTATTTTAACACCCGCCGCACCAACCCGAAGTGTTGGCTCCCAGTCTTCGAGGCCTTTTCGGATTGCCTGAAGCAACCCAAGTCATCTTGAAGCAGGACACCCAAGTCACGTTCGACAGTTGGTTGTTTTAGTATATTCATTCCGATCTGGTATGAGTAGCTGCTCTGATGTCGTATAGAAAGCATCTTGAATGTACTGACTTTGAAATGCAATAAGTTTTTGGTTGAGCATTGAACTATCGTTTCTAGTCCACTCTGAAGATGCTGATAAGCGTTCGCCTGGATCTGGCGCCAGATCTTGTTATCGTTTGCAAACATTAAGGTCTTTGAAGTGATGCACTGTAGGTCATTAACAAACACCAAAAATAATCGTGGACCTTAAAGTGAGCCTCGCGGCGCACAACACTGGACCTGTGTGGGGTCCGAAAAGGAACTCCGAACTATGACCACTAATTACTGTTGAAGTAGAAAGTTGGCAATCCAGCTCAAAAGAGGGTAAGCGATCCCGTAATACTGCAGTTCGGAGAGTAGTATCCGATGGACTAGACTATGGAAAACTTTCGAAAAACCAAGGTAAACATTTATTACGCCTTCACCAGCGTCAGCTGCTTCGGTCCAACTACTGCTTGCGATTAGAACATTCATTGTGAATGACCGCTATCGGTGGATACCGTGCTGCTCGGGCGTGATGATGTTACAGTTTTCCGGTTAGCACACCAGTGCATCGGCAACTATGGATTCAATGAACTTGGAGTGCACAGGAAGAAGGGATACTTGGCGGTAGTTGGATGAATCAGTTCTGCTTCCACCTTTGTGAACCACGGTAATTATTCCAAGCTTCCACGTAGCTGGGACTTGAATCTGTTCTAAACACGGCTGGAAAAAGTGAGCTGAAGTTCCTACCAATTGACTTGCCGATGCTTTCAATGCCTCTGGACGAATGGTGTCGACACCCGACGAGCTGCTCTGACTAGATTCATCAGCTTTTGCAATGCAGTCTTTGCGGTAAATATGATGTGGGTTAGTCGTAGCAAGAAGACGATGGCTTGGTAACAAGTCTTTCTGAAAAGTGGGGCATATTGCAGCCGCAGCGCGTTTGCTACCTCCGCCTCCGTTCTTGTTGGGCTACTAACCTTCCTGAGTGGATGGAATCTTTACCTACGCTTTCGTAGACCATTGAGGTGCTTGTACAGCAGTTGGTGGTTAGCAGTGAAGATTCTGCGATGTTTTGCTAATAGACAGCTCTGTTTTTTTTTAGCTGTGGCGTGCAGTGTTTTCTTTGTGCTGCGTTATTGTCCCAAGTTACTAGCGCTGGTGCTTTTCTCTTCATTCGCCATACTGCGTTGCGTGCTGTCACCCATTTTCGAGGTCTGCTTCAAACGAAAGAGACTGATGTACGCTTATCGCAATCTGATATATCTGAAGCCTCTGCAAGCAACCGACTGAATTTTTTGACAAACTAGAACCAGTCTACTTCTGGGGGTTCTGCGGCAAAGAACGACCAAGTTGTAATGCTTTTGAGCTAGGCTAACCGATTATAGCTTATGCTGATTCGAGGAGTCTCATTGTTCTCGTTCTGATATTCCGCATAGCAGACGAATTTCAAAAATATGATTGCGTGATCAATGTGTCCATACGAGCAGTCTAAACCAACATATCAACCATATGCTTCTTGTTTGCAAACACTAGATTTAGCACGGATGGCCATTTACCCGTTTTGAACTCAGAGGGCGAAGTGATATGACTGTAGTGTAACAATGGGTATGAGATCTTATAAATCGACTTTTAATTGTTCTCCGATCGTGGCGGGAGTTTCTACATAATGTGCGTTGAAATCTCCAGTAATAAGTATGTGAGTTTGCTTTCGTTGTAAACTGAATCTTAAAGAAGCCGCTAGGTGGCAGTCGTTTTCAGGTGTAGAGTTAGGGGGCGGTACACCAAAAGTATAACTCAAGCGTCCCGGCCTTTTAACTGTAAGCGGCACCAAAGAGAGTCGCGGAACTGCGAGGCTGAATCCTCCACGGCTTCGCACTGCAAGTCGCTTCGGTAATACAGGATTACCCATTCTCCTTTTGTGAGCCTATGTTCCCGGAACAGTGACATGCCCGGTAGCGAAACTTTAGCGTCCGTCATTCCCGTGTGCGAACACATCTCTGTGATACTAATGACATCATATGACCCGGAAGCTTGGCTATGTTTCATTTGGGCCATTTTATTTAAACGTCCCTGAGAATTTGTATACGAACAAACCAGTTTCTCGGTCTGTAACAGTCTACAGATAAGTGGAGGGGTCAAGTGTTGAAGCATGTCGACCGATGGGAAGTCGACAGTTACTCGCTTTTATGATGGGATAATGATACATCGTTTGAACTTCATTCGACAAAAGGGGAGTCCCAATCTTCGTTTAGACCCACGTACGAGCCAATTAAAGCGGCAGCCTAGTTAGGCTTCGGTACATTCGTCGGTATGCTTGCTGCTTTAGGTGCTTTAAAATACGAACTCTACAAACTTCTGAGACCTTTAATCGAAATTCAGAAGGAAGACGTTTCCGATTGCTAATTCATCGATCCAAAACATCCGTTACTTGTTGCTCTGAATGAACCACAAGTTTTAGGATTCTAGGGGCGCATTCTCTATACTTTGGTGAGAGAGGTATCCCGGTGAGCGATGGCGTCACAGTTTTATGCAAATAAGGTGCTCACGAATGAACCGGCACTGCAGTTACTTGTATTTCCATTCATTTGAACATCCTTAGTAGGGTGTTATGACACGCCATGTATGAAGATAGTGTTTAGGCGGTCTTGCTTGCTGTGTCACTCTTCCCTGTTTCTTTTCGATTGTCGCGTGCTCCAAGGGACATCACGATGTATGCCTATGCCAAAATATCCGTGTTTTGGCGCGCTTGCGGAGAGCAAACGTTATATACTTCGGTAG
The DNA here is from genome assembly GCA_944474145.2 of Dicrocoelium dendriticum. Taxonomy (NCBI): domain Eukaryota; kingdom Metazoa; phylum Platyhelminthes; class Trematoda; order Plagiorchiida; family Dicrocoeliidae; genus Dicrocoelium; species Dicrocoelium dendriticum. The sequence goes on along the minus strand of OX104067.1, from coordinate 118,117,773 downwards.
AGGATTCTAGTGTTACTCGAATAAGTCTGTGTTCTCCATAGTGCGACGAGTTCGGATGACGAGTAATTCGTAATAAGCATATGGGTTTGACTTTGAGACATCAGCACGCACAGGCATGCTAAGCCTGTCTTCATGATTTTCGAATTTGGAACTATTTGCAGGAATTTTACGAAACGGCTACGAATGAACACCAGATGGCCTGAATCAGATTGCCAGGCGAAAAAAGTCTTCGCTCATTATTTTTCCTTACAGAACCTTGAACCAACGCAGCCTATATGGACTAAGGAAAAAGGTGAAGACTTTAAGAAAAAGCGCTAATTTGTTTGAGCTGAAAGTAGTGCACCGCTCGAAAGTTTATGATTTATGCCATGAGAGTCCTTAGTATTCGATGATATACTGATAATTATCGAACCTAAGTTATTCCTGATGACAAAATTTTCGCTAGATACGGTATCTAATATGATATTGCGCATGCAATGTATATGAGATGATTTTGCTGGGGAAAGAATGAAGGAACTTGTCTTCTGGTAACATTGCCACACAGTGTGGAGTTCACGTCCTTTGCAGAAATGTGGAGTCTCTTCAGTCCAAGGAGATGTAACATGCGCGGAGCTATTTTGAATCATGGTATTGAAAACAGCGCTGCAATGTAATCGTCGCCAATGTAGTACCGACAGGTCCGGTCTGATAAGCACACGATAAATCCATAAATACAGCAACAATTTCGATATACTCTTAGCAGTTTGTTACTCACGCTGATGAACTATTCAAGTCAAAAAATTGTTCTGGTATGAAAGATTTGCGGCATTACAGAATTCATTACAACAAAATGGTTCGCTAAGGGGGGTCATTTTTGTTTAAACTCTGGCTGAGATTTTGCGTGTTGCGAATGCGAATACTCTTAGATTCTGTTTCACAAACTTTGCTGCCATTAAACTGTATTTTCTTAGTTAACTTGATTGCTGGATTACTGCTAAGCAAAATAAAACTTTCCATTCACCCATGACCTCAGGATTTTTATCTGATAGCAATATTAATCCGTAAGTTAACCTGCTCTATTATTCGCAGATGCCAGAAACGTTCGCTACCGGCTTTAAGTGAATTTTGGTTTTCACATGATTTACGAATCGGAGGAGTAAAATTAATTATATATATCTTGCGCATTATCTCAAAATCTAAAAGGCTAAAGTCAGTATTCAATGATAAAGGACTGCTTGGAAATGTTTATGCGGATTATTGCTGGTCACTAGAAAACAGGCTCTAATTTAACACCGCCTATCTTAAAATTTTAACCATTCTCTAATAGATAAACCACACAATTGGGCTCATAGGACATCTTTTTCAACTATTCTTATGGATGCTACCTGCGACTGCTGAAACAATGGGCTCTTAGTGCGCTACGATTGACACATATGACTAAGGCATACCAAATCTATGCAGTTTGACTCGCGCGTTTAGGTTGTTCAAGCAAAGCAAAGCTTCTTATTTAAGTGCATTTTCATTAGCGCTTCAAGTGTAATAAGCGTTCCCATTTGGCAGCCTTTGTACCTATAAATACACATTATTGGATAGATAGCAGCGAAAGACGTTTTGCTCTTTTCAATTGTTAAGTTAAAAGGAGAGTACCATGAATTCGCAGTGAAATATATAATCTTCAGCATGGTGATCGACAAAGGTGTATCAGTCCTATATGGACCCCACCACGCTTGCGGATATTTGGCGGACCCAGTTACTACCCAATTTTTCATAAGCCATCCGTTATAGTTAAAAACCCTATTGTCGTTTGTTACACCAAGGAACCGTTTTGCTTTTCGTCAAGATTTGTCAGGTAGAGATAGTATTTGTGAGTTTATTTATTTTCTTCCTTATTTTATCCATCTGCAAAATGCGGTGACATGAAAGCATACAGCCAAACCCAGTAATATAGCCTATCACAAGTCCGCCAACTCCAGAGAAAAGCTTTACACGCAAGTGTTACTAACGGTGCTTCTAGGGATAAGAGGTTTTGTTGGATAGTTTAAGCCGTTCGAATATACTGCACTTTCAGATAAGAGTAACTAAGAAGTTTTAACTGCCTGTGCCGAATAAAATGTGACATCGGGCCCAAGGAACAGTGAGATCGCTACAGCTACTTTATAATAGACACTAATTAAACGTGACCCTCGACAAACCCTGTGTGTATTTCATTTGCCCGTGTGATTTGTTTAGCAGTTTTTCCTGAACACATGAATACAGTGACCTTAAGAATAATTACTGGGGAAATATCGTTTGCTTTTTTCCTCAGATACTTAAAGAGATGCCATGAACTACAAGCCCCAGGAAAGCGGCTGCAGCTTGTCTTACTGACTACGATAGTCAACATTAGGACTGCTGAATAGGAATGCTACACTTGCCGACATTTAAAATGGTAGCCAATAAACTTCATGAAATAAATAGTTAAGTAAAAAAGATTTTACTCTGTTAATGCTCCGCACAAGCATGCTAACAGTGTTAAACCATGATAATTACAAAGTGCTATGCTCTGAGCAGGTAATCGTACTAATGGGCGCCAACGTCTTAGGCTGTATTTCAAAACTTTTGGGCCGTAGGCAGAATAGATAATCAACTTATATTTACTCTATTGTAGGCTCTGATGGAACTGCCATATGCGATCGCGCAATCATATGTTTGAACTTCAATGACTAATTAATGTCTAGTTATGGCACAAATGACAGAGAGGATCCTCAAATCAAGCTGAAACAGAGAGGCAGTGATACACTCCCATCTGTTGAATTCACTTAGTTAGATATGTCGCCAATTCTGATTAGTTCGGCCATCATGCTCATCAGGCCCTGACAATATCCCGCCAATTCTAGTCAAGCACGGAGGACCAGACATCCCCCCGTGTTTGCCTGATGTATTTAAACTATACATGCTCAAGGGAAATAAAACTTGCACGGGAATAAGTCAACTAATATACCACAACACAAAAGCTGATCTATGCAAGATGTAATAAATTACCTCCCAATCCACCACATATATATTATCTCCAGAATCATGGAGAGATTATTTAAAGAACGCATAATAGAATATTTGAGTTATAGGAGCCTTCTCAGTAAACATCAGCACGGTTTTTTGAAAGGTAGGCAATGCACTACCTGTCAGTTAGATTATCTTTACTATGTGACTTGAGAAAGAGACGCCGGAATTACCATCGTTGAAATATTTCTTGTTATTCAAAAGGTTTTTGACGGTGTCCCACAAAACATATTGTTATGGAAGCTTATATCGTAAGGTATCACAAATTCACTTTTAGTGTCATTATGTTCCTAACTCGAGAGTGAAAAGCAAGTAGTCAAATTAGGTAACTATACTTCGGAAGCCACCTCAGTCTCTAGTGGAGTGTTTCATGGTATCATTCCAGGCCCACTTTTTGCTTACTACATTTCAACGTCTCCTAGATGAAACTATGTACGGAAAACCATTCTTGTTTGCTGATGATGTGAAACTGTGTATTGTTCCGCCCCTGGGTAAGTAGTCTTAATTTAGCCTTTATCAATGTGACTTGTTAGTATGGTGGCACTTGATTAACTCCTGAAAGTTGCACCTTACAACTGACAAATGTAATCTATTGTACCACGGCTGTGGCCCTCATCCGAACAACCTAAGCTTAAAGAACACACCTTTTCTTATGTGTGGCGCAGTCCGAGACTTTGATCTAAGATATTCTGTCTCATTTAATTTTTAGAGCAAGTTATATTCTTGCAGGCTTCTGCCAGAAAAATGATCGCCTACATAAGTCGAAATATTATCTTGAGAGATTCCAGGCTTCAAGGCTTTAAAAGATGTGGTAGCCAGAACCTTGACTATTGTACGATAGCCCACGGTAATCTAAGAAAATTGATCATGGCATTGGAAAACATTCAAGGAGCATACACAAAGAGGTTTTTGCACATGCCGAAAACTTTGAAACATCATGAGTATATAAAACTGGAGCCGCTATGTTTGCGCCGACCCAATCTGCTCCTTCTATACCGCTTACTATTTGGCTTAAGCATTACTGCTCAGACGCCACACGAGTTTCAGACTCGTATGCGCTATGAAGTATACAAATACGTGGGCACACTGCAAATACTAAAGGCGCGCAACTTGCTCCGCTCAAAATTTTCCTCCGTAAAATATGTGTTAATATGGAAGAAACTTTCATGGACTATTTTAAACTGCACTAACTATCTGCAATTCACACGCATGAGACATATTCACCTGCCTGTTTCGGATTTCTGGTCATCACTCAGTCAAAAGACGATTCTACATGATTTGTATGAGAAAGGTCCTAATACACTTTAAACTCCCCATATTCCTGCTCTTGTCAATGGCATAAATGTTACCTTTATAAAGTTGAATTCTTGAGTATGCATCTATCAACTATCTTATTCTTATTACTCCGTCTAACCACTTCTGTTTTCTCCCTTTATGCACTAGTCCCAATGTACAGTACGCCTTGCAAGCTGAAGTCACTTTATCCTCCTCATCACCCGCCAAAGATTTCTATCAAACTATGCTTGGACTATCGGCAAGCGATTGCAAACATTATTAATGTTTCAATGCCGCATATCTTATTTTCTTCATTGTTTCATTGTTCGCCATAAGTGGGCTGATCGCTTGAGGTGCCGGATTATTGCTTCTAAAATAAAAAAGATTTTACCCATGAAAACCATACTTCAACTGACTCGCTGACTTATAACAAAAGTGCCATACTTGATTGATCAGCATGAGGGAATGGGCTGTGGCTTCATCGCCCATAATGTATGCATAAAACAGCCCTTATGAAAGAAGCTTTTTTATACCAGCTGCTGGCCTATTCACTAATTTGCCACATCGGCACAGAGCCAGTTGGAGCATGGAAATGCAGATGAAACCCAATGAGGAATACTCTGCATGGAAACAGGTCCCCTGGGGACATATCCATGGATGACCGTAGTAATGTACTTAAAAATTCGTGGAAATCCACAGTTGTTATTTTTCCCAGTTTCTTAATCTCTCTAATGCTTTAAAACTGCTGATCACTACAAAATCTCATTTGGGAACTTTTGTAAAATACACGTAAACGTAACTTTATTATGCGATCCCATTGTACAGGTTGATCAGACAACCCATTTCGTCTGTGTCTCGCATTGTCAAAGAATAAAACGTTTATTATATATTATTATTTATCATTATTTCCTAATCTCATCAGTTGCAACCGCACAAACTTATTTTCAAATAGAAGTATATTCAATACGGGTTAACGTGAACAAGAGAGCAACAAGACCGCTGCAAACAAATCAGAGATATCATTTAGAGAATGCGCACTTCGCAATGAAGATATTTTCTTAAAAGTTGACTAATCCGCGATGTTTTCGGCAAAATCAAACAAAGATTCGCATGAAAAATGTGCGACATTATTTACGGAATTGGCCTTATTTTGCGCAAAGAGGCTTCTCCAGGCAAATCGTGCTGTCAGTTTCGCTGAGATTACTTTGTTAATATACTGGTTTTAGAGACAGTGTTATATTTTTTAAGAACTTAACTCAACTTACTCATTAGAAATTAAAGCTTGATAAATTCCATCTAAAAACTAGGCAGATTCACTCTATGACCTAAGAGTGTTGAGTCTAGAACACCCATTTTCGATTATGTTGCGAAGGTTCTAAATCCATAGAAGTTTGTTTACGATAAAATGAATGAATAAGCAACGAAGCCACAGAACTCATTGAACTTTTCTTAAGCGGGATTTCAGATCATGGTTGTTGGAAAATGCCGGGGTCTAAACTGACCAGTACTGCTTTCCGCGGATCATTTTCCATACATGTGAATTTCACATTTCTGGATAGCGGAAACTTGGTTGGGACTTGGCACACAAGATACCGGTGCCAACGCCTTGCTGACTGCGTCATTTTGATCCGCTTGTGGCGCAAAGAAACAATTCAAACTTAAAGTGGGCCTCAAATAAAAAAGTGCCTAAAGTCATAGAAATAAACATTCCCCAAACCCCGACGGTGTAGATGTGGGTGATATAAAAATCTCAACTTAAAAATAAGTACATTTATCCGCGCTTTTATGTGCTAAACGAAAATTAAAAACTTAACAAGAATCAATAGTAGAACGAAAATAAATTTTGATAATGTAAGCTTTGTTCATATCAAAAGTTTCGGATGAAATCAAAGTTGACTACATCAAGCCGGTTTGCATAGCTGCAACCCCTAGGATGTCATCACTGTCTATGTTATCCAGCTGTTATCCGCTAAATAAATTTGACGGCGATTTGTTAACGTTAGTGAAGATTGCTTAGTGTAAACTATGTTGCTAGTTAATGCAAATATGTGCACGCTTGCTTGAGTTCTGCTGCTCCGATGAAGTGCATTCAATCAATGAAGGCCTTGGAATCCGAATTATATACTTCGTTTATTTGGAATCTACTGGGTGTTACCTAAGACCTGAGTTTCAGTACCTCCTTGGTAGCAACCAATTTGGGATAAACATTAGTTTCAAAACCACACTTACTTCAAAGCACTTTGGAGAATTGACTAGTTTCTGTTCATACTTATTCCTGTCGGATTGTATATCCTAGTTTAAAAATTATGTGGACTACCGCTGTTGGTGGTAATTTGATTGAGGTTCACAGCTAGAGGCGGCACACTTTTAACGTGCAGCTTATCCATTTTCTTACTTTTAAAACGGAGGACAATCAGGTAGCGTAGGTTTTACTTCCTCTCACGCCTAGTTGTTTGGAACGCCAATGGAGTGCACGACGTACCATCTTTCGACACACGAAATCCAATGGTATATGTAGGAACGACTGATTCACATTCACAGTTTTCTCTGTCCCCACTGTCCTTATGAGAAATGTCACTGTCGAAGCTTGGACTATCATAGATAATGTGTGATCTCTCGTGGGCTATGGGATTGTGAAACCTCTCAACACTATATAAATTCTCGTCTTCAAACCCGTTATAATAAAGAGGTGTAAGTTAGAGAAAACCAAATCGGCTGTTATCTATAACTAGCTAATATTAATAAAGCTAGCATCTAAAAGGGAAAACACAAATCAACTTGGAAGAATGCGGTCAGTTGATCGCCTACGGGTTCTAGGATGCGTGAAATGAAGTCATTTTCCATTAAAATTATGTAAGATATCAAGTACAATTGCACGCCTATAAAGTACGACCAAACGAATTAGCAATTATGAAAAACATTAGAAAATCTTTTATGAGTGGATAAACTATGCGGAGGCAAAAACCCTGAGCTCTACAAATGACCGCTCCGGGCGTCCTGGTGTTGATAATGCGATATCGGCGTTCCTGAATTTCTTCAGTATTTACCAACAGTCAATATGCACCTAACTTAAACATTTCGGATCTTTGTTGTTTGGTTTATATTGGATGTCCAATATTGTTGGCTCGCGGCCGACGATAAATATAGGAGTTTCGTTATCTTATAGACGACAGCTCGACAATTATAGTCAACTGAGCTATATTACTGATAAATTAACAATGTACCATGTCTTGATTTCTATGTGTTTGTTGTGCAATCGACGGAAGTTCAGGTGCTCCGGCAATGAGGATTGCCCAGTTCTTGCATATTCTCTTTTCGATTTGCGCTCACCCCATGATACGTGAAACACAGTCGTTGAAGAAATCAAAAGTTCTTCTGGAAATGTTCTGATGAAACTTAACCTAGTATGTCCAGTTGGTCTGAAGAACAATCCCTAATAGATTTGTAATTTGGTTATGATATTGAACAAACTTTACGATGATTACTAATTCCCCTTGTCGTCAGACAATTTACTTCCGTTCAGGCGGTAAGTTCAAGAACCATATTTTACAGAAGATAAGTCATGGCCTAAAATTCGGCCAGTACGGCTGTCATTGGACTGTTACTTTACACTATAAAAATACATGTTCATGCAAGCCAGTTTATCATTTAATTAAGTAAAAATATTTCAAGGTAATCACTATCGCCTCACTTTGTTAGTTGTTTGATTTGGCAAGGCAAAACAATTTCGAAATATCTTCCCCAAATTAATAAGGCTACAATATCAGAGAAACTCCGTAAATATCATCAATAAAGATTTTTGAAGAGGAAAATCCCCGCTGCTGGTCGCTTATTGGCTGAAAACTTTGTCCTATCAACAAAGCACAAATACTGATTAAGTTTTCTCGCAATGTACCATTGTGTCCTAGGAAAATTATTAATGGCGCAAGCAATCTAAAAGCACTCGATTTTATACATCCATGTATAATCCGTTTGCAAGAAAATTTCTTACCTTCCGATGTTAAAGGCAAAATCTTAATCACAAAGACCTACGCCATGTTAGATCTGGCTTCCCAAAAACACTCTGCCGCATCGTGAAGAAGGCTCGGCCGTCGACAATATCGAAAGCGGGTAAACATAAGCTTCAACACAGTCTGCTTAAGTAACGGCTTCAATAAACCGTCATGTCTTGAAATGTAGAATAAAATTGCTTAGTGTTCCTAAATCCCTTATAGTTAGGGTCGTTTACATAACACCCCATGCAAACCTATCGGTAATGAAATATTAACAGCTCCCATTGTCTAGCGGCTGCCGTTAAACTCAGAGCATTTCATCTGTTTAGTCAACGTTGCATGCAATCTGGATCATCGGTACGCAGGGTACAACTAACTTGGTGAAATTACGCGCAACCTAGATACATGTATCTATTTAGTTTTATTACACGATCATAACTTGGTTTTCAAACAGAAACGTTAACAATTTACATCTTAACTACTGTATCTTAGCAATATGCTAGGATATATACTTTGGAGTCAAGTAAGTTGTGATGAATAAACGATCACACGGTATGGGTTTGGTTCCACGAGTGGCCGCGTTACTTTAACTGGACATCTGTTTAAATCTGCATACTTTAGTGTTCCTTGTTTTTAATTTCTTTAAGGTCTTAATCCCTTGTAAAAAGCGTGAACACACTGATTATTTTTTGCGATCCTGTTGTACACATTGATCAGACCACATAGTTGGACTGCACCTCGAATCACCGAGGAATATACCATTTATTTATTTATTTATAACTGCTTACCTGGAGAGGTAACGCAATTCTTCAAACGATATCTCACTATTAGATATTGGTGGCTTGTCACCCCAATGCGAGCATCTCATTTATCATATAATTATTTCTTTCCATCTTTTTTGCTTTAATATAACCATTGATTTGCAGATAGGCGTATTTCCCTCTCCATCACTCAAGCGTAGGAGGAAGAAATATACCCCGACTTATGAATATAAGCTAACTGTTCCTTCCAAAGATCTGCTGATTGCTATAAAAGTATAAGAAGTAAGCCGTTTTATATAAAAGCTACTTTAGGAAAAATAATTGCCATGAATACTGAATACGGGTTTGAAGTAGCGAGTAGAGCATCCTCTTTGTAGCTGCATCATTCGTCGCTCTTGGACATATACTCCTTATTTATCGTTCCGCACTCTATATTTCGTCTCCGTAAAGTGTTTCTCTATGGGCTTCTTAAATTCGGACACTGAGTTCGCCTCTACTATGTGCTGCTGCAGGTCGTTCCAAACATTCACCACTCTGCGTTCGAAAAAGAGTTGGTGAGCGACCCGCTTCAACTTCGGTACGATAAGTTTATACCGGTGTTCTCTTGTGCAGCTTGATGTGCGCAGATGAAGCAGTTGTCTCATCATGTGGTAATCACTCAGATGTAATAGCCGGTGCGTCATGACGAGGTCAACCCTCAGCCGACGATAAGCTAGGGTGTACAGCCCTAGTTTCTTACACCGGTCATCGTATGGCATACCTCGTAATTTGGGAATCTGCCTGGTGGCTACACGCTGCACCTGTTCAAGCTTTTCTACCTCGCCCAGGTTGAGGAGACAATACGTGGGAGAGCCGTACTCTAGCATTGGTCGTATTATCGAGACGAAGAGGCGAGTAGCAATCTCTTCGGACCAAGTGTTGAAGCTGCGCCTGAGCGCCCAAAGCATATGAAGGCTTTTTTGGTACAGCCTATTCGTGTTGTCAATTGACTTTAGGTCACAGAGTGAGAGCACACCGAGGTCGCGCAGGAAAGGCGCGGTATGCAACGGTTGCCCAGTCACTGTGTACGTTCGGCTGTGCTCACACTTACCCAACCTCATAAATTGCGACTTGGCAGGGTTGGTTGGAATGTTAACCTCTGCAGACTATGTTAAAAAGCGGTCTAGATCCTGCTGAAGTAAATCACAATCATTGAAGCCGAGCTCGGTCGAAGACACCCGCAGCCCGTAGCATGCAAAATCGTAATCCTTATTTTTAACACTGATTAGTTGTAGAGTATTTCTCCTGTTTTACGTCTCTCCACCTTCCGTCCATACTTCATCACACTCTACTTCGTGAGATATTATGCTGATTTACGGTCCCGTATCGTCTCAGTCTGCATCCTCTTGCACCCCCGCTTCCAAATTGCCAGCTCAAATTAGCGCATCCTCTCAGACTAATATTTACCAGCCTTTGTGCCCACTTCATAAGGCAGATGTGATAAACTTAACCTAAAGTGCAAATAAAAGCTGCAAATTACCCCAGGCCCTTTTTTTCAAATAAATGTTATTCTAAATTGAATTGACCATTACAACGGGTAAATGAAACATATAAAACGGCATTAACTCTAAGCTAGTGCCTATGAAGCCCGGAAAGCATCAACCCTGACTGTGTGCCGGTTAATTACAATTATCTCTGACAGGAACTTTTAAAAGACCATTAACGAAAAGCAACATCCGCAACATCTTATAGTCAAACAGTATAACACCAATACCTAGAAAGAAATCGCAGAATTATCAGCCATGTCATACATATATGCCGTTGGAGGTGTTTGATATGCTATTTATCCACACTTCATAAGTGTTATACGGGTAACATCAAACATTTATACATACACCAGGGTACCTTACACAGAATACTGCTTCGCATCTTAGACACAACATTATTCCCTTTCTCTGAATTTGCCAAAGCTTTTAAAAGCCCTTACAGGTACCAAAATATGCAAGTAAATGACCTTCCCCAAATGCATGCAATTTAGTGCGTGACTAATTAAAAGATTCAAAGCATTTCAAACAGCCACAATGTGGGATGTGTACTGCAGTCCTAGAGAATATTATGCTCCATCCTGTCTACTCTCTGCTTTGAATGTCACTTCATACCATTCACTATTATCGGGTGTAAACAAATCCATGACTTCAACCTTCTATGATAAACCCAGCGCCGTCCCCTTATGCTTATTCAAATCGGATCAAATGCGCGTGGTTTGAGGACATTTCTGCGAACTGTTCCCGACGGATCGTGGTCCCTGCAACCCATGCTGTTTTGGTCTGCTTATTGCAGAATTGTCGGTTTTAGCAAATCTAACGGCTGCAACATTGAGTTCGATAACGAATTCTCTGCAATATCTAGCGATCCAGAATTACTCTTACAAGTCAAAATCTTAAGAAGCGACGTTTCAATTTGCGGCTTTCAAATGCATTCGCCAACCTATGATATTCATCGGCAGAGTTCTACCCAATACACTTCACGTCAAAGAGGCAAACCATTCCAGGGACCGCTGTCGATCGATATGCATTCATTTCTGTGATACTTGCGCTTACATTAACAGAAGGTTGACATGTGACTGCTTTTCATTTTATTTGTTGCAGCCAAGTAACTTAAGGATCGGTCACACTCGAGCGTAAACGGCCGGATACGTGCTTTATTGTTCCCCAATACAAAATTTCACCGACCATGAAGCCAAAGAGATGTAAATGTCGCCAAGCAAACTGCACCTGAGTGCTCAAGACAGAAGTATCCTACACAACTTTCATCATTACATTCCAAGTTAAGTATGCTGGCCCAGTCAATTAAAGGCAAAAAGCACAGCAATGCGGCTTATGCGCTCTAATTTTGCCAGGAATCTAAAGCTATTATAATTGTCCATTTTAGATTTATGCATTAATCGGGATCTTATTTTATGCAACATGGGCGGATCAATATATAGCCGCAATAAACACGACCTCCATATTATAAATTACAAGTAAAGCAATTAAGAAACACTACTATGAATTATGGTGCGGTACAGATATTAAACAAGCACAAAATATTTCGAATTAGTTGGTTAGTTCTATAGAGACCTAGGTAACATATGGCAAAAGACACGAAAGAAAAGCAACGATATGGTCGGTGGTATTGTGTGTGATATTTTACAACATATTGTCTTTGCTTATTGTACGATGCAATAAGAATTCAACTTAAGCATCATGTGAGGAATGATTTGCATTGGCCAATATATTCGGTGCCAATTTCTTACTTGAAGGGTTGTGTGTCTGTTGAAAACGTAAGCATTGGGGCATTACGTGCTAAAGACCTTACACAGAAGAGCAGGAAAAAGCACATGGCGGAATCACCTCCAGGGAAGAAAGAATAGGCGCTGGCAAAGCTAGTGTGTAAAGCAAGAGGGACAGATAAGGCTCTTGGCAATGAGGCCTAGATCGACGTACATGGAACAATGGATTTCTCATGGATAAAGTAGTCATCATATAGCAAATTTCCGTAAGTAAACTGAAACGTAACTTTATTGTAAAAAGCAAAATAATAACCTGCAGCGTAACCTCGACACATATCTCACGTGTACACCTAGTTTGGTTACATTGTATAGTCGCTCTGTAAATTGGAGTAGGTCATGAAATTTATCTTAAAGTCCTATTTTGGATTCATTTCTTCGTTTTGGATTCATTTGGATTCATTTAACGGATTCATTTAACGGAGGCGTTGAATTACGAAATGTGGAGTTAATTGCGCACCAGTGTTGCACGAATTGATGAAATATTGTGGCATAATTCCGGCTGGATATAGTGTGCCACCTCGGCCTCTCAGTGACGACTTGTGGTTGAGTTTCCATAGAGGTCGTTTTGGGTAGTTATAAAAGGTGAAAATTTGATACGGCAATAGATCGCCTCGTGGAAGAGGATATTGTTTAATGACTTGTCAAAAATCCTTTAAAAGATACTTGCATAGGAGGCAGAGCGAGCGCTTTAATATTAGGGACTCCTTCAGTATGGATTCTTAAGAGTAGTAATGTCATACCTTTATAGGTTGTCACACATGATTAATGTGTCCAGCATGTGTCCGCCCGAAAACGTTGTGTATTTGCAAAACGTTGGTACTAGGACATCGGTCAAACGCCATCTGCGGTAGGCCTAAGTGCTAGCTGACTTGTTTCGCTGAATTCACGACCTGCTTCTGCTTTCGGGATCAACCACAAAGTGCATCCCGAAGTGAATATCGTGAGAAATGTGCTGCAAAGCATGACGTTCCAGTCGATAACTGTTGGTTGTAAGGTGGCGTATACTCATCAGTTTGCACCTAAAATGGTTAATTCAAACATGGTTTACGCCGAGCACTTAAACGCTTTCACCAAAACCTTACAGTACCACGTTTTGACATACATAATTGACTGTTACTAAAACTTGAGAAATTCAGCAAAGAGTAAAAGTTGACGTTAAGACTTTCGCGAGATCTTTGATAAACATGATTATTAGCCACTGTTTTATTTACGTACTTTGAGGGACACTGCAATTAGGCTCTATCGGGTCGATAGAACCCTACCTATCCGCACATGCAGGCTGCCTTGGTGTAGTAAGGAATATGTTCAGCTCAGGAGTGGGCCACCGATCCCGCAGCTCCGAAGTTTGCAAATGAGCATGCGATGGTCTGAGCGATCAAATGCCTTAGAGAAATCGTGGTACCTCTCTAATATTACTTCCTCAGTGTCTGAGGATTTTTCCAGCTAGAGAGATAAAAATGTTTTGTGGTACGTGTGCGGTATTTTGCCTAATCCATGCCACTCCTATAAAATGCGATCAAAACACTCTAAATATACCACGAGTGCATTTGAACGACATATGACATATGACATTAGCAAGCATACGAAGGTAAGTAATCGGACGGTAGCTTGTAGGCACTACACGATTGCTTCCTTTATATATGGGAGTGACTATTCAACGCTTTCACATGGTTGTTACCTTGATCTTTTCGAGACCGCGCTGAAAAACTGAGATAACGGTCAAGCCAGGTTTCTGGTAATGAACTCCAATAACTTGACGTATTTTTATCTGAACGAAGTGAACTGTTTTCGAGTAATGACAATGGCTGCAGCCTATTCGAGGTTATGCAGTACATGTGGCTACGTCTTGGTGGTACTAAGATATGCTTGGGAATGTTATGAGATGTTGTTTTCTGGAGTACACAAACGAACTGATGTCTAATAGCATTAGCCAGGGGCAGTTTCACCTTCCCACATGCGGTGTTTAGTAGTAGTATGCCACCTTTTACTTTACGCATTTCGTTTACGTACCTGTAAATTAGCTAAGGATTGCAGCAAAACAAGTTATCTAAATTCGTTGGTGTTTCAATGTCTTCGCGATCAACATTAACATGATGTTTTGGCTCAGTTATGTAGGCATTCAAGTTGTCGGTGCTTGGCATGACATCATGCTTTGCAAATTGAATCTCTCAAGGTCATTTGTTCCCGTATACTGCTGCATGGCGAAAACGTTGAATTTTTTAATCCAATAACTTAGTTTCTTCCGCGTTTGTTACTGAAGTGTTGAAATGCTTCAAGTTCGAGATACTTGACTTCGTTTATACAGCGTAGGACATGCAAACGCACGGTGATGTTCAGCGCTGCGCATTATACTCACAAAACCGATACGGGTTCGCGTACCTGGAAGGCTATTTTGTCCACCGTAACCACTGTAGACAATTAGTGTGTGAGGACAATGTGGCTTATCAACATGCTTTAGCCGAGCGATTACCTGCAAATCCTAAGCTTATTTACAAACATTTGAACAGCCCCCGCAAGGTATAAAGTTGATTTCCCCCTCTTCAAACAGCGGATGGTCTTGCTCGGACTGTAAAGAAGCGTCGAATATTTTGCAGCAACAATATACACCAACGTTGCATTGCATCCTGTGATCTCCTGAATCTTTCGAATCTATGGTGTCCACTCCAGGCCTGACTTATATTAACTTTATCACACACATCGTGATGAGAAAGCTGCCATCCATGCGTCTACACGTCTGTCGAGAAATTGACGACATCCGCCCAAAGACACTTGCTGTGGCAGCCACTTTGGACTGAACATTTGGCGCGGCTGTTCCGACACTGCTTTGACGAGTAGCAGTTTTCTTCAATGTGGAAATACGGATTAATAACTTCCATTTACAAAGGGGTAGTGGTTCCGACCATCTAATTATCGACCAGTGACTCTACTGCCAGTTTCTTCAAAAGTTACGAATCCTATCATTGCCGATGCACTCATGTCTTATCTGGTCGGCTTTGGTTACATTGCTCAGCAGCAAGGCGGCTTTCGTCCTAATCGGTCATGCAAAACCAACCTGTTGTTGGCACGAGACAGCTGGACCGAAGCTGTTGACGCTGGTACAGGAGTTGATGTGACTTACTTTGATTTCTCTAAGGCATTCGACCGGTTGGACCATTGTATCCTTTTCGCCAAACTTCAAGTATGTGACATTGGGGACCCTCTCCTCGGGTGGAGTTGCAATTTGCTCTCGCACAGGCGTCTGGAGGTGAAGGTACGTAAATCCATCTCAGTCCGAAATTTGGTAGAATGCGGTGTGCCACTGGGTTTGGTACTGGGCCCCGTCTATTCTTGGCGTTCATAAACGTTCTAGTGAACCAAATATCCTCAAACTGTTTACTATACGCCGATGACCTCAAAGTTTGCGAGTGATCAGAGCTCCAGAAGACGGTATCCAGTTACAAATCGATCTTGACAAGATTTATGGATGGTCTGGCCAAAATCGCCTTATATTCAAGCTGGCTAAATGTCGTGTGCTCCATTTAAAACACCGAATGATTCACACATATAACCTAAAGGACCAGGGTCTGCAACACTGTTGTCTCGAAAAGGATCTTGGTGTGTTGGCCCAGGAAGATTTCGGCTGCTCGGACCTGTCCAAAAATTCATCAAAGAAAAGGATCCAAATCGTGGGGTTTTTACGAAGAGCTTTGGGCCTATTTCAGCCTTCGATTTTTTGCCAACTACTTCCCGCTTTTATGCCCACATGTTGAATATGCAGTTCAAGCTTGGTAGCCATGTCTAAAGCGGGATCTCACGGTATTAGAGATCCCACAACATCGGGCTACCAAAATTGTCAAGCGGCAGTGCCAGTTGTCATACGAACGGCGCCTCAGAGTGCTTGGCATTTACAGCGGAATTTACCGCCTTTTGCATGGTCACCTAATCATGGTTTATCAAATATTAAACAATCACTAATCACCCTGCCATCACCTATCGAAGCCGAATCCAACAGCCAACTGAGAGGTTATCATCTCAATTTGGCAGAACAATACAGTGTGTTGGTGGGTGGAAGAAACTTCTCGCTGCGTGGTTGCCAAACGTGGCATACCTTCAAGGAAGCTGTTACTTCAGCCCCCACGTTAGCCGTGTTCAAAGCACATGTCGACAGTGCACTGGCTACACTATACCCTATTACGAAATCCAAAAGACCGAAACAAACAGCGAAAAAACAAAAACAAACCAACCCACCTCCATTTTTACACGAATATCACAGAGGACAACCTTGAATAGTATATAAAAACGAACGGGAACGCTGTAACCGGCAGGTACGCAATTTGCAGGTTCGCAATTTGTTCACTAATTCCTATTGCCATTTTTGCCTTTAATTTGCTCACCCCCACCTGATCATCCGGCAAGATATGTCAAGCTTCGTCTTTTTCTATCCGCAATATGCCACTGACTATTACCCATTCCCGCGAAATATATATGAGGGTATTCTTCAACGCCCAATCGGTGTTCATGATGAGATACTAAAAATACTGTGATATCTTTCTATTCGGTAATCTTTGACGGGTTGTGGGCAGCAGACGTAGAAGAAAAATTGGTTGTATAATCATTGCGCCCCTGGGAGTTACTTAAAATTACCGTGACGATCATTTGTTTTTTTATAGATATAGAACAAGTCTAGAAGTTTTGTATGTTCACCGTTCTGAATCTCGTCAGGGAAGTGAAGTACTTATGAACTGTTAGGCCAGCGGCTAGTTTTTGCAATTCGACTCCAAAATGCTAGCCAACGGAAACCGGAACCTCGAGAGTATGGTCACGAAAGGTTTCTATGACCGAATCGGATAAATGAAAAATGGCAAATGGTGACCAAATAACCATACTGCACCTTTATTGAAAGCTATAAAAACAATGAGAGAAAGAAAAAGAAAACTCAAGGCTTGATATCTGCTCATTTTATTTACAGCATAAGTAAGTTCTGAAATGTAGTGGATCTGAACAATGAAATAATGTTGGATTGTATATATGGTGAAATACTTATTATAACAACAGAAAAGGTAGACTACTGTTTTCACTGGAACTACACCTCATCAAATCTAGATGAAATTTTACAGGAACCGTCGGTACTAGATGATATTACACAGGAAAATGCGTGATATATAAATATATGTATATACGTAGAAAGAGACACGGAGTGATAAGACGCTTGGAATGACTAAGTAAAGCGTTTCCAAGAGTGCTGAAGCACGATACCGGGTGATGTATACCCACCTATCAAAAATAAAATGTAAGAAGCATACAAAATTCACTCTTTCAATAGTATTCCGTAACTAGCAATTGCAGTTCCTTCTAAATAGCTGGCAGATATGTGCACAAAATGACATGTTTATTAAACAATGGCGAATTAATAAGCGGCGTTTAATTTGACGCCTTCCTAAAGTGGATGGACCAACCGAAAATTCTGGCATAACGTTTTTAGATAAACATGAAGATGTTTGGGCGCAGAACTACATGGTTTCATGTGGAATCTGTCACAACAAACTGCCAATGATGTAGGGCTCAATGGGAACGGGGTACTAAGGTTCCATATGCGCAGACCTCGAGAGCGATTACGCTAGTTTTGATGTAGTACAAGGTCACGGACATCACGACTTGCAATATCAATTGCGGGTTGTCACCTCTCGTGACTCCCACGTTTTACTAAACTACCTTAGGTATATTTGGTGAACCGAACGAATTGAAGTCTAGGGCCGTAGTTTTGGTGACCCCTGATACAGAAAGTGCAAACCAAAAACGCCCACAAAACCATTTGTTAGTCTGATCTATAACGTTTTTCAGTGCAATAGTTGGACTCTGGCCGTTTTCCATATTGCAAATTGGAAGACGGTATACGAGCGTAAAAGATTTAGTTCAAAAATTAAATTTATAGGTCTTTAATTCCTTGGAAATATTTTTCCATGCAATGTACCAAATTAGAGCACGTCACATAGTAGGTCGATCTTTATGTTATATCTACATACCTGGTAAAGCAATTTCTGCATCAGTGATTTCATCCTAGAGCCTGGTATCAGTTATCACTTCAGATTGCTAAACGTCAAGGATTGAGGAGGTTTAAACAGTTAATTTTTGAAGAGCTACTATGTACTGGTTTACATACAGATGAGTGATTCCGATGTCAGAATTATTTCTAAGGGAGCGAGTATCTGGTGTGAGGTTTGGCTGGCTCTTGTGACGTCGAAATTTAATTATTATTATTCTGAACTTTCTGGCATAAACTGTTAGCCAGTTAAACCTTCTGGCCTAAGTGAATCCTTCCTTTCCATTAAGAGTTCCTTCCGTACTAGACCAATGTATTTTACGGACATAGAACAGTTCAAACAATGGCTGACTGTTTGGAGCTCAGGAAAACATGTAAACATATGCTCCTCTGTGTAGCGATAAAAGAGCATAATGACCCTTTGATTTATTAAGGTACAGATGGAAAACGTTGAACCAAAGAGCGATATTTTTCAGACCTTGCATGCGGAGTGAACAATCGGGGTTGCATAGTTGATACTTAACACGTAGTAACAACTAACTTAATCCTTTATTTTATTTTATTTAAACTTTTAGATAGTGTTAAATTGACAGGTATCGTGCCGAGCAAGTAATAAAGAAGAAACGACAGAATCGTTTCCCGAAGAACGCAAGAGTAGATGAATTTAGGAAGGAGCAGTTGAGAAGAAATCAAGTAATCTGAGTGCGTCAAGCATAATAAGCACTCAGTAAATGCACTGTAGATGGATGTATTCCTCGAATGAGAATATATTTTTAGCGATAGTTCGCGGTTTACACTGCTGTGTGTGTTGCTATACTCCAGAAAACACACAAGTTGATTTTGGTTTATATCGTCAAACGATGATCGTACGGAGTGCAAGAAGTAAGCCACGGATGCCACTTCACTCGTATAAACTCAGCCATAACACCGATCTCTGAGGTAATTCTCTGAAATTGTGTACACAGTTTAGTGGCTTGGAAGGTCGGCGGAATTATTTTCCTCTTCGGACTTGCCAACTCTGAAACACTGTCTCAAACTTCGTTCTTTTCACAACCCCCCACCCTGGATATTTTCAAAAAACGGTTAGATCTTGCAGTTGGCCCCATCGCTTCTTTGCCTAAACTGTGCAAGTTTGGAATATTGATTATCCCTATAAGCCGGATCAACATGATCAACATGAGGCTGCGGGACAGAATTGATTATTCTCTTTGTAACTTCTTATTTTTTCTTACCGAGTAAAACATCTATGACTGTCCCCATTTTGTCGCGTCTTTCGTATTCAATTCCCACTTAGACTACTATCATTCAGCAGCGCATCTGCCAGATAAACTTTCAAACACATAACTCACCAATTTTTTAATACTTGTAGTTTTACCTTCACCAATCTGCGGGACATGTCAAGCAACTGCTTTTTTGCCCGGCATTAATCATTGTTCATTGTTAATTGTTCAGTAGGAAATAGGGGAACTGTAGGAGTCATTAGAACCCGTTTGCGACAGCATCATTTTAGGAGTAATCTTCCCTAGGGCCCAAAGAGCGACAGAAATGCAAGCGGCAAATCGATCTTTGCTGCTTCCCATTATGGTGCTGGTGAACTATGGACGACTCTCCAGCAGCCAGCGATTTTGTGTTGCTGCAAATACATTCAGAGATGTGGCATGCCAAACCTTAAGCGAGTGCGTTGTGACAGCGCGCGCCGCTAGTCGAAGCTTCCTGGACTCCATGTACATACGGTAATATTGGCAGCAAAAATACTTTAATAATTAATGCCGTAACCATGGTGGCATCAGGCGGTCACAGGCTGGTGCATTCCGCATGAAGTCCATATGCAATGATCGTGGCGTACATTAAATAACTTGGACTGAGCAGTTGAATGAGAATATGATGATATCTAGCTTCAGTCGAAGTGACCCAAATAGTTATCGGTTAAGTTACTTTTAATCCAATCAATCCGGCATATTTCCTTCACAATCATCGGATTCTCTTCAGTTACCAGTTTGTCCGTGAGATGGTTACACATCATGCTTACCTCCCTTGGGTCCATCCTCTGTCATCCTTTCACATGCATCTATAAGTTACGATGTCTGGTTTGCCAACAACCTTGGTCGATTCTTGATGTCGGTGAATTATATGAGATTTTTGACTAGGGCGCATGTCTGCAGTCTGCCTTATGTCAGTAGAACACCGTGCACTGAGACTTCGTTTATGGTGGTAATCCTGCAGACAGCCTTGCAGTCAGTCCATTATTCCGACGGAAGGTCATAAAATCGCCATCAAACTGCTGTGTCACACTTCCCGTTTTAGCAGGCAGTCGCGGAACTGCAGAATCACTATGCAGTACACCCGACAGTCTGCATTTGACCGACGGTAGTGCACAATTAACTTCTACATGATGTCTGAAGACAGAGGACGGAACTCCTTGCTTGCTACTGGGTGCTCAACGTGGGCTTAGCGGATGGTTCATTCCCTCTCGACAGGATTCCAGCGCTGACTGAGAATTAAAGAAAGGTTTGCAAGTAAAGAGAGGAAAAGATGCACCCCATAAACTTTGAAGCGCATCCGTGAGTAAATCGTGACGTTTATGACAAGAGTCTTCTTTCCTCATCGGCTGTGACGTATTTTGGTTCGTTGTTTTCAGAAGATCACACTCCCTTAACTGTGCTATAAATAGCAGATGCCGAACAAGGAAACGAAAATCAAGGTGCTATTTTTTGAGAGAAGAGCCCGTTGAGCCTGCGTTCTTATGCACTTAAGAAAGGTGGTGAAAGTTCTCAGCAAGCAGTACCTTATACGAGGGCTAGACACACCATGGATATGCATAAATATGGCATGCATTCACTGCGCAAATTATCAGTTAGCATAGAAAGCAACACCACGCGGTTTTTCGTAAGACAACTTTAAAGTTTGCGGAAGCCAACCATGCACACTCTTGTTAGCATGCCTGCAGCTGAGTGGTGTTTAATTTTCTTTACCTGATATTATAGTATTTGAGTGATCCAAAAGCTCCGGATAACCGATAGAGCCGTTTTCTGGATAAAACTTTGCATCTTAAATTAATTTACCTATAAATTTTGCATTATCTTTCTATCATAAGATAGATTTTGATCAGTCATAAACATAAAAAGAAATAAAAATTTTGTAATCATTTAACGTTTATTTTTTATAAAGTGGCACTTGTAAATATCTAAAAAATACGTAGGTGATCAACATTGTCACCATGAAGCTATAATACTGAAATTGATGTTCTCGAAATCCCTTTTGTTTCTGCAGCACAAAATTATATCACGAACAGCATATTTTGAATGTGGTCTAGATTAGATTTCTTGAATGGAACACATTTCGACTCTTCACTTTCCGCAATATATGTACGCCAGTGAATGCCAGGGTTCTGTGTCCTAATGTTGTTGATTAGATTATTGAAGGATGACTCCATTTCTTCACGGGTCTGCTTTCCATGGTGACAAGCTCCGTCGCCAAATTTGTTCGAAAATTCAGAAGTAAGATGTAATATTGCATGCCATTTTACATCCCATATGCATTGATATTTTTCATTTGCAACTTTGTGAAGAACAGTCTGTGCCACCGTAGTTTGATTTTCTATTTTATTCATACATTATGCAGCATATCTGCTTTGTCGACTCGGCTCATGGCTGAATCATAATTTCGTATTATCTTAGGCACTAAAATTTCGGTCATCGTTCTAATCCGCTCTTTACGCCTTGGTGTAATTGATTCGATACCTTGGTAATTGGATAACAGATGAACACACCTGTCATCTTTCCACCTGAAGAACAAAAATTTGTTGATCTGTAGAAGGTTATTCAAATTCCCCACTCATGTCCTTGTGATTTTGAAGTTTTAAAGCAACTTTCCTGTTTGGACAGTTCTGCGGATAAAATTTTTATTTTACTTCAGATGCTTAATTAGTTCCACATACGTTGATTAATTATCCATTGCTGCAACAGAAACAACTACTTTCAAAGTTTAGAATTTGGAGTGTCCTGTGATTTGCCTTAATATAACACAAATGCATAAATACAACAAATATCGGCTCGATGCCATAATAATGAACCACCTTTTACTGCCATCACCGGGTCACAATGATTTAGTGTTGATGGATCTTTGAAGTAAAACAGACTCACACATATGCTCTGCATTTCATGAGGTATCGGACTCGTTTGATAAATGCAATTGAGATCCCGAATGAGAGGCCAAGGATTACCAGGATTATCCACGCTGCCTTCGGGAATGGCATTCCTATCGTTCGGGCACAGATTTGCAAGAATTTCAAAGTATGTGCTTCGCTGCATATTTCTTGTAATTGTGGTACTGCAATGTTCAATTCACCCGACCAGTATTGATTTGGATTAAGTGAACGACGGTATCCGAACAACAAATAAAATAGCAAAAATGCGTATTTCTTCGATGTCAACAATCTTGATTTTGCCGTGCTTTTGTTAGATGCAACATTAGTTTGAATACTTAACTTTTCACCTGCACCCTGAGACAATGCTGTTGGAAAAGTCTTAGCATCTGAGTTCTGTTCGAAATAATGCTGTCCATTGGGCTCACTTCTCTTGTGAGTTACGACGGACTGTTTACTAGTTTTTTCGTATTCCACTTTATTTCACTTTCAGTAACACAGCGTTGTCACTAGAGTCACTTTCTGGCAGATGTACCGTATTTTGAACTTCTGAGCACCCGACAGTAGCAACCTTCTTCGCCATATATTCGTCTGAACTACTCTCACATGTTTTTTCCACAGCAGAAGTTAGATCCGCCAGAGCAGTGTTTATCAGTGAATGGACCGCGGACATATGGGGGTAAGCGAGATGCTCTCAAAGTTTCGGTGCTATTTCCGAAACGTAATAATTCGGTTAATTAATTTTGGAATTGATCATTTTATTTTATAGTTTGATGACGATCCCGCGTTAAAATCTGCTGTCTACGTTAGGCTTGTGATTGCGTAATGTAAATTGGACTCCCAACAGGAAGGAAACGTGTCTTGGCAGGAGCTTAAAATCGCAGTGAACGAAGGTGTCAGATATAAGAAAGGTAGTGATAATATTTCAAGATAAGATGGGTTAAGACCATATGGGTCATTCTCCATCCACATAAGCTCACATAATTCAGAAATGGTTACTCAGGGAGAGACGAAAACTGAATCATATCGAAAGTTGTTTTCCTCCGAAATCAGCTAATCGGAGAGGATTCTTTTTGAAATATTATCGAAGGAAGGCCAGAATGAAAGTGTGGATATCTCAAAGTTTGAAGAAATGTGCTTATTCGATTTTGTGAGCTGAAGCAAAACTGTCTCAGTGTTGTTACAAAAAGGATTCTTCTGTTTGCCTCATTGTGTGCTTCATTTCGTGTTCGACTAATCAAATTTAACAATTTTGTGGTTTGTTTTGCCATTAGTGCTTTTATTACTCATTTTCTTTCATGCTTTTGTACACGCAGTAAGACCCCTTAAGTTAACCATCTCTACCTGTTGACTAACGCTCTACGTTGAACAAAGTTTTATAGATTTAACGGTCAGTATGTAAAACCTATGAAACCAAACCTCTGTATGTTGAACACGTCTGTAAATTTCAAGTTGACCACTAGGGTTATGACAGTCAGTAATAATTCAAACTCCATACGTTGACTAATTGATTGCTTGCGATACAATGGTTCTGGAATAGCTCGTTTGTTCTGATAACACGATGTGCAACTGGGCTGCAACGTGTAGACTTCTAACCCCGAAATCAGTGAACTTTAAGGATATAGTATGATCTATGTGTGCATGTGCATGTACGTGTTTGCTCCGGCCTTCGGCGTTTAAGCGCGCGCATAATAACTATAGGTCAATGTGGGTCCCCACAGATCCGCGCATACAGAATGACTTAGAATCATTGTGTTCAACAGGCAGGCCTTCGCCTGTCGTAGTACCATGCAACTGTCAGATCCTCGATTAACCCCTAGGTCTAAGCAACATTTTGTCAGCGCCTTTGATAGTCCCGATATTGAGATTATTTCGCGCACATTAGTTGTTGAGGGTTAATCCGGCCTGAGAGTGAAACTGACTGTTGTCAGTTAGTGCATGTAATTAATGTTACGTAAATGGAACCTTGCACCTAAGATCCACTCCGCGCTTTGAACTATTTAGGATCGGTCATTACGAGTAATGATAAATTATGGCCGAAAGATATAGACCTTAGAGAGTTGACTTTGAAGCAAAAGATTAGTCTGATGCATTTTATGGAAATCATAGCCAAGAAAGACAGTAGAGCATTTGGGTGTTAGCAAGGCAACAGTTATCACCATCACACGACATAAAAAGGATTGTTCGTAGAATTGCAAGAAGAAAAGAGGGGATGTACAACGGTGGAGTCGGAAAACTTCACACGATGAAGTCAATGAAGCTATGCTGCGCTGGTTCAAACAAATAAGGTCAGCTAACGCTCGAGTTTCTGGACTGATGATTCAATAAATCGCTCAAAGTTTCGCACCAGAATACGGGGTTTCAGATTTCCAGGAAACCAGTGGTCGGCTATCGAAATTTAAAATCGGACAAGAAATGTTCCAAAAAGTTTTGTGTAGTGAATTCAATCGATTGTTCGAGGTGTTTGCTCAAGGCTTTCTCAGATTATTTTCCAACTTCAGCGCGGTCTTCAACAATGACATGTCTAACGTTGAAGCTTTACCCTCTTTTTCAAAGTAACGCCTAACAGATTCCTTGTTATATAGGGTGAAAATGTAAGAGTGGCAAACGTTCCAAAGAACCTTTAGAAGATTTGTTTGCGCTAGCTCGAGTGGGGGGAAGATAAATCCACTGATCATCAGTAAATCAGTCAGATCGCACGTTTTCAAAAACCTAAATACTGAAAACCTTCCAGTCACCTGGAGCTCAAACAGACATGCATAGATGACAGCTGCCATATTTGAGGTGTGGATCAGGTGTATCGATAAAGAAATGATGAAGAAAAAATTATTCATTTTTCAAACATTAGACAACTATCCGTCACACTTGTACAACTGTCACAAATGTCACACGTCTCTGCCTCCAAACATCACCTTATAAACGTAACCGCTAGCCCAAAGGATCAACATACATAAAAGGCACTGCAGAATAACTCTCATGCAATTGACTGTAACAAAATTGCACAATGAAGGTTTGCATGATGAAGTAAATTCCTCTGTTGCTTCAGTTATTGCTTTGGGTGCTGTGCTTTGGATAAATTCCGCTTGTTTCAATGTTCAGCCTGAAATAATACTGTAAGGTTTCAGAAAAGCCGTATATCTGCAACCTTTCAAGCGGGATGACGTCGCCTTATTAGACATTCCAACTCCATTGAAAGAATTCGACGGAATGGAGGTTAAAGCGTTTCTTGAAATTAATAATGATTGGTAACGCACTGAACCAGACCCAGATACTATTTTCGAAATGAAACTGACGGCGCTATTCTCATACTGAAACGAAAAGCGGACACCTGATTAATCTGGTGAAGAAGTTGAAGAACTGATTAATGATGAGCTGGAAATCACATACACTCCAAAACCGCTTTTTAGGGAACTGAAAGAAACAGACTTAAATAAAAGAATAAAAAATAAAAGTTTTATTCCTCAACATTGCGAGGCACAGACCAATTGGGTGGTCTTATCAACATGTACAACGTGATCGCATAATATAGTTAATTGTTAGATTTTTGTCAATGGTTCTAATATGGGTTTTTAAGGTGATTAACATTTTGGAAAAAGTAGAGTGATAAAGAATCTGGGAACAATAATAAACGTAGATTTCACGGAAAGTTCAAGTAAAGTAATAAGTTCATCCATGGAACTGTCTCCATGGGGCTTGCTTCCATGCAGGGTATTTCCGCGATGGGTTTCACCCGCACTTCCATGCTCCAAGTGGTTCTGTGCCGGTTAGTTAAAATAGTAAATAGGCCATCAGATTGTGTATCAAATGTTTTTAATGGCTGTTTTATGCAGACATTATAGGCGATGAAGCCTCACCCCATTCCGTCATGCGGATCAATCAAGTATGGCACGTTTTGTTTTAATCCAGCGAGTCAGTAGCAATATCATTTGCATGGGTATACCTTTTATTTTGGAAGCCCTAATCCGTCACCAAAAGAGACCAACCCGTCATGATCAACAGTGAAACAAAGAAGAAGATTGAGCATGAGGAATTATAAAACATAATAATAAATACAAACGCTTGCAGATAGGTCAACAACAATTTAATGGAAAATCTTGGCGAGTGACGACGATAGTACAGAGACATCAGCTTGAAAGGCGTAATGCATCTACGTACCAGTGCGTCAAAGGAGAAAACAGAATTAGTTAGAAGGCTTGATAGGATTAAGATCGTTCTCAAATACATACTCAAGAATTCAACTATATGTTGGTAACCATATAACATTGAAACGAATAGAGGATATGGTGACTCTCATATGTATCCAGGACCTTTTTCATACAAATCACCTAGAGTCACCGTTTGGCTTAGTGTTGACCAGATATTTCCAACAGTCATGTGAATATTATTCATGCGTCAGAATTGTGGATAGGTGGTGCAGTTTCTAACACTCGCTGGAAGTTTGTTCCATATTAACGCATATTTTACGGAGAAAAATTTGGGCGAAGCTTTGTGCGCGACTTTTGTATTTGCACTGTGCCCTCGCTGTCTCTTAGTTCATAGTGCAGTCGAGTCTGCATCTCGAGATGTGGCTGAGCAGTGAAGCTTAACCCGAATAGTAAGCGGTATAGAAGGCGCAGATTAAGTATGAGTCTGCGTAGCCATAGCGGCTTCAGATTTAGCGCCTCGCAACGCTCACGGTATGTCATAGTATTAGGCATGTTCAAAAACCCCTTTGTGTATGATCGTTGAATGTTTTCTAGTGCTATAATATCCACTTTTCTCGGATTACTTGCAATGACGTTTCCTTAAAAAATGGATGGCACGCAGAAAACGCACTGTATTTGGAGTATTTATAACACCGTATGGTTGGCATGCGTTTGTTGTTATGTGAGACCTCGTCTAATCCGTCGGCAACATGTTTATGCAAAAATAATTTTCATACCAAATAACACAAAACGGGAAAGTAGGTTACACTAAATGTTGGCATAGAAACTCCGTAGGTTGACCACCTCTATATGTTGACCACTTTGTTCCAGTCTCTTGAGTGATCAACTTACGGAGGCAGTACCATGTTGATAATTTAGTCAGAATTATTCATTGTCGGATTCTGCTGTAGTAATGCTAAGTATCAGATTATTTCCTTCAGGAAGCATTTCATTACGTCGCTGTCTGATTTCTGGTGTACATGAAACGAATACCCTTGCATACCGATGACGCTTATCACCATGCTTCTACCACGAGCTACAACCTACCGCATTACATCTATGCAAAATCCAGGTACTGCGATAGATTTAAAGTCTAACAAGATATGAGGTTGCATCTTTCCGCACAAAACCCCAAACACACTGTTTTCAGCACTCCATGCCAGCAGCAATCTCATCTGTTAAATTAGGGGTTGATGTGCATTGTTTTTTCACCTACATTCGACATCATTCATTTCTGTACTCACTTGAATGAACACTCATGTTAGTTTAGTGTGCAAAAGTTAAGGTTTGCAAGAATCTCGGCTCCATTGTCAATTTATTTAAGACTAGTCATCTTGTGAAAAGTATCTCAGGGAGTCCGCTGCTTGATCTTTCACTATAAAGGTTTGTTACCAGCTGATCCAGAGCGATCTGTATCTCTTCCTCTGTCGATTTCTCTAATGAGGCATAACAACCTACAAAGCAAGGTTTGCCATAAACAAACATATCACAGCAAATGTATACGCAATACTAAAAGTGAAGATATTAAAGGCTGTTAAATAAATTATTTTCTGCTACAATACTAAATTGCTAATATCACTAAAGTTGGTGTCCTTCCCCATTGTTATTCCCCGTACATGTTCTAATTGCTAATCTTACACTGAAGTCCTGGCGATAACTTCTGGTACCAAAATATATGATGGATGAGCATGATAAGGATTATGCTTATAGTGTTACAATCAATACACCGACCTATAACTTGTCAATTCCAAAGCGGAGAAAATTAAGAGGATTAGCAAGCTGCAGCAAAACCAACTAAATTTTAGCAAATAAAGCAACCACTCACACTTCAATGAAACCAATTTTCAACCATGCTGGACATGAATCACAAAAGTTAACTCCACACATTGGAGAGCAAATTAGCAGAGTTATGTCACTTGCCTAATTGTTGACAAAAGGCTATTGACGTATCCTCGCCAGTGCTGCCAGGAATAAAGCGCGCGTTTAAGCAATATTACAATTTAAAACAAGTGGCAGTTATGAGTTCCGGCAAGACACAATGGGCTATTCTGAATTGGATAGTGTCATAACCCTACTCGAGAATGAGTCACTCCAAACGCCTTACACGAAATTTGATAAACGCTACTAACATAGAAACTGAATTTTTTATCCTGTCGACCTAAGTGTGTTTCACACGAGTAAGCGTTGTCCGTGCTACATTTTTTTATTTTTTCTCGCCTATTATGTGATCAATAGCCACTCTGCTTATTGCTTTGTGTGCTTACATTCTCATTTCAAACTCCCTTTATACGACAGTGCCGTTACATCTGTAATCGCCCAAACTGACGGCTCCATTATCCATTGCTTTATCTTTTTGGTTACGCTACACACCCTACGGGACATTTCAAGCACCTGATTTTTTACCCGTTATAAATCATTGTTCATCATTGTTCAAATGAATGCCATCGATGAGATGCACAAATTGCTATTACACACATTCTGGGACACATTGCAGATGGCATCCCCATGTGATCCCCCACAGGGAGTAATTTCAGCTACCTTCCTTTGCTGGCTTCGTTACCACTATGATTCCAGATACGTTTGCAAGTTCATCAAAACCTCATAGTTGCAGATGTAGATTAATATGGAATGCGTTCTTAACATGTGGCGCTATAACCTAGAATTGACATTAGTGTGGTAGAATAAACCAGCACGGTGTCATTTAACTGAGGAGTGAAAGTTAGTGATTGGTATTCCACACCACTGCTAAATAGTTGAACAGTAATTTGAAATAAGTTTAGTAGATGTTAGTCTTTTCGTTGTTGGGTTATTCGTCGATCTAAGCAATTTCTTCGTAACACGTTTTGTCAACAGTCTAGGTTGCATTTCACCGCGGTATTAGGTTGCTACAAATAATCTTCTTGAAGATGTCACCACTACTGATGACGGCATGGACAATGAAACGTATGCTATCTCAAGTGTTGCTTGAACTAAGAACAGTGCGTTTATACTGGTCAAGAATCACTGCTTTATAGCTTCGTTTGTTGCTACCGTGGCTTACCAAAAGACCTTAATAAAAAAATATTGTTAACAGTTTTACAGTCAAAACGAATGGACTTGTCGTATATAACTCAGTTGCCTTGCACCTCGGGTATACTCAAATCTTCTATAGGCGAAACTATATACCTAAGGTATTTCCAACAAGTAGAATGGAGATTATGGCCAAGTAACAAAATGTTAGTGGCAGAGTGCGCCATACAACCGACTTTAAATTTAACAAGGGTACATGTACAAACAACCGGACCATTTTTAACACACGTGAACAGAAAAAGTGATTTCCGCGGCGTTCGTGATGGCCGTACACTTTTGCTACTTTCAATGAGTGGCCTCTAGGTTTGTTTTTAGTATTGAGTTGTAAAAAAGAGCAGTACAACTATGTTGGATTGTGCACAATCAAACGGAATTCACAGGTAGCCAGCAGCACTGCACAAAACTAGACCAGGCACATTGACTTTTGTTAGTTGTCTTTCCTTCTACTGCATGCTTGTTACCGGAACACCTTAGATAATAATGCCATACTGAGTCGGTACTACGTTGCACTATAATGAAAAGTGATGAAACCGTTCCATCAACAGATCAACAAAAAATCTAGCGGTCTTTGTCCGTCAACCAGCAGAAATTGCAACGTAAGGAGCTAAACCACTGGGCTGAGTCAACAGTATGGACGGGAATGTCAATAGTCATGCGAAAATCTTACAAAGTCTTGTCTCATAAGCAAGTTATGGATTAAATGCGCGAGCGGTCAAATAAATATAGGCTATGGCGACGACGTAGGCGAATGGTGACTTCCGATACGCACCAACGCTGCGGACGAGTTTGTCACTGTACGTGCGCAAACATCGCATCGAGTAGTAAAGTAAGCCATACGTTAGCAAAGGAAGGATCAAAATCCCAGTCGGATAAAGAACCGTGATTCTCATAGTGAAAGGTATGCTTGAACAGTAAAACAACAAACATTAAAAGACGTGCGTACACAGTAAATCGATCCGTGACGTTTGCGTTTCACGTTAGATTAAAACGTTAAACAGAAGGAACAAAAGGCTAGCAGTCCAACAGCTGTATCTATGGTCGAAACATTTTCGCTTTCCACAATGCAACGGGGCATTAAGCAAACTTTGGATGAATTGAACTAGCAAATAAATGTCTTTAATTTTGCCGAAGCCTGCGCAATATTAATCTTCTGCCATACTTGGATCATTTCTTAGCATTGGTTAGCTAGCCTTAGCCGGCCGTATCCAAGTAATGTTACCTTCTTGGCATTGACTGTGCTGCAAATCGGAAGCAACCGTACATTTGAGTACACATGCCAAGGATGTTAACAAATACAAATTCTCCCGGCAGATTATGTGCACTGTAAGCCTTATTTGATATTGAGACCGGTAAAAGGTGGTAAATGAAGGCGTTCAGAAACGGCCAGCGTAAATAGGTACTTGATTATTCTGGTAGCTTTAGTCGCTCACATCTGCTACGCTGGATTGATTGAGGCCATATATCGAACTAGTTGTTTTTCGGCTGTTGATCAATGCTAAAATTACACTGCAGGTGTGACAGCATTCGCAATAGTTGCAATTTAAGTTACACTAACTGGCGCAATACTCCATAAGAAATATTACGAATATTTTTGTTATGCGCATTCATGATCACCTGTATTTGACTTTCAGTTCCTACACCCATACTACCGATTTAAGGTTTTGCAGCTGCAAACAAATCACGGGCTCTTAGGCAATCGGATCCCGCATAGCTTATGAACGTCAATGAGTATCGGTGTTTATTTTCTAAACTCTAAATGCTCTGGTTACACACACTATCTTGAAAAACTTTACATTTGGGTCCTGATTTACCTCGCCTAACAAAATCATTTTATCAATGGCACAACGATGCGTAACAAACATGCTGCCGTATATACTCGAACATTTCTGAACACATGGATTCTCTATCTCTCTCGAGCATGATCAACGATAATGTTCGTCGTGCACTGAATAAGTTACAAAATTTGAAAGTAGTTTGGTAAATTTCTTGGGAAAAAATCCAAATGCCAAAGGACTAAAATCCACTCTATGCGTCGTTGGATTTATTTACTCTCTTTCAGGTACACACCATCGAAATAAGGAAAACATTCGATAGTTATATCTTTAGTACGCACGTGACTAATTAATGAGGCAAGTTATAAATATAGGGTCTTTTACAAATCGCTACCAGATAGTTAATGCGAGCAGTGTTGCTATGTAAGTCAAATGTGTAAACGGTAAATCTTTAGTACTCAGCATCAAACTTAATCTCAATGCTCAGAAGTTCGAGCTTTAGAATCATATTACTTATCAAATTGCCACAGGTTGAGCGCATCTCGCGGAACTCAACGGTTATTAATGCATGGGAAACGACTGTCATCCGTGGGAGCAACGTGGCCCCGCTTGTCCGGAGTAGAACCAGCATATGCTTGGCAAATACTTTGCACAGATACGTTTTGCTCACCAATTCCACAAATTCTGAATGGACGGATTTATCATTTTGTTAACATCGATTATGTGGTGAGTCCATGGATGTGTTTCTTACTTTCGTGCAACACTTTAACTAACAATGTTTCCACTAACCATCCTACGAGACTTTTAAAACCTTGGCTTTTTTATTCGTATTACACAATATTTTGTTGTTCGGTTTTACCCCTTAAAGCTGTTCCGAGCTCGAACCTCAGGAAGGTTTACTTTGTTTACCGTAACTACCCCAACCAATTTGTGTGTGAAGGCTAAGCGAAATAATCTCAGGCTTTAAGAGTGTAATTTATTTCGAACCATAAGATACTGTTCACGCATGTGAACAAACTTCGCAAGGTCAACAAGGCATTTCCTTCTCTTCTAAGGACGAATCGACAAACACGGACGGTAAAAGAAGAGGTAATGCACTGCATCAGCCGTAGGCGTAAAATTTTAAAACTCTACCGTGGTATTCCAACCCAATTGAAGGTGTTGTTTCACCACCCGGTGTTACGCAGTTCCATTTTAAGAGGTATTGTGAGGAGAAGATTGTTGTCTTTACATCCAACTCCTGTCCCAGATGTGCAGGATTTCGTCCGATGGAGTTTTTCCTGGCTGATAGGAAATCGGCTAACCATTTTGTTGGGATTATCCGAGCTTCATGTTCTTACAAAATAGAATCATGAGTTGATAATCCTAAATTGCAAAGAAACGTGTCGTGTCGAGACAGCTAACTACCGTCCAACGAATCTTCTTCCAGTTACTTCAAGATTCATGTGGGTTGTCATTTTTGGCGTGCTCATGTCTTCTTGGACGAACTTGGCTTCATCGAGCAGCAGCCATATGCCTTTCACAGGAAACGATCATGCACTAACAACCCACCGTTAGCATGGAACAGTTGGATTGATATAGTGAATGATTTTGTAATATTTGATGTTGTTTACTTCGAATTCTTTTGTGCATCAACGGGTTGAAGTATTGCATAATTTTTATCCAAAATTCATGGATACAGCATTGGTTTTCCAACCCTTGGTGATTCAGCATCTTCCTCTTGCACATACGAATGGAATAACAACTTGGCGAATATTTATCAACTTTTATACAAATTTTATGGACGACGCTTAAGGGTTCGGTAGTGAAGCTCCCCCGTTCTCAATTATTAGTAAATACCTAATGAGACTAAACACATCACATTATTTGCTCTACCTTGACGACACCAAAGGTTGGCAGTTGGTCGAAATCACAGACGAGGGCAGAAAAGTCAAAATGACCTCGAGGAGTTTATTCGTTAGTCCGTTACTATCGTCTTAAGGAAACGTAACCGAATATCGAGCTCTCTATCTACGGCACCAGATGTTGTACAGTCATAATTATGCTACCAGCGTCTCAAGCAATCATTTCGTAAAAAGGTTTCGGTTTGGTGGATTGGGAAGACCTAGTTGGCTCAGAGCATTTCAGCATTTCATCAACAGATTGCAACCACACATTGAAGCTGTTAAAAGTGCTTTTGCTCAATTCGACCCAACTTCTTTTCATAGATGATTTTTTGCATGCAATCACTAGCAAGTGTAATATACGATTCAATCCTGCTAAACATGGCAGAAACGGGTTCTAACTATCTAGGAAATGCAACAACATCCGGTTAAAATCTGTCAAATAGCAAAACTTTTGCGTTATGGACGGTGCTTGAGTATTCTGTGTCAATCAATTGAATGCTATCTGCCGTTGCGTGGTGAATTTCTCAGATTTTTACAACTACATTCACTCGTTCTATCATAAGCTAAAATTCAGCCAAAATACAGGACCGAGAGGACACCGATTAAAAGTTATGGAATAATACAGCCAGTAGTAATAGGATGGAATTGCTTCTGGTTGCGTGTTTGCCACAAATTAGATGTGTTTATGGATAGTGTCAACCATGCATTCACAGCGTTAACAACATCATACAACACATAAGTCATATGCGTATGCAGAAAGCCATACATCAAACGCCACCAATGCAGTGGGAAAAACTATCTAAACTAAGGGATCGCATGAAATCATATTCGTACTGATCACTGAAAATTTGTTGATGCACGGGTTCATCTTTTTGTCTGTAAATTGTTTTAGTGATTTTTATTTGAATCTTTTATGACCCATCCGCAAGGGCCTTTCCGGCTTATAATTTTATCCACAACCTGAAGATGATTACTGAACAACTTGAAGTGTTATTTCCACTCATACTTTATCATACAACAGGAAAATAAATTTAAGTGATTGTTGAATCGTCCATCGTACGTTGTCAGGGGTGAGCAGTCATATAAGATCATCCAGGGAATATTATGAAATTTGATTTTTCAGCTTTTTAGTTCTGTCTAACTTACTACGTTTAATATGTTATAGATACAGCGGTTTTGATTAAATTGAGGTTATTATTGCTTGTGTCGAGAAGTAAACGGCAGCTGACGTTGCCAGGGTGACTGAAATGTTTGTTGCATGTCTGTTCTGATTGGGTACAAAGACGGCCACAAGAGTGTCCCTTGTTCAACAAAAGAACGAATGGCAGGTGACCCCCAAGGAGTCAACAGAAACTTACCCTAGAAACTGCATCAACAACTACTCTTCAACCTTCGCTGTCCTCACCTGCTCTTTGTCAGTGGGCAAAGGCTTTTCAGTAGCCAGCTTCTCTTCATAATCCTCAGGTTTTGACGCTTTGGGACATCGTCATTAAAACAGAAATATAGTGGATATCACCGGTAGTACGATCATTTTGTCTTGTAATTCTATCCGACAAAATTATCGACCATGTAGAGATGTTTGAGTAACATTGTAATACATAGCTGACCAGCTTATCGGTATTATTAACGATTCCGAATCGCACGTCGTCGATTCCCTTTACTTCCGTCCGCACTTCAGACATGCAACGAGATCACAGATGAGGACCTAGACGTCCGGTTAGGCTGCTTTGTTTGGAAACATATAAGGATGCTGACAGTATTCTTCGTTTATTACTTTGCAGCTGCGATCGGTAGTCAAAAGGCGGAAACCGCAAACAGGTCGCACTACTTCGGACCGATGCCTGTTTACGATATGTGCGACTTGAAGCCCAACTGCACATATGTGGCTGTTAACCAGGAATCTCGTCAGAATTGCGGCATTGGCCTTGCTGCATAATGCCATATTAACGCAAGCCAGAACAGGTGCAGCCGATTCTGCTCCATCAGACACATATAGTTTGTTTGTGACTTTTTGTTATTAGGATGTGTTTATTGAGAATATTGCTTCAGTCTTTTAACCTAGTTTCGTAAAAGCAGTAGCTAGCTAAACCACGGTGGGGTTTATAAAATTATATTAGAACAAACTTCATAGGCAGCGAGGAACAAGGCATCTAGATTAAACCGATAGAAGCAGAGCAGAAAACATCAGTTGTGTGTAGAACTTGGGCAGGTGCGATTGAAACAGGAACGCGATAGTACATAGAGCGCAATGCTACCTCGCTGCCCACGCCGAAGCAGGGCACATGAATTAGGAGAATCCACCCATAACGTTCGGTTTCGTATCCTACGCCAAAAGGGTGAGTTCCGGTACTCAAAACCATTGGAAGACAGTGATCGATTTCTTAGCTTGAAAGACTTTCTTGGTAAAGCAACGATCAACAGCCAAGTATTCCACAATTAACAGCATTCAACTGAAGGGATACCACGCTTCGCCAAATTGAAATAAGGGTAGGTGACTTTATTTGGTGGTCGGTCACATCTGCCTCATCGCAGTGTTGTCAAACAGGCAGTTGTGGCATTTTTAATGACCGCCTGCCAAATGAAATCCAACCACTGCTGTCAAACGACTTTTTGGAACGAGGTACAGCCGAACCAATCAGCTGATATCACAGAGAATTTTGACGAATATCTGTCCCCAAACACAGTATTAATGATTCACCAACATAGCAAGTGAAGCAGTTGCGTGGTTGATCTAGTTTTATTTCGAAGGTATTAAATAAGACACATAGGTGGCATTCCTTATGACCATAAGATGATGCACTCGGCAAACTCCAACATTCATACGCGCAGTTAGCGCATGTATTTACAGTTGAAATCATTTCAACATTCACATACTTAACCAGCTTTTACAAGGAGTGCTCAAGATTTGGTGTAGGCCGCAGAAGGTGGTGAAAGGCTTGATTGAGTAGGGTTGACAAGTAACAGTATGTTGAAACCATTTTAAAGATTGGCATCAGTGATTTTGTTTATTAACATTTAAGTCAGTGTTGAGTAGTGGGCGACGAATTGGAAAAATTGATTTCTGGGACAAAAGAATGCGGAATTTATCATCTGCTACATTTAAACTTTTCTTCTCGGGATATGAGAGCCAAACAGTATGCACAAATGATATTCTTCCATGAATCTAGGGCTCAGAATAGTTATAGTGTAGCATGGGCAGTAAATACGCTGGTGAAGTGATGGATAACTTGTTGCCATATGCATTAATTTTAATAATAGCAATTCAGTTCCCCGGAAGATAAAGCAATTCTGATATGCTTAAAAATTCAAGCTTATTATAAAGAACAAACGAAAATATAAACGTCGTCGGTATGACAGATACTTCACCTCAAGGTAGACAGCATTTAATTAAGTACATCCGTGTAACAAGAAGTCTTACATAAACGAGTGGTTTTGTGAAGTATTAATAATTGGTTTTTAAAGCTATATTCAGCAGAATAGATGCACAGAGTTTCTGAAGGACCGTTGTGTTATGTGTGAAAAATGTTTCCTTCACAAGGTTTTCCGCTTACTTAAGGGGAATCCAGTTGGAAACTTTCTTAATATAACCTTTATTATAAGAACGCAGCAGCACAGTTTGAAAAAATAGAAAGTGAAGCAGTGAACAATTCAGTAAGTGAGGGAAAACATGTGGGTTCAATATATTTATTTGTTTCCATTAGCTTTTTATTTATTTCGAGTTGGCGTGTACCTTTTTAAACTCCTGACCTTATCGAATATTCGGCTAACAACCGTGAACCAAGGTTAGGGGTATTCCAAAGCGTTCGTTTATCTGCTTTCCTTGCGGCGCGTATTCTAGTTTTACAGTGTGATTCGCATTAAGTTGATCAGTGGTAATTTGATCAATGAAACCATATGAAAAATAGACGGATCTGGGATTTTACCTACGAAATATTTGTACTCGAAGTAGGGTTGTCTGCTGTGGACTGGAGAACTGCTTTTGAACCAGATGCTTCAAAACATCTGCCGCATACTCAAACAATCCAATGTCACTCTTTCAGTGATATAGTCTGTAATGGGTCCGGCATAAGTGCCACTAGATGCGGCATAATCTAGATCGCAGCCACTTTTCTCTCCGGGAAAAATTTCCAGATTCTTTGTGTTACCTAGAAATATATGCAGTATTCACCTCATCAGTTGGTCTTGACGTCTAAAATTTCTTGCTTTAACCAATATTGCCGGACATCTTCGATTGATTTTCGAAGCTAAAACCCAAAATAACTAAGTTTCAATCATCATCTGGAGCATGTCGACAACAACAAGTATTTTGAAATTTGGCTGACGTGAAAAATGTGTATAGCGTGCTTTTTAGTTAAGCATTTGAAACAACCCACAGTCTCCAAATGAACTCACTATTCATCTTTAAACTACCATTAGCAACCATGTTTTCAAGGCTAAGCAGAACTATATATTAGGAGTTTGCAGTATCGTGTTTCTTTATCAAACATTGGGACCTACGCCTCAAATCTTATTACGGTTAGCTACCATCCTTGTACATTCAGATGGTGGTATGTGGACATTGTTAGAAATGTTATGATTAGTCTGCCTGGTATACTCTACTGTAGTGGCCTGCTTCACACGGTCGACGAAGAGAGTTGTTTATTTATGTAATTAACTAATCCAACCATTACACCATGACTCATTTCTTCCTCTCGAATTTCCCCGACTTCCTCCCGAATTGTCCCCATTTCATTCCTGTATTCTCTTCCGAATGGAGTTAGCATTTCTGCCTACAATGCAGATGGATGATCGCTCCGTTGATCCCCCATCAGAACACCGCTTCTGACGACGAATACTCTATTTTCGACGGCCGTGTAGCAACGTCAATGATTGCGCTTCCGATTGAAATTAAATCCTGATGACCGAGTAACAATGTACTAGCTGAAGGAAACTCTTGCGTTGAAGCTATTGTTTATACTAAAAGTATGGTTTAATGTAGTCACACAGAACTTTTTTTTCAAAATATATTTTGTACCTGTTTTTGCTTGTACTGTTTTTCCATTGGATTATTTCTGGTAGGCTTTGATATGTTTATAATTAAATTTTCATTTACGTCTGTAACTCGTGAATTTTCTGTGTTAACTGCTGCCAGAATTATGAAATATATTGCACCCGAAGAAAAGCTGTCTAATTTCAACATTGGCAACCTGGACAGCCACCACACATAGGCAATTGAACTCGAGCGGCGATGCTCAAAGATGGGCAGTCGGGCTGCTCTACGGTAAGAACAGCTTTAGTCTCTCCCCTGTCATAATTTCGGGGATTCAAGGCCAAGTTAAACTTGGTTCCCCGATATGGTTCGTGGCTTTATACACAGCTGATCGTTCCATTCTTCGGCCATCTTCCATGTCGCCCGTTTAATTCATGTACTTGTAATGGCGAAGCGCAAAACAGTTTTATGCCTTTGCTAAGCAATTTTCCATTGGATTCTATCAGATGTTACGGGCTCTTCCAAACGTTTCACACGCTGTGTCTTAACGTCTGGATTTCATTCACATCGGAAAGACTCGTAGTCAATAGGCAATACACATAACATTCTCGACCTTGGTGTACGTCTGCTGCCGTCGAGGTTTCTAAAAACACCGCTTTCGATGTACATGATTGTGATAATGCTGACAGAAAGCTTGCAGTCAGAATTCTTTTATAAACAGCGGCAATAAAACTGCCATCAAACCCATGCGCCACATAGTTAATAATTTTCCAACATGCAAAAGGAAAGTGTGCAGTTTGATGCTCAGGCAAGCATGCTCAACAAGCAGTGTGTGGAATTGTCATTGTTCCTCTAACTAAATGAATTATTGTCGCATGCCATATTGTACTGTTCATAAATATGCTTACGTTGTTCTTTTAATCCATCTGTACAACGCGGCGGCATAGAAAACAGTCAACTGAAAGGTAATGATTTGCTCGGCCTTGTCTAACTTGATCGTGATTAACATTAGATTTCAAGTGTACTGCAGATTACAATATCACCCACTATTTTGAACTATACTGAGAATTGGCAATCAAGCGGAGCTTTTTTATATGACAGCATACTTAATCATTCATGCGGACAGCGGTCATAATAAACGAAGTGCAGTTTGTGATGGTGTGATCTAGCAAATTCACACCCAAATTCAATAGCGTGTGTCATCGGCTTCTAACTCAGAGAACCCTTACAATTTCCACACAAGAACAGTCGAATCACCTGTTATACGCATTCTTTGTTAAGTGGATATATCTAATGAATTCAGAATTTGCAGGCTGCGATCAAAGAGCTGACGGTGTGATTGACTTCCAACCAAAATTGCCGCCCATAAATCGTTGATTCTTCTTACCATGCAATTTTCGCTAGAATCCTGAATTCTCCTTTGTGTTTGAAATAAAGGGGATTTGAATAATAAGCCATTAACCAAAAAGATTGCATAGTAGCTAACAACATATTCAAAATTAACTCCGCAAATATAATAAATCTGTGAATTTGGATCGCACTTACTTGTTACAATCCATGCAACAATCAACAAATGGTATAAACTATTCCCTGTTAAACACATGGAAAGATGGCGCCAAAAACAATGGCCCTCTGTCGAACACATATCGAAGAAATTGAAGATTCCATAATATTTCGACTAAACGTTAGCTAATAGAGAAAATGCTTTATGCTGACTGAACACAGCATGTTGGATAAAGAGCTAAAATACTTTTAAACCACACCGTTTCTTCATATAATAATGAGGTAACAAATAGCTTTTCCTCTGAAGGGAAAGTTCTCGACACGACTCTGTGTTATAATCTGTCCTGCAGAACAAATTATTCGACCCGAAGCACAAGGTAGCAGAACAAGTCACTTTCGACAATCCCTCATTTACACTATCAATGTAGATAAACTGAATGAAGGGGACACGTTAGAAATACATAAATACAGTTTGAAGAATTGACTAAGAATATGTATGTTGATGTCATCCAAGGAACCCTATGAGCAAATCATTTATGACATTCTTAGGATCGACAAGAATGGGTCACAAATAAAGTAAGATTGTGTTAAGATCAAAAGAAGTGGGGAAAAATAACGATCCTAAATTTTGGACGCTTGTGAGAGGCAAATAACGTTTGTAATGGAGCATTAAAGCCGGATTAACTAGGAAATTAGAGCAGAAGTTCATGCAAGTGTTGAACTTCTGAGGAGCAATAAAAGCAACTATGGAATATCTATGCAAGCCACTGCATCGGGAAATAAGTTTGATCGCAACACAAAATATATTCCTTCGGCAGTAGTCCAGAGAAGATTAGTGGGGAACAATACAAACAGTGTAGTAGTATACCTGCAGTTACACATCACAAATTAAAGTTCGCGGTATGAAGTGTTTTCTAAGTCGGAAAGCATACAAAGTGTATCTCTGACCTTATGAAAGTCTTCAAAATGTGCATGGATCAAGAGAGGTTTTGAGAGAAAAAGGCATCGAAATATTTGACAGTTGAAAAAATATGCATAGTTTTGCCCGCCAAAGTTAATAGAGGAAAGGCATCAACAAATACTCGCAATTTATCAGGGCGGAGAAGTGAAGTTGCAACATCAGTAAATTTCAAAGCATTAACATAAAGGGACCTAATTGATGAACAACTCACAAGTTAGTGCAAACCAAATTTAACCCTAGTGATCACAATGGAGGGAGCTCAGCACCCCAAGACAACATCGTCAGCATACTTACGTCAAATGATTGTTGAAGATTTGGAGATAGTTTTGATATATAAATAGAATAAAATGGGTAAGGGTATCGCGCTTTGCAAAACACCACAGTCAGCGAAGAGCATAGAGGAGCTTTTGCGTTTAACTGGGTAAAATGCTTGCGAGCGGGAAAATAGTTGCGCAAAGTTTGCGAATATCAGGGTGGACTCTGTTCAAGTAAAGCACCTTAAACGGCACTGATCGAACAAGATTCGCGAACGCATTTAAATAGTCTGGCAAATGAAGTTGTTCGGACATAGACATATTATCTAACGACGAGACTAGTGAATGCACAAGGTGGAGGACAGTATCTAGGGTAGAGTGTTGGTATCCAGACGCTAACTGGTAGACCTCATCAGCACTAGTAGCTGTAGAGATGCTAGGAAATAGTAGCTTCTCGAGGACTTTCAAAAACACAGAACTAGAAGCAATTTGCCGTGAATTTTTCACTCCTTATTAGGAAACGGCGTTATTTTGGCTGACATCCAGATGCCGGGGATGGCACCGGTCATGTGACACTTGTTTAAAATATCGGCGCATTGATTTAAGGCCACTAGTAATAAATCATCAAGGCCGCTAGATTTATATGAATTTGACTTCGTGAATTCTTTGTTGATGTCACCTTACTTATATTGGGTAGCTGGGAGTGACCTAATGAAGGATGGCAATGGAAAAATAGCCCGATTGAATGGAAACAAACACAGAATTGTGTTTGTCAACATGCAATGTCCAAAAACATCGATGGTACTTTTAGCAAACTTTTGCTTCAGCAGCCCCCAGAGATTCCGGCAGCTGCGGTTTCCCAGTAACTCTTCAACGTATAAATTGTTTAGCCTTGTTTTTAGATTTAATTCCCATAGTCAGGCTTTTGTCGCTTGTGATCATTTTAGTTGGTAAGGACGTCGTTTTTCCTTCGAAGCTGTTTCAGCAGCTGTGTAAACATCTAACTGCTCTCAGGTAGATCGTCTAGTTACGGCAGCTTTTTATGGAAGCAATATTTTATTTAAGTTGAGATGCCCGCATTGATTTGCTAGATCTTCATCCGTAAAAACTGAAAAATCAGGTGAAGGAAACGTTTCTTGAAGTCGTGCAATATATCCCAGCCAGTTATTGCGCCGTCGGATAGTCCTGAGTTGTCGTTTCGTCAATGCAACATAGTTCTACTCTAGGTAATACGGCCAATCTTTAGAATACCATGTCCCGAGTTACTTAGTGGTGCACGCTTTAGTATGGAAAGTAAACGAATTCTGTTTGTGTAAGCAACATCAAGCTGTGCGTCTAGTTTGGTAGGGAAAGTTACTAAATTTGCCACATCAAGCGGCTTTAAAAAATTGCGTCACTTTTATTGAAGTCACCGGTGGCAATGCAGACCGGGTATTCTATTGTCGTCAGGAAGATCGAAAGATTATGCTCAACGGAAGGCTTCAGCTCCAACGACTTTTCGGCAGGGGCAATGCAGAAGTTCCCGAAAACAACAAATTGAAAGCCTCTGAGTAAGAGATTCTTGCATTCAAGTAAATGACATCTTATAGAACTTGCAGTGTGAATGAATATTTGATTGACTGAGTTGTACCAGAGTTGGTTACCGTATGTGATGAGGCCTCCACAACGATTACTTAGCATACCTGGGGAATCGAACATAAATGCACGGTCTCCACTGAGGTGTAAACTCCATCATCAATATCAGATTTTAACCAGATTTCCTGCAACTCAATAATACGTGTGATTAAATATTCGTTCCGTTTTATAAGACATGTGAGGTCAGTTATTTCTCCTAGTCAAGAACGCACCGCCGCAAAACATAAGTGGTGTTTGCATTTTTCTTCCAGAGCAGATCCTCCGTGACCAACATTCCAACCGGCGCAATGTTTTCTCATGTTGCCAGAATGTTTGCTCACAATCCTTTTGAAAATTCCCCTGTATTTATGATAAATATCGACTAATACCTTTTTACCTGGGACACTTTGAAATGATTTCACACACTTTGCAGAGTAGGATAAAGTTGGTAACTAAAGTGTAGTGCATTTAAACAAAACTAGTAAAATAACAAAAGAAAGAGCTTGATCCAGATTTGATAGCATTAAATGAAGGAGGTTCAACAAGGCAAAATTAACGGTCAGTTTGAAGGCTAGGCCAAGGCTCTCTTCATAAAACAATCAGACATGTTCCACTGAGTATTTCGATAAATTCAAGTAAAAATATGTACACTACAATTTATCTTGTTTACTAGATAGTTCTGAAGCGTAAGAGTGGCGCCGGTTTTAAGACATAAGAAAATCCCACTCCCCATATAAGGCAACCGTTGTTTCAAGAATTCCATATATATCAATGGGTTTTACATTATGGCAATTCCACCTTAGCGCTCCGATAATGGTATTTCAGTAAAAATCAAATATGTTAGTCAACAATTTTTTAAAGTTTTTCATTCCTCTGAAAGTCGTTGAGCAGAAATCGATTGCTAAACTCGCCTGCAATTCGTGCAGTAACGTAGCAAACAGAAACTGCAAGCACTGTTTGCTGAAAATTCACCCTTCATGCGTGCATAAAAGCCAGTTCTTGCCGACTTGACTTACAAGGGTAAATCGTATAAAACGGTATTTGCTATATGTAATAAAACATGACAATGTGTCTGAAATAGATATGTTTTGTGAAGTTGATACAACCAATTCCACTTGACAGAGCAACATATTTCTGGTCACAGGTTAATAGAATTTGTCTTCCGCTGATTTTACTCACAGTTAACAAGGAAGTAAAATACATGGCACTGTTGGAGCTCCTTCGAAGTGGTCCCTTTCGGTCTATTCTCATCTAAGCAAGCACAGGAATGACGTTTTGTTCAAATTTTAGAAGTACTTTCGCCCCCTCACCCCCAGAAGACAAATACAGTGAAATGGTGTTCAAATCAACGACGGCTTAAACTGTCATGACGTACTAAAGGCCGAGAGAGAGTGCGAGCGAAGCTTACCCCACGTTCAGCACCCTCGCAGGCC
The DNA here is from genome assembly GCA_944474145.2 of Dicrocoelium dendriticum. Taxonomy (NCBI): domain Eukaryota; kingdom Metazoa; phylum Platyhelminthes; class Trematoda; order Plagiorchiida; family Dicrocoeliidae; genus Dicrocoelium; species Dicrocoelium dendriticum. The sequence goes on along the minus strand of OX104067.1, from coordinate 118,073,609 downwards.
CTTTGGTCCACATTGGCATTTGTGCGTCACAATGCAATCACACAATAGGTAATCCAAAGTTGACCTTCCGATTAATGCAATTCTGATTATTTAACAGCCCTAAGGATAGCTGGAATATGATAAAATGGCAGCTGCACAGTTAGAAAGTGCACCACCCTACATCAAATAAGAGGTAATATTAACAAGTAAATTATCTTGAACTGAGAAACAGACTGTAGTGGCACAGGTCAATAAGTTTAGAAGTAAGCAAGCAATTGAAAATAAGATGAACAAATAAGAAATTCATAAACAATGTATACCTTCAATAAATATTTAGTGATTGTTTGTGGCAAATGCATAGGTTTGGTAAGATGGGCGAGTAGAACATTTCGGGCCCTTATTGGATCATTTTCTCGAGCCGTTTTCCCATTTAAATACACTCCTCTTGTTGGTGGTCTAAGTGTTCGCTGAGCTCGCCAGTTTGAATGCAAACGTTTCGTCACCACCTGGGGGGACTTGGTCAGTGCGCGTTTATTAAGCAGAGCGAACGTTCATACTACAAACTGCACAATCTCAGCTACCAATATTTGCTTCTATGTCATTTCCTATTGTAATTCGCTACAGACAACTTGACATTTCGAAGCAATGTTGCAACCTGACTAAATGACCTGTCTTTTTGGCAATTCTTTCCCTAGCCAGCAATATCTCATCAAGTAGCAATTGAAAAGCATGCCTTTTTCCTAGCCCTAAGTATATTCAATGTAAATTCAAGTTTCGTAGCTCTATATTTGTGCTATTTTGTAGTTTCGTTGTAGTCTGATCGCAAAATGTCTTTTTGTGGCATTCCGCAAAACAGCAAATATTTACGTTTCAATCGTCAAATGCAATGTGCTTCGAGCTCGTTGCCACATTCTCCAAAACCCTTGGCAGTAAGCCAAGTAAACACATGTTTATTAAACGACACACAGTTGTTCCAGAACAACTAAGTCGCTATTTCTATTGGTACATATATTATGATAGTTTACACAATAATCATTGTATTACTAAAATTTAAAATTGCTTGTAACTGTTGAATATATAAGCAAAAATTCTTTATACATTTCGACTCTGGATAAATAATGTATATCTCTTGTTTGACCTTTTGGAGATTTTTGATAGGATGTACTTATTACCTGTAGCTTTAATATGAAAGTCCGGGTTTGAAGCATCTCTTTACCATATATGAGATAATCTGTCTAGTTAACTACGTGTATTCCAATAAAGATATAGCGCAAAATGACTAGAGGAATTATTTTGAAAAGAAAATTCTCCCTTGTGCATAAGTTGGTGGTATAATAAGATGATGGGACTTAATGTAGAATAAAGATGCCATGTTCGAAAATCTTGGACAATCGGCAGGCGCTGTCAATGTTGTGTAGCAGCCGTAATAAACTTAACTTGAAGCGGATGAAAATACGAGATAACTTGTAAGTATTGCATTCCGCTCACAGATGTGGAAGATTCGTCCAGATAACCGGTATTTGCATCCGAAAAATTGTTTTGAACAATGAACACATTGGCTGCTTTACTCGGCAATGCGCCTGTAATTAATTTCCCTATAAGACGACCAGCCCGGAGCATGCGTAGTAAAAAAGGCCTTATAGATCTCGGTGTCCGGATTGCGATGCTGCCAAAGCTCCGGTTATAGGATTTTTCATCGGTTCCAGATCATATGCTAGTGCTATACTGTGAATCGTTTCAAGCTTTAACAAGAAGCTTCAACTAGCTGGGGTGAGTCAATGTGATTTTGGAAAATATGCACGGTATCTATCAAGAAAAGAATAGATGGATTAACATAGTATAAAAAAGCTTCAGAAAACCTTATAAAAAAACTCAAAAGTGCGATCAATCTGTTTTTGTGATTTTAATATTATAGCGAATTTGCTTCGTACTCCGCTGGGAATAACCGCATAAAGTTCGGCAGACAGATGAATCATAGTATTCAGGAAATCCGGTACCTCCTGAATTCATAGTACAAAATTTGGATTTGTATCCGTGAAACTGTCCGTATGGCTCTTAGAACATTGCACACTTAGAGTTTGGCTAATCTAATTGAAGGGTAGAATAATGCGTACCCTAGCTGAAGCAAACAAGTATCACTAAGTATCCAAATCGGAGAATCTACACCAATTACTAATGTAAAACCATATTTGTGAAACTTGGCCATCTTATCTGTATGTTTTCAAGAATATAGTTATCATACTTTTAAATAAAAACGGAACGACCTTCTCCCACAAAAACAGAACTTCTTAGCCCTTATGGTCATTTATTTAAAGATTTAGGCAGAGATAAACGGCAAATCCTAAATCTAGTGTACTTAGTCCACCTTCGGTTATATCTACTGGAATAGTCTGAACAAGTATGAAAGCTTCATCGAAGTGCAATGTTGGGGCACAGAGTAACTAAGCACTGCCATCGACTTACCGTGCTCCCCTTAGTTAAAACAGCCAAGGCTCACTTAAATTTGAACGCTTATGTTGCTGTCCTTCTTATCCGAGAAGTCGAATGGAGGACAAGACCGGTATCGTAGTGTGATGACAGAAGCTAGCAAAACCGTGTCCCTCTTACTTTGAATGTTTTCCTGGCTATCAGAATCTCCGAGTTTTACTTCAGATTAAAATGATATATCCATGGAGCCTACGTTTTGCAATCAGATCAAGCCCAAATTTTATTTTCCAAGTGCTGGGCAAGGCTTTGCTCACGGACCACAGCAATCTAAGGATCAAGGCCTTAGTGGTTAAGGCATATGAGTTACGTTACAATCTCAGTTCAAATTAACTCTACCTCAATTGTCCAAACCCGAAGGAAACCGGTCGGTCTGGAGTACTATAATGTGAAGGTGCAACTCTGAAACTCTGCACTTCAAATGCTATCACATTGATTAAATTACCAAAGGTTGTTTCCAAGGCAAAATGTGGTAACGCCGTGGAACACTTCACGAAATAATGACCATTCGATTGAGGACAAACAACCCATTAGCACACGCCTTTTTCACTTTATCTCACCGAGTGCATCCATGTAAGGCTAATAGCATTTACCAGCGCCTTGCGAACATTAAGTGTCTGATAAAAAATGAAGGTTTAATCAGAATCCGTAGAGCGCTATCCACAGTGTGTACATCTCGGGAATCCTAGAGCACGTCACTAAACCTGGGACCTAGTTATGGTCACCGAAACCTGGTTGAGCACGGAAATCGCGGATGCCGAGATTCCGCTACCTGGCATGAGTTCCTTACGAAAAGATCGGCCTAGCAGAGGAGGCGGAGTGCTTTTGTATTATCGATCCGACCTACATGTTGAGATCATTGATGACTCAGAAACAAACATCAACGATTCTCTTTGGTGTCGTTTGCACCTGAGACGTGGCGATGTGTGTTTGCTAGCAATAGTTTACCGTCCTCCAATGTCTACCTTGGAAACGGATCAAGGCCTTGCTGCTGCGATGAAACGAGTATTGACACGTCCACACAGTCACGTTCTTCTGGTGGGGGACTTCAATCTGCACGCACTATCTTGTTTTAACGTTAGTATATGCTAGTGGTGAAATTTAAAGAGAGTATCTAGCATCTGTATGAACACAACCATGTTCCAGCACGTTTGCATTATGCGCAAGCATTTCCATTGATTTCTTGGGTAAGAAACAGCACGCATTTTAAAAATCAAACCAGTCTTTGAGTGAATTGTGAAGCTCTGGCCATCTTATTGTTATCCGTGTGTCTGCCATTTTCAGCGGATCACCTTTGTCAAATGTGATCAGTACTCAAAATTTCGCCATGGCTGATACGCCAGTTGTGGGCGCTACAGATTCAAGGTAATGATGCGGGCTTGGAAACCGTAAATCAGCGAAGTCATCCGCGCCAATTTTCGCTACTGTCTACAGCTTTTGTTAGTCGCATGTTGGATGGTAGTTTATCAAAATTCACAACATGCGAATTCTAAACAGTGGCATGATTTAGAGTTGTGCTTCACATTTATGTTACGCCAAAACTAGGCGGTGGATCCCGTCTCTATGGTACGATTTGACTCTATAAATTAGATACGCAGACAAAACTTCACATCGTTACACAGCACGATACAATTCGTTCGGTCTTCGGAACCCGGATGGTTGCGGGACGCTTGTTCGCCTTCTTACTATGCGAGAAAACTTTGACAGCATTTTGTAGCTGGAGAACAAAGTTATTTTATTTCTTTATATCTTGAGCGCTCAGATAGTATGCCAACTGCACATACTACGACCGATATTTTGGAGTTATGAAAAGTTTCCTTTTGCTACAAGATTACTTAGATATGTCGAGTATATTAACGCAGAAATCACTAACTCGGTTTCAATATTGCTTTACATGGACTTGAATCTCAACACGTCCGCGTTGCGGAAGCTTTCGATTATATCTATGGAAAAGGATGTTTAAGCTACAAACATTGGATTACAAATCTAGGCAATACCTGGCAGTTTATAGTAAAGATTGGGCTACTCGCTGTGCGGTTGCAGTACGAGACACAATCATTTATAGTGAAGTAGATCTCGGTCATTCCGATCCCCAGGACAGTGTCCAAAGTGGATGGTTCTCGGCGTTGAAGAGAGAGTCAATGAAATCCCACCACCTTTGGAATTTTGCAATAATAATGTCACCTAGTCTGGTAGTTAAAATGTTCCTCCATGAGTAGTTTAGAGAATCACAAGACATTCGCTTCTGTACTTTATATTTGTACTCCATTTTGGTAAAGACAATTCATTGCCGAGAGGAAATATGCATGGTGCGTGGGCAGAATATTTCGTCCAAGCGGTGTATCTTTAAATTGATAAGATGAACAAAGGTTTTGTTCGTTAGTATCAATTTATCCAGATTGTCCAGTCTGTATGAACTTTGTCTGTAGGTAAATGTGCATAGTAGATCAGCTGGTACCATCTATCATATCCGATTGAAGTCAAAACTAAGGAAGACACTTATATGAATTACACGATGTGAGTCGCATTCAAAGTACTATAGTGTTGCACAAGCTAATATGACTTAGTAAAACAAGACTTCCTCCTGTGCTCCAGTGGGATCCATCCGCTGCTGCGAATCCAGCTCGCCATTGGACGTCAAGCAAATTATGCAGACAGAGGAATTACTCCGAAGGAAATAGATAAGTGCAGGGAGCAAATTTATTTGAGTTCTATGTACTTTAGCATGCAACTATAGAGTAATAACCACGAATTCAATCCCTATTGATTTCAGTTCACACTTCGGGAGCAGCTTGTCTTATAACTATGGTTTTGGTTCAAATTTTCTTTGTGCTTGGCAATTTGGTGAATTATAACATAAATCTTATGGTGCGCTAAATCTGCAAGGTGAAATCACTATGTAGTAGGCCGAAAACCTGCTTGTCGCTTAAAAGTTGAACTCGACCTGAATCATTCAAACTCCTAATGCGACCTACACTAGAGTATTGCATCATCATACATAGCTACATACGCAAGACCGATAAAATGTCTTTGGAAAACTTCCAGGGCTTATTTGCCAAAGTAGTCATAGGGCGCTCATCAACTTTTACCTAGAAAATATGATGGTCCTACCTCCAGCTTGACTCATTATGACATCTATGACTATAAAGAAAAATCTCTCTTCCGTCCAGCGTAAAATATTCGCGAGTATTATCAACAAGTACGAATATCACTTTACAAAATGGCTCAAAATATCCAAATTTTGATTGGAAACATCAACTATCCTTACAGAGGACCAAAAAATGCTCCTCCTGAATTTCTGTTTGGTGACGTACTCCTATCTGTGGATCAAATTGCCTTTGCAATTCAGGACCATCTAGGGGCTGCATCACTTAAAAAGATAATTCCATACCAAATATGGTCAATCATTTTGCCATTCAGCAATCGAACTGTGTGATCAATAAATGCGGTCCGAAGAAATATGACAAAACTAGCGTATCGATAACGGTACTTACTGCATATTCGAAAAATATTTGCATCCACAGTCCACATTAAAATCAACTTCAGAAACAAACTGCTGTTGACTTTATAGTACACGTGCTCGTTTCACAAAAGGGAACGTATTCATTCCGTCGGTGAATTTGCACATTTCTAAATTTTACTACCCACTTAGTTCTTAGGTATCGAATATAACACACAATGGAGGATTGAAGGTTGGTGTATTACTGATTGCAGCGGACGAAGTTTAGGGTGAAACTACAGCAGCTTTCACCTTAGACCATTATAATTTTTGCATTCAGGATCGATTCACCGATAGCACTTTGCAAATGTTACATCCATTTGCTAAAAATTCCGTTGCCTTCTCGGTATTTCTCATTGAAGTTTTCTCACGAGAATAGGTTAGATTTAAGGCTACGCTGTAAGGTTTGAACTGTCGTTACATTTCCTTGGTGGTTAGAAACGGAATTCCTTCCGCGATCGGACAAAATCCTTGCGTCTCACACTCAACACCTCCAACAAATTGTCAAATTTCTTTACCTGCATAATAATAGCGGCAAACATTTTGCTAGCTATCTATAGGAAATCTTTAGGCCTAAACTGGCCCCTTGCTTTCACTGTGGAGTGTTCAGAGCACCATAAGCTTGTTTAAATTCTGTGGCGTCAGAAGCATTAAAAGTTGTCAGGAAGATGTCTTCTTGAATAAACATTACATATTAATTTTGTCTGGCGTTACTAAGATCCGATACGGTTTACGCCTAACGCTTTGAACAATTGCTAGCCCAAACATGCCTCGCTCCAGATTGACAGATGAAAAATTTAGTCGCAAACACTACATACAATACATTATAACGATGGAATAAAACATGATATTTCACAACTAATCGGATAGAAATGCTAAAATAAACAGACATGTAATTTTCGTCATTAGTTATTTGAAGAATTCAGTCACAGTCAATGCCGCCGGTTGCTTCAAGCTTCCTTAAATTAGTCATCTGCTGAATGTACAACATGTATAAATTATATGTCAAATATCATGTGACTTTGAGTTTTAACCGTTTAACATGCGCCTTGACATGGAGCGGAACTGTACTCCTAGGTCATGGTAGGGACTATTGTCGGTAGATAAAAACTGACGGTATAAGAGGAAAATCTGATTAAATGCTGATTGGGACCCTGGGTTATTTGCTGATTTTGAGTTTACTGTACTTTAATCCACATATATCACCGACTTGGCTGCTTATCCGTCGACCGCTGCATTTATGTTTGAAGGTTATCAAATGGTTGTCTAACAAAACATACTAATATATCGCATACTAAATCAATTTGTAATCCTTCTTTACCAAATCGCTGAAAATCTTTCACTGGATTATTTTGCTACGATGACATTGCAATTTACAACAAGCTAAAAGAACCGATTTCCAAAGCAACCCCGAATACATTGAAATGCAGCAGGAGGAGAGTACTATACGAACCTGAAGGATGCGTTCCGAAAATAACCCATTTCAGTTCCCATCTCCCGCAATTAAATCTTCGCCAATAAAAAGACTATGTTAGCCAGCAAAGTTCGGCTTTTTGCAAAACGTCCGTTTGCTAAGCGGGTGTTCGTCATGAAGAGAACCGTTGCATCAAATATCCTTCTTTGGATAACACTGAATATTGGAAGGTGAATGTTGCAATTCAGAAAGCATTACACAGCACAACGCGTTTTGACTTCATTTGATCTCATTGGGTAGAGACAGCTTACCTCTAAATATTTCCATGTATGTGTAAGTGAATACCCAAACAAGTGTTACTAATCCAACAGCATTTGTATCTTACGAAAGGTTAACTTTATTAGGTAAAGCGATTTACAAGTTATCTGAAATCAACACAATGCATGTTAACTGATCCAGGTAGCTGGTTTGAGAGTGGGGTGTCGTTAATCACATATGACGATTAATAAATGCCAGCTGTGTAGCTTAAACAGTAATGAACTGAGATTTGAAAACATCTGTTCGTCTCAGGTGGCCACCAGCTGGTCAGTGGTGAAGCGTGTTTACGTATCTTAACCATATGGCGTTGGAACGTGTTTAATGCCTGTTGGGATGACCCTTACCCAAGAGATAGATTTTATGCCATTGATTACCGGATGTGCTGGCAATTCCAATAGGTCAGGGTAGCAAAGTAAGTAAGACATGAAGATACTAACAAGGAGGATGAATCTATTTATTCGGTGGGAACTGCACCAATGGGAAATTATTTGCCCCCATCTGCTCTCTGTAAGAACTACCTTCGCAATAACATTGGTGGTATCCAAACTGACACTAGGTTTATCTCAAAGACGCACGCACAGAGACCTCTTCTGCTCTCGTCCCAGTGAAATCTTTGTTGGGGCAACATGCGACTGATTGAAGGTCGCTTGTTGCGGTTCCGTATAATGTGGGCTATCATCAAGTGGGAGAAAATTATCGGCATGAGTGTTGCTCCTCCCGCTGACACAATCAAAGACTGAAATAAGGGTGGATATAACGCGCATTTTCAACAATAATAGAAAGAAACTAATGCAAAACGAAATGTAATGCAAGTACTATATGTAGTTTTTTACATTGGTAAAGCGTAGGCTGACAGCTGCTTGAGTAACGGTGTATCTGCGTGTTTTTTAATGATTAACAATAAACAATGATTTATCACGGGTAAAAAAGCATGTGCTTGATAAGTCCCCTAGGATGGTTGGAGTAAAAATTAACTTTTAAAGGATCAACAAATAAGTAAATCGTTATTTCAAGCTTCCACCGAGTTAAATGTACTACTGCGTAGTGATAGTTCTAAGTAGGAATGGGAGGTGAATAAACAAAATATGTAGAGAGCTGTTATAGTTCAGTAAGCACGTGAGAAAGAGAAAGGGAAACGACAACGGTCACTCGTTTTGTTTCGTTATTTGACAGATGTGATAGGTTAATCCAGTTTAGCTACTTTCCGGCTAATCACATTAACACTTCTGCATGTATCCTCAGCGCCACGTTGCGGAGAGAGCCATTAAGCTCCTGCTTAGGTTTTCGTTGTTTCGTCCTCCAAGTGGAACAGGCTATATCAAGTAATGTAAGTTAGAAAGCTTTCCATCAAGTAGTTATTTGCATAGGATTAATGTAGGATTAAGGATACGGTGAGTCAGAAGGGCATTTCAGGCGCGGGACACACAGAGGGAGAAAACGTTTTGTCGACAATCAAGTCGACTGTAGTACGTAGCTAGATTGAGCTGATGGCCTCTCAGGTTGGTATTTTGGCTCAGCTGCCACTGATTGTGACACGGGTGCGTTGAGTTCGTCAAAGTTAGGCAAACCAGGATTAGGACTCCACGCTGATATCAATATTTACCACTGTACAATCACAGGGCTGCAGTCTGCGTTGGTAGGAGGGATGAAACCATCCTTTAACAAGTTTGGTCGCTCTACTTTGCGGAGCTTCAAGTGCATCGACGTCGCGCCTGCGCCAAGGGTGCCAGGCTTGGATCGTATATTCCACGTGAGGCCTCACGTAGGTGTTCAGCATTTGCGGAAAGTTTGGTGGATCAAAATTGTCGAAAGCCCTCCGTAAGAGTCCAGGGTATTGACGGGCACTTTTTGATACCTTTTCAGCCTATCTCGAGCAACCAAGATCGTCCTGCACCATCACCCCTAGGTCGTTTTCTTGGGAAGCACGTTGTAACCGCTGGTTCCCAACTCGATATTCATGGAGAAGCAGATGGCATATGCTTACGACTTTGCAATTAGTCACGTTGAACTGTAGCCGGATGTCGGATGACCATGCATAAGACCTGTCCAGATCGCTCTGAAATGCCAGATGATCATCCTATGACCTGATATCATGCCAATTTTGATATCATCTGCAAATAAGAAGACATACGACTGCAGTACACTGCAAAGATCATTAATGAATGTGAGGAATATACGTGGCTCCAGTACCGATCCTTTGGGCACGCCACACTGGACGTCAATTGGGTCGGAAATGGAGCTGCGGACTCTCACATTCAACTGACGTGAAGAGAGGAAGTTGCCGATCCAACCGAGCATAGGGTTACCGATTCCATAGCCTCGAAGCTTTTGCAGGAGAATGCAGTGATCCAAACGATCGAACGCTTTCGAGAAGTCCAGGTAGACAACGTCGACTCCCACTCTGGCATCCGCTGACTCTGTTTAGCTTGCTCGGGTTGGCAGCAGGTTTGTAGTGCATGATCGCTTTCGACACTAGAATGTTGTTACTCTCAAGATATCCCATGACAGCCTCTGCAATTTTACGTTCCATTAGCTTGGAGAAAACTGGACGGTAGTTCGAGGGCTCCGAACGATTAGCAGTTTTGTAAATAGGCATGACTAGTCCATGTTTTCACATTGTCGAAATCTGCGTTTCGTAGAGACAACCTTGGAAGAACTGAGGGAATGTTTTGGCAAACTTCATGGCCGCTGTCTTCAGTGCTTTCCGTTTGATGTCGTTCACGCCAGGTGAGCTGCGCACGCGCAATCGCAATAGCTTTTTCATCACATTGGCTGCACTGAACAATACGTGGCTTAACCCTAGTGTTTGTTGGAATCTGTGTAAAATTCTGAGGAATTGATCCTTCACTCCGGAAAGTATGGATGAAGTGTTGGCGAAGCACTTTGGCTGCATCTTGTGCGACTTGCGCAAGACCATCTGTTGCAAGCAAAACTGGGATCCCGCGCTGCACTCTGCTGAGCTTGTTGACGTGTCAATACAGCAACTTTGGAATTGTACTGAAGTTCGCCGCTAAGTTGTGTTGGTGCTGGAGGTTGTCTTCACGGATCAACTTAACGCAGTGGTTTCGTTGAATTGTGTAAACACCCCAGGTTAGATTACTTGCACAGGCTTTCTGAGTGCGAAAGGCTGAATCCCTTATGTTCATGCATTTTCCAGTACGGTTCCTCGGAAAGGAAGTCAAGCTTCGGGCGAAGGACTGTGCTTTCTTACGCAATTGCCACTAGCTCTGGGAATTGGTTGACAAACACAGTCCAGGCGACATTGGGCGACTTCTCAGTCAGGAATGAACAGTCGGTTTCTTGAACGAGGTTGGACAGGATATCGTAATTTGTAACAACATAGGGCTCCACATTGTTCTCACTGATGTGCTCCGAGTAGCAGATATAACGAAAGAGCAGCATTGCGTGATAGCTACGGCCAAGTGGTGCATCTATGGTCAAGGTGTCGACCCTTAGTTCCTGGTTGGAGAGCACCAAGTCCAAAACTGAGTGTGTGTCACTCTTTCGGAATCGCGTAGGAAGGTATATCGGAGATCACCTATTGCAAAACCGCCTTGAATTGTTCGATGTGCGATGCATGAACTTCGATTACATGCAGGTCGAAGTCCCTCAAGAGAAGGAAGTGACTGTATGGTTGTGCAAGGACTCGTTTCATCGCAGAAAATAGGCAATGATCCATGTCCAAGGAGGACATTGGAGGGCGGTAAACTATTGTCATTAAACACACATCACCACGTCTTAGGTGCGTACGACAAAAAGAGCGTCGACGAACTGCGTCGCTGGGTCCTCATTGACAACAAAATGCAGGTCGGATCGGTGATACAGGAGCTAAGTTGAGCACTCTGTATGGAATTCATGACGGGTGGAGCGACCTCAGCATCCATGATCTCTGTGTTCAGCCATGTTTCGGTGACCATAACTAAGTCCCAAGACTTGGAGACCTGACGAATACGAAGTTCGGTTAGATTGCTGAGAAGACCTTTTGCATTGGTATACAAGCAGGTGAGGGCATCGGTGGTCAGAAGCGTATGTGTGAATTCTGCTTTCCGATGAGGGCCTATGCCGACCCTTGAGGGGCCGGCTGCCGGTCGTTCTTTTGTAGGACCTATGATGCAGATCCTGAGGCCAGTTCAGGTTGTTGTATAGAGCTCTCAGCGCCAACAATAGGGTAACCGTCCTGTCTTCCTTCAGCTGTCGGTGTGTTTTGGCATTGGTTCCTTTTCTGAGCTACACGGTGACATTATTGTATCCGCAACTGGCTTGCTTAGTGTTACATTGTCTATCTTTGGCCTGGTGCCTATTGCCTTTATATGTATTTCGGGTTGCAACACGTTACGTTTTTGTGCCAACTTTCGATCACATGTTCTGCCATCGGTTTTCTGTGCAATGATATATTCATCACTCGGAGACCACAACCATTGTAATTAGGTGATAGGGGTAACCTTGATGCCGAACTTGCGATAACATTTTCAATTGAGAGTATTTCACGTATAAAACGCTATTTATCTCAGTCATGCGCTTTGACCTCTAGCTCGCTTAGTGATTGGAGCTCTGGGACACGGTGAACAAGGAGAGACGCATCATATAGACTGATTTAGCTTTAACCCCTATTCCGTGACACAGGTAGTCCCACTGCTTTTTGTCGTCTAGTATCTTATGTTTTTTTGGAGTTCGCTCCGGATTCAGTCACATTAGAGCATAAAACAGTTAGAGAATTAAGGTAGTGTTTCATGTTCTCCTTTTTGGAGAGACCAGTGGCTGTTTTGTTTGCTTGGACAACTGATGGGTTCTTGAGTCCTGTGATAGTATTGGCAGTAGTAACTCGTTTGGCAGTGAGCGGGGTTGTATTGCGAGGTGCCTCCGTCATATGGGTAGCAACGACGGACGCGTAGGTTGCCGGCCCTCTAACAGTGCTGAGTGTGGCTGGTGATTCTGCTGAGGAATGTGTGGCGAACGCATCTTTATGAGTATACGCTAGTGTCGGGATTGCTAACTTTGGATTGTTACTCTTACACTGTGCTGAATTGAAGCTTGATGTTGACATCGAGTTCGACGCACTGATTTGTCTGGTGCATGTAGGACAGCTTTTACGGCTGCTGCCCGCTCTATACTATTTGGCAGCCTATTGTAGTTCTACGCAAGCACAGTTTACGTCTAGCATGTAGACGCGACGTACACTCAGGGAAAAACCAGACAGAATCAGTTGTACTATTACGCTTTTTTATCTGGCTGAGAGTAATGCGAGCACATAGAGAATGGAAGTATTTTCGGTAGTTTCTGCATTCTATTCCAAATCGCACAAGTTTTACACAGCTGCCTACGCCACAGTTAAAGTTTATTTCGGAATTTGGGGCTTAGCTTTCCTTGGGCAGGTGGTAGGTGCACTGTGACTACCAAACCTGCGGAAGCCGTTCGTTGTAACGTCTGCACTTTTATGCTGAATCCAAACCCCGTCGGGTAGACACCCGTTCGATTGCTGTAAACACAACTAGGATGGCGGACACAGACGGCAGTTGGGCCAATCAGTGATGTTTCCGACAGTAGCCGGAGAATATCCACAAACTTCTCGCAGATGGAAAAATACACCAAAAGCAAATTATTGGTGTAAAATTCACACAACGCAAACACTTATAACACAGCATTTCCAAAGCACAACCAGAATCCTGCACGGCAAACAAAAATCCGCAGCGTCCATGGGTAAATACACTAGAAAATTAGATGTGTGCGAGACAAAGACGTAGATATATAGAAATTGTTTGCGTGTGTGTGAAAGAAAATGAGTAACTCGCTTACCCAACCGAACACAGGGTCTACGATTCAACAGCTTTAATTCTTAAAAATAAGAATGTTGGTTTCCAGGTTTTATTCAGGGGGTTTCACGTCCGAAGTACATTTCGCACTAAATAACGAACAATCCCTATATACCATTCCAAGCGTGCTTCCGGAAGTAGGTATACATCTAACTTCCTTTTTGCGGAGAGGCTCATTAACACACGGCACCTACTGGACGGTCTGTGATTAATATATCCAAGCAAATCAACACAGTTCATGGTAGAGCGGAGCTTTTAAAGCTACTCATATGCCCCATTTGCGAACACTTCAGTATGAAATAATGGTATATGAGAAAGGTGACAGAATTGCTGCGTAGCTTCTGCAGAGGTAGTTTAGTAAACATTTGATTTGTAAGCACTTTGCAATGAGCTATGAAGAGCGTTGTAACGAACTTCAACTCGTCCCGCTTCGTATATAGGAATCTAGGTATATTTTTGAAACCCTCCTTACCGGAAATCACTCAACATTTTACAGCTCCCTAGACAATCAGTATGTGTATACATTACAAATTAATGTAAATGAGGCAACTAACTCAGAAACTCCGGACTTAAATATCAATGGGTTCACAATTGTAACCTATAACTGACAGTGTGCAACTGTTCTCTGAATCAAATACTGGCGAAATATAAATCAAGCAAGGTTTTGAACTGCTGCACAGATGTTGACTCCCCGGCTGGTTCTGGCATCCATTTCCAAACATACAGCCTCCTCTGTTAAAGGCACAAACAGTGGGGAATTCGCCTTACATTTGGCACGACAAGACTGTACCAAAATGCGCGTGGGCTACATGACAATCGTAATTGAAGCAACGACCTCAACCTGGGGAAATAATATGCGATGGGTCAAGACCAGATCGACTAGCACCTAATAATGCTGCGTCATCCATATTCTTTGCCTAAAATATCCGATAGGTGTTTAAGACGTCGTTTTTCAGCAGATCTCCACAAGCAAGTGTTTGGCAGCTCATAATTCTCTGAGAAGTCTTCAAAGGCTGGAAACCAACCCGTAACTAACTGCCGAGGGCATTCGGGTAGTTCGATTTCCCTGCCTGTTCGCAGTTGCTTACCACACGTGCGGCCTCATTTGAAATAAATAATCCGGGCTTGGAAGACACAGCAAAAGCAGGATCTCGCAGCGGTTGGGACTCTACGGCTAAGAGCCACGAGACATTTAAAATTGTTATTTCACAGCAACTTATACTGAGCATTCTAATAATATACAACAGACGGTGTTGCTGCCTATGTGACAAACTAATAATGGCCTACCAGATTTTGAGGAATCTCAAACGCGTCTGGCACCACATACTGCAACTCAGTCACAACACGAATTTTTAGGGACGTTCAGCTCATGGTGGCCACGAAATGCAGTCGGCTGGTAAATCTTCACAGATTACTTCTCCATGGGCCACTACATCTACCGCAGAAACACCACGAAGAGCAAAAAGCCTACGAGTGTTAAGCCGGCATGTTTGATGGGCAACAAATGGCATGTCTGCTCTTTGTCTGTGCTCTTTACTACTTTATGCAAGCAACCCTTTAAAGGCTGATGCGATGTAATTGCATAGTTACAAACAGAGGAGGGGCCAGGGTGGCATTGTCATATTTCTTCCTACTCTTGTTCATAGCTATTGGTTGGTCGAGAATCATATGCCCACTTAGCGGTCACTGGTCGAATGCGTGCTTGCTACCGACTGATTTGTGGGAATCATTAATGAGTCATAATTGTTGTTACGTTCTGATTGTGTTCACACATCCGTTCGATCTTCTGAGTTCCTGTTCCGCTTTCACTGACACAACACAACTATATTGCCAAGAGCCACCAAAGTAGCGGAATACCAGCACTTGCCCTAGAAGAAATACTGCTCAGCTTTACGTTTAGTTGTCATATCTATTCAAGAGGTATACAAACAGGTGGAGTGTTGGAGTTCCAATGGTTTCCCCGCTTGGATTATTCCTCAACGACGTCTTCATTTGTATGTTGGAACAGGATAAATGGAAAGCGGCCATCCACAGGATTCCGTTATACCACCGTCAGGCAGCAAATAAATTAATAACATTGCACCTCTCCGAAAACATCGGGGATGACACCAAGTTATTTAACTAGGCTCATACAGAAATACGGTTCACCAAGAAATAGAAGACAACGGCTCTTTCCATTTCCTCGACGTTGCAATAATGAAACACAAAGCTGGTTTATTACAATGTCTCGTATGCAGAATGAGCACTTGTAGTAGGCAGCACATGAACTGTCATAGCTTTGCGCTGCATAGGATCAAAGGAATCTTGGTCCTCAGCCTGAGGAACCGAGCGGAAATAACATACTCGCAGGACAGGCTTTTCAAAGAATTATAACGTAGAATTTCGATAATGAGCAAAATAGCTAGTGTATTTTTAATGTTAGATTGGGACGACAGAATAAGGTACCTACAGTCATGACATTGGAACAGTATGTATCTTATTGTAACTACCGTACAAAGAGTAAAATGTGGCAGAGATTCTATCCTGCTGTCTTTCCCACATTCTCAGCAGTACCTTCCCAGCTTCGAAGGTGCCAATTCAGTTCAACAGCAGACCAAAGGGGAGACTAAACTTTAAGGATCAGCTTCGTGTCCAAGACTAAACCAACTACTTACTCCTTTTCTTGTTGCTGTGGAGCAACTAACTTTGGTCGAATTGTAGCGAGAACAATGCGGCAAGAAAACACAGCCCTTATTTCATGCGAGTATGGTTTTCACAGGCTGCGTGAACGCGTATATTTATCGACTATGTTTTCGTCCCACAACATAACATACCCAACGAATCACACGTCACCTTCTTGCCTCGTCAGCCGGAATATTTAATGGCCCTGACTGCCTGTCTAACGTCGTAGCTTTGTTTCCGTAGCTCGCATTCGGACCAACCTGGAGATGTTCTAAAGCCCTTGATTTGCTTGATCTCGGTTGCGTTATTCGTCCTGGAGTCACTCCAGGGTGCACCAACAAAGGTGTTTTGTCTGATATATTGTTCTATTGAGACATCACATTTCAGTACGCTTTCCATCAGGCACGCTCTCGTTCGTTGCTCGCTTTCTGTTCTCTGCCCGTATTGTTGGGCTGCGCTTTGCTCTGTCTGATCTCATCCATGATGTTTGCACCCCTGGTCCGTTCTCGTTCTAGTGGCTTTTCCTTCTTTTGCCTGGTCCCTGCCTTCTGCACCACTACACACGCCCCTGCTCGCAGTTGCTTTCTCCTTGTATACCATGGCTGCAGTAAGGCTGAATTTACCCAATGTTCGCAAGAAGCTGTGTTAAAGCCAATGTGACCTGCTATAGGGTCACTGACAACTCACTACTGGTCATAGAACTTAGAACTTGAAGGAGGGCGGATGAACTACCTCCATGGCCCCCTGGAGCCTAGGGAGCCCACTTGCGAGGGTGTGCCAAGTCGTGTTGGCAAGGGATTTCTAGGGCTCCGTTCCCAATTCATGCTGCCAACCTTCAAAATTTTCGAATGCTGATGAATATTGGATCACAGACAGCCCATGTTCGCACTATAGACACTACGGCAATTGATGTATGCTATCTCAGCGAGGCCCACGGAATTGAACGCGCAGGTCAGTTGACTTAAAATTGGCTAACGGGAACTCGATGGTCAACAAGGTCATGGCACTCGCAGAACTGAAAACGGTGATCCACTGCTTCAGCTTTGCGGCGATCACGGGCTCTTTCTGTCATGCACTAACTTTTGGGGAACTTGGCGCCAAAGAACCAGTTGAAGACCTCCATCACGTGGCCAACCGTGGACACAAATTTACCAAATCGCCATCAGCTATCGTTGGCGCGGTAGCATACACGATTGCGAATCAATATGTAGTACCAAACTCACCTCGGTTGACGCACTGTTGGGTGCCAGGTTGCGCTATGTTTCGGAGGATCCAAACAAAGTCACCAAAAGCTGCTTGACTTAAAGAAGAAATCTGTCTCAAGCGTTCTCCGAACATTTCAACATGTCTTGGCCTCACGGCTGAAGTTCGATGCACGGACATTGAAACACACTGGACCCACATCCGCGACGCCACCTGCAACTCTGCAACCCTGGTGTGTGGCTTCACTAGTAGTCTTCATAACTACTGGATCTTTGCACGATCCCTCCAACTTCTCCAAGCCCGTCGAGCATGTCCTACTAGCTTCAAATACCATTCACTACGCAAGAATACTAACGCTGAGCTCAAGCAGTTTCTTGGAGAATATCGCCAGACCTCGTGGACGCAGCGGTTCTTTGAGGTGAAACAAGCGGCCACTTCGGAAAATTTCCGTAAGCTTTTGCTCCGGATCCCATCTACTGGCGACAAAAGGCCTCCTAAGAGAGAAGTTTATGCAAAACCAATGACTGGCCAATTAACTATCAAAAACGCCGACTCGAGCGTTGGACCATACTTTTGCACAGCAGTTTAACTGGCCAGCAGCACCATTGATTCCCCATTTTTAAACCCAGAGCGCTCCCTGGTTTGTAGACTTTTCACCATCATCTGAGGCTGAGGTTGCTTACGAGCTTCGCCACCTAAAACGCTACCAAGCCCCTGACCCGGATGAACTTCTTCCGGCTTTTTATGAATACGACAGTCCATCATTTGTACAAGAGTTAACTTATCGTCTCCAAGATATCTGGTTCACTGGATCTATCCCGTCTGATCGTAGTTTAGCTTATATAGAGACCGTCTTCAAAAGGGTATCAGAATAGACTGCAGCAAACACAGAGGGATTAGTCTCATCGATGTGGCTTCAGGATGCTCACAGCTCTGCTTCTAAGGATGTTCAGCCAAATAGGCCAAAACATGCGTGAAGAGGAAATTGAGTTCTGTTTAGTTCATAGATGCACCGATCACTCCTTTACACTCCGTCAACTTCTCAAGATTCGTCAAAATTTTGGCCAGCCAACGTTCGCTGTCTTCTTATACATACGAGACGCGTTTGACTCAGTCGAGAAACCTGTATTCTGGAGTTGTCTACTGAGAAAAGGAGTGCCCGAGAAATACCAAGAAAACAAAAATAATGTCCAGAGACCTGAGGCGCCGCAGCTTCAAGGTCTTTCATGCACCTGCATCATGTGACTCCAACCGTCAGGTGCCCTATGAATATGACGTCGAGCTTTGCAAACTCTGCTTGATAAACTGCTCGAAGTGCATGAGGGCGAGGTCAAAGTGAAACAGACTGCTCGTCTAGGAAAGAGAACCGAATGCAAACGGCGAATATGAGGGTGACTTTTGTCGAAGACGCAAGTCCTAAATTAATATCGTCCCTCCTTAATAGGCTGAAAGGTCTAAAAGTCTACGTGTGCGCTGACATAGACCGAGCAGACAGAGAGAAAATCAAGTCGGAGATGATGGAACTAAAGCGATGCACGGACCATGGAGAAACAAATCTTAGTATTGTAAATTGTTGGGTAGTTACCCGGATTCATCCGCTAATCGGGATCAGCAGGTTTCTGATATGTCAAACGCGCCGAGTGGTTCCCATCGCGGCCTGCGCGTAGCCTTTATTAACGTCTGTAATCTGATGAACATACACGATGAGCTGTACTAGTTTGTAAGCTCTCAACGACCAGACGTATTAGGCCTTGCTGAGACATGCTTAAAATCCGACGTAATAGCCCAATAAGTAGAAAGCAGCGGCTGCTCACGCTCGCGCTGTGATAGACCATCAAATATTGGCGGTAGCGTTCTGCTTTACATAACGTCCTCTTTGTGTAAACTAGTGAGCGCCTACCGAACCGTTGATTGTCTATGTGGGCTGTTATGGTGTTCGATTCACCTCAGATGTTGCGAGATGCTCGTAGGCGTGATATGTCGCAGCCCACTCAGCCGCTGCTTGGACTGGTTGTCGCATGTCCGCGACCACAAGAATCGTCAGCATTTCCTACGCAAAGGTCATTTCAGCTTAACCCGAATACAATGGCCTGATGCTGAACCTCTCCTCGGCCGTTGTGAAGTCGAGAGGAGGTTTACGGTGTTGGAATTTGAAACCGGGGCCACACAGCACATTAACCAACTGACACGCATAACTGCGTGCGCGAGTCCATCCTGCTTAGACCAGCTGTGAGCAACGGGTGCATGAAATTCACGTCCTAGATCTTCTAAAAGCGAGTGACCACTCGATGATCATAGCCAGCTTGGAAATACCGCTGCCGTATTCTCCACCGCTGAAGCCCACATTCAATTATTGAATTATTGAGCAGCGAGCCAGATGGACTGGTCTTTACCCGAGCACTCGTCCGCTGAAATCTGTTGGACTATCATTACAGCGGAAGTGAAATCGTTGTGCGCCAGATTTTTATCACTAAAGAATCGGAAAGTTTGGCCAATCAAACCGCGTTGGTTCGACAAGGAGTACAGCCAACTGGCCCGACGACGACGCAGACTATCGAACCAATTCGCATTATTTGGTTCTGATGAGGACTACAAGACGTACAATATACAGCGAAATTTCTGCAACACCGGAAAAACAAAAAATCGCGGAAGATGTTAAGATCGGCTTGCAACCGCCTTAAAAACTTCTCTCAAGAAGATCTTCGCCTACGCGAAGTGGCGCCTGAGGCAACGATCCAGTGTTGGAAGGCTCAGATATACAGCCCCTAAACTCGAGCACAGATCGTGCGTCCGTATTAGCGGAACACTTCTCCTCTGTATTTGCAAGGGACCAGGTGTCTGTAAGGAGTTCGACAAGTACTGCTCCCGCTGAACAAGACAGTCTGGACTTCAGCATTGATGGTGTACGCAAGCTTCTAGCAAGTTTTGATGGGACGAAGTTTGCGGGGCCAGATGGAATCCACTCACTGATTCTCAAGTCCCCATCGGCCATCATCTCGCCTTCTGTAACTGAGCTGTTCAATAGGTCACTATCTACTGGACTATTACGTACGACTGGAAATGTTCAATCGCAAAGCCAATACCGAAAGGTGGTAACCCAAAAAAAGTGTAGCACTACTGGCCGATCTGCCTGACCGCTTTTTGGCAAAGATGCCCGGGCAGATCGCGAAGAAGAGTCAACTGCAGCTTCTCGAGTCGAAAATCCTCTTGAGGCCAGCGCAACATGGTTTCGTGAAAGGTCGCTCGTGCATCACCAACTTACTGTTGACGAGGCACGAATGGTTACAAGCGCTGAACCAAGCAAATCGGTCGACGTCATTTACATTGAATTTAGTAAGGCTTTTGACAGGGTACATCATGCAGTGCTCCTCGACAGGCTGAATTTGTGCCGTGTTGGTGGCTAGCCGCAACAATAGATCAGAAATTTCCTTGTTGATCGAAAGTGGAGCGTCCAGGTGAACAACCATTTAACTGGCTGGTATCCATCGAGCAGTGACATGCCCCAAGGCACTGTACTGGGGCAGATTTTGTTTCTGATCCATGTAAATAATGTGCCTCAGCTACGCCAAGCATCTCGCGTGTTGTTCGCAGATGACTTAAAGGTGTGGGTAATAATCTGCACACCCAGTAATTGTGATCCAGCTTCAGCAGGACTTTGACCGCCCCTCCAGGTGGTCTGCAGAGGACAGCCTTCCGATCAACCCGGTCAAGTCGCAATTCTTTGGCTGGGTAAGTGTGAGCACAGTCGAAGCTACATGGAGACTGATCAGCCGTTGCATCCCGCGCCTTTCATGCACGACCTCTGTATAATATCACAGTACGAGCTCAAATGCATAAAAACACGAACAGACTTTACCAAAACAGCATTCATATGCTTTGGGCGCTCAGGCGCAGCTTCAGCACTTGGTCCGAAGAGATTGCCACTCGCCTCTTCGCATCAATAATGCGACCAGTGCTATAGTATGGCTTTCCCGAGCATCGTCCTATCACCCGTGGTGAAGTAAAAATGATTGAGGGAGTGCGGCATGTAGCCACCAGGCTGATTCCCAACTTACTCGGTGTGCCGTACGAAGACCGGTGTAAGAAACTAGGGCTGTACACCCTAGCTTACTGTCGAATGCGGGTTGACCTCATCATGGCGCACGGGATATTACATCTGGGAGATTATTCCATGTTGAGACCGCTGCTTCATCTGCGCAAACCAAGCAGCACACTAGGACACCGGCATAAGGTTACCGTATCGGATTTGAAGCGGGTAGCTCACCAAATCTGTTTCGAACACAGAGTGGTGAATGTATGGAAGGACCTACCGCAGCACGCAGTTTAAGCAAAGTCGGTGTCAGAATTTAAGAAGTTGCTGGACAGACATTTTAGCGACGAAAAATATCTTGAGCTTAACACAACATAACGGGTCTTTGTCGCTGAGTGACATTAGTTGCAGCTACACAGATCAAACTCTACTTGCTGCTTCCAACCAGTAATCAGTAAATTTCAAGCTATCCACTCTCAAACGTCTGGCCGAATGCGGGTGTACGACGGACTTTCGCCCCCCTTTGGTATCATCATTGACGTGAGACAGGGTCGCAGAGCATCCCCTTCATGCTCCATTTCGCAATAGACGAAAGCTTGGAAAGTGCTCTGGGAAACTGGGAACCCAGCAGAGTCGAGCTGCTTCCGATGGACCGACTTCAGGATTTTGAGTATACAAACTGCATCGTTGTAATATGTGTTTACTCACAGGCCGTCCAAAACGTTTTTTTATAGGTTGGAGATATCTTTAAACCAGATTGGAATGACCGCACCGTCAAAAGGTAAGGTTTTCCTGGAGGACAGCCTAGGCGCTGCTCTTGACCTTACCATTCTACATTTGCGATGGAAATGGTGGACCAGTTATTTTACCTCGGAAGCTAACACAGCACTAATGGTATAACGAATGAGGTCACTTTGCTCGTCTCCAAGAATTGGGTTGCTTTTACCAATCTCCTCCATCTCTGACGCCGAAGTGACCTGAGTTCGGCTCTGAAGGGCAGATTTTACAATGCCACAGTGAAAGCGGTTCTGCTGTCTATATGCGAGACTTGGCCTGTTTAAGCAGCGGATGTTGATAGCGTGTCTGGTTTTGATCACCGCTGTCTTCGAAGCATTACTAGTGTATAATGGCAAAATCACACTGGCAAAGAAGATATACGACGAAGGATTTTCTGATTAAACATAACTTGAAAAGCACAGTAAGAAGACGAAGACTGGCAAATGCACGCATTTCGTATTGTCTTATAATTGCCCTTAACAATAACTTGCAATACTATGTATTTATGTTTGTTTATTTATTTTTGTATTTATTTGTCGGACACTGGGCAGTGCAATTGTTCTGCGCAAGCTTCAAGGGCTTGGGCACGTTCTCCACATGCCTACTCATTGCTTAACTTGGCCTGCCCACTTTGCGCAAGCAAAGTCCGCTGCGAGCGAAGGCAAGATAGCCGACCAGTGAGTTGGGCCAGGAGTATGAAGGAGCCAACACCAAAGTTACCCGTGGTCGGGCGCTGTCGGCTCCCAGGCTGGAATGTGTGGCATACGGAACACACAATGTTGGAAACGCTCTCGGACATGGCAATAAACCATGCACAATGGTGGACTTGTTGTGATTCACTACTCCCATGAACATCGGTTTTTTCATCAATCTTTGCATGTTTAGTGTATTTTCCACAAGTTATTGTAATATAGCCATGGTGCTGGCTACTTGCTAAGCCGTTGACTGACCATCCAAGTGGGTCATATATACAAATATATATATATACACACATATATATAGCTTGTTCTGCCTACCTCAATAACCTTCTATTAACTGGCCACATTGCTTACGCTAATTGCGCTTATCTTCTGTAACTTCGCTGCGTTTGTAGCATTGTTAAGTTACCTGTGAACATTTCTTACTTACTGCGGATTCGTTGCTGACAAATTTACTTCAAATACTACTTAAGCGAATGGTTATACCACGTATCTGTAAGTATTATTCGATTTATTTAATTTCATGTTGTCGTTTCAAGTGATTAGCTTTTGCTTGATATCTCCGGTGTGGCTGCGCTTGATGTGCATGTTGAAAAGGTGCCTACCTGTCTTTTACCCACTACCTCGTCCATACTGCCTCCGGGAGACAGTTGATCGTTGCTGGAGGGGAAGGGGTGCAGTGTCCTTGTGGTCGTACTAGGCTCGAAGGGAGGTTTCTTGCATTCATTGCTGAGCGGACTACGGTCCAACCACCGCCTTGTGTGCGCTTAATTCACAAATACAGCGTGCTTGTGTGTGCCTGTGAAGGCGTGTAGGCCGGCTCCGTTGATAAAGCTTGGCTCCCATCCACATGCCTCCCGGTCTTATTCCTTCGGTTTTACACTGAATATGGGGTGTGTGGTTGGAGCTGTGGGTGGTGCAGCGCAAACCATCCATGGTCAATCTGTAGGCGCAGGCGTCATTTGGCTGGCCACAGTGGCAGGCAAATCGGAAACAGTATGCTGCCAACAACATATATATACATATATATATATATATATATAGGGAGAGAGTGAGAGAAAGTTCACAACATGGTGAAATAGGTGGGAGAAACCAGTTGGCTACTCAGTTAACGGCTAAGCAATTAGCCATGTTTCAGCATGTCATTAAAAATGAAACGAGACGGGCATTACAAATTCTGGACCTCATGGATGGCGATCGCCATATTGAGCTGGATGGAATAGCGCGCAAGTTGGTTAGTTTTGCGTATGTCGATCAAAAGAAACGTGCCGGAACTATTTATTTTTCTGCCGAAATGGTTCACCTGGGGAATCGTTAGTGGCCAACATTACAGAACTGAAGATGCTGGCGCGTACATGCAATTCTTGCGCAACCAGATCATGACTGGCTTTCAGGATGATGAACTGGATAAGCGTTTATTGCTGCAAAGGAACCTGGATTTGGAATATTGCATTGACAGTTGCCTGAGTGAGACGAGAACTGCCCAACCGTTGCAAGAGCTCAACCTGGAGACAACGACAGAGCTGTTTGCGATTGCTCAAAACCGAGCACGATTACCGCAGACTACGAATGGACAGGAATTGCAAGTTCTGCTGTCGCCTTCATCTAAAACGAAAGGAAACTTTCACCATAGGAAGTGTTCTAGAAAGAACCATTTTGCATGTTGCTGTTGATCTGCCAGGATTGATGTGATGAAAATTGGTAGTGGACAGGTTTAGCGGAAAAAATCCATCAATAACGCGAGGAACACGTTTGTACGTTAGCGACACTGCTAATTCAAGGTCAACGGGTACGTTTTCAGCTGCATTTAGGCGCCCACGTAACTGTCTCAAAAGTACTTCTTTGAGTGAATTGCCACGAAACGTAGACCCGTCTCAGAATGTGGAATGGATCGAAGTTACAACCGAAGGGCAGTGTCACGATGAAGGCCAAAAATCTGAAAAATGGAACAGAACACTTGATCGAGTTTCTCGTTGTGTCCACAGACTTTACGCCCACACTGTGCATGGATTCCATTCAGCGCGTGGGTGTTGTGTCTTTCCACCATGACCGTTTGGTTCATAATTGTAAACCCGAAATATATATCATCGGTCAGTATCTGTGTGTGTTTGACATCCTCGTAGGGAAGTGCAGATAGAGGCGCATTTGTCATTAAACGAAACTGCGCGACCAGTAGCACTAACCTCGAGAAAGGTGCCTTTCTCGTTGCGTGGTAAGTTCTCGGACGACATGCAGCCTTTATCATTTGAGGCGTTGTAGTTAAAGTTGAACTGACAGATTGGCTTAGTCAGATTGCGATTGTCACTAAAACGTCGTGTGAATTATGCGTATGCGTAGATTCCAAACCGGTAAATGTCGCGCTCGTAAGAAAGTATTGCACACTGCCTACGTTAAATGATGTTTTACCGGTGTTAACCACGGCCAAATTGTTTACGAGTTGCTTTAGCTTCGACGTTTTGGCACGTTCCTCCTGATGAAGTGTCCAGATATTTGACTACATTCGGAACGCCTTTTGGTCGTTACCGACGGCTGCGCTTACAATTTGGTTTATAGATATCCTGAGTGATTTTCAAAAAACGGTTGATGCAAGCACTAGTAGATCTACCTGGAACACTATATGTAGAGGACAACGTGCTAGTTTAGGTGACATGCAAGAGGAGCATGACAGAAATAGACGCAGATTCTTAAACGTGGAGCGGATAGGAACACTAAACTGAAACATGATAAGTTCGAATTACGAAAAACTGATCTAGTTTTCCATGGGCACGTATTGAGTGCAGGCGGATTGATGCGAGCTCTGGAAAAAATTAGGGTCATAAATGCGATGCCAAGTCATACGGATGTGAGAGCAGAAAACACGCTGAACGGGATGGTGAACTACCTAAAGGGTTCCTTACCCCAACTAGCTGATATGATGATTCCAATCAGGAAACTGACACACAAGTGTGCAAGTTGGCAGTGGAACGCATAGCAAGAAGATGCCTTCAAGCAACTTAAACAGTTGATCGCAAAGGTCCCTAGGTTAGCTTACTATCATCCCACTTTTCCGCCTGAGATCCAATGTGACAGTAGCCAGTTCAGAATCGGTGTAATGCCGGTACAGAAGGGAAAGACCATTGATTTCCGTAGCCGAACGCTAAAAGAGGCAGAATGCTGCTACGCAAAAATCAAAAGATTGCATGCGTTAGTCTATGCCGTGGAACGTTTCAGTGAATCTACATTCGGCAGCCGGAATACAGCTTCCACTGTCCACAAGCCAAGGGTGCTATGGGCCATAAGACACTGAAGATTGTTTCCCGCCACCTGCAACGGATGCTAATTCGCCTCCAGGAGTATGACTAGAAATGGTCCATCAGCCAGGATCCAATATATATATTGCGGATACGCTATCAAGTGCATAGCGGCCGGGGGTGATCAGAAAGCAAGAATACCTCAAATTAGTCCATGCATCGCAGCTGATTGAGGTCACAGAAGAGCGTTTTCATCAACTGCTACGTTGCACGGAAGAGGATGAGCCATGACATACACTCAAGGAAACCTTACTTAAACATTGCCTCGAAAACAAGTGAAGCTACCCAAGGATTAATTGTCATTTACTACTTTCGGGACAAACTCATCACTCAAGACGGACTAATAATTAAAGATAACAGTATAATTGTTCTAAAGAAACTGTTGTGTTCTATTATTTATCTAATAAAAGATGCCCACTTGGAAGACCACTACTGTGTACGGAATGTTAGAAAACTAAGGTTTTGGCCCAGGATGACCAGTCAGATACACGATTATTTTTCAAGTTGTTTAGCAGCCTGATCACGTGAAGGGTGACAACCGAAACAACCCATGATCCTAAACGAAGTCCCGGAGAGGCTCTGGCATAATGTCGCTGTGGATATTTTCTTTCAGGAGGAAAGAAATTACCTGATTGTGGTTGCTTAATTCAGCGATTACTTCGAGACTGATACACTTGTTACGACCAGCATGCAAGCCGTCGTGAACGGGCTAAGATGTCAGTTCGCTCGACAAGGAATATCGGAGGAGGTGGGTTCCGACAACGACCATTAATTTATTAGCGCCGAGTTTCGCAACTTCAGCAAAAATTGGGATTTTCTGCACCGACTCTCCAGCCGGTATCACAAGCAATAGAACGGAAAGGCGGAGTCAGCGGTCAGGGAAGCAAGGAGACTGCTTACTAAGGCCAAGGATACCCATGAAGAACCCAACCTCATGTTGCTTGAAGTGTGCAAATTTTTTGCCCTGCAGACGTCTGCAAGCGAACGCCAATATGTCGTGTTTAAATGTTCAGCTATTTTCCACTATGTTCTTCGGTCTTATTAAACGTCAACTCATTGTTACGATCGAGAGTAAAATTTGTTAGTTACAGTTTGTAGTGAATACAATTACTAGAAATGATGGATTGCATAGATAAATATGAATAGGACCGAGGCATAACTTATTAGCATCAATTGAATTGATAACATTTCTCGTACTTACCTGCCCATGCAGCCGTTTTCGGTAAGATAGCCAGCACTATCTCCTTTTGCGTCAAAATTGCAATGCAAAGATTGCTACATTACATGACACTAACAGTACAAAACTAAACTGGATTTTTAAATTTAAGCGAAAAAACTTGGCCAATTTAACCACAACCATTTTGCACACCAGCTTATGGTTTTCCAGTACCCAAAATTAATTGTTTGTCCAACTAACTACGCTATACCAGAGAATGATAATGGGATTTTAAACTTTCTCTGTTCCCTAGGGTAAAGTGGTGTCTTTCCCGACGCCACAAATTTCGCTGATTTTTATAAACAACCTGGCCACCGATGCCTAAAATGTCTCTGCGTGCTGGGCCAATGGCGCTGTGCAACACCATTGTTTTTTTGGTTATAATGGATGTGTGTGTCCTTAGGTGCACGGTTCCATCACAAACCACTTGTTCCAAACTTGCCGACATCCAATTGTTTACACATCACGGATGAAAAACAAATGTTATTAACAAGTGGAAACCAAATTTTCGTCCCTATCCCGCAAAGTGCTGTTGCTTCGTTACTTTTTTACCTAGCAACTAACAAGTGTTCCAAAGTTAAATCGGATAGAAAGAGCAATATTCAGATAAACAGGCTTTTGCCACATTTCCATAACCTGAATATTTACTTAGTTAGTAAACTCACGGCAGCTGAAACTCGTTCATCTGTCCTTGAAAAACTGTCAATTATTTTTAACCTTTTTAATAATAATATAATAATAATAATAATATATGTTTCTCCTGGTACCCAGAAACCAAGTCCACAATGGATGCATCATATTTAACTTGCAACATGCTCAGGCATGCAAGCCTGGGAATTATTTGGGCGTTTACAGGGTTAAAATGCTGATGATTTTGCGAATATTTTCATTTGGGGCTTTTGTCGAAGTATGCAACCAGTTCACGGATATTCTCAATTGGTTGTTTTCGATGCAGCTTGGTGGTGCCATGATGGTGACGGTTTGATGAGGGGGGAGTATGAAAAAGGACGAAACTGATGCACCAATCAAAATCAGATGAGTTATTCACAATCTTACTTAACCGACTGGATTAATGGTGTTGGCAGTATTTGCGAGTAGCAAGTTAGGGAGTTGCGAAAGTAAGGAAAAGACAATATTAAGATAACTCCAGTAAACCGCCAAACTCAAATTGCTTTAGCAGAATAATAATATAGGGTGTGATCACCTCGTAGGGAGTTAAGGCATAGTGTAGTGTTAAGATATTCCTTGAATGTGAACTAATCAAGTTGTTCTTTGGGCGGCCAGATAGTTAAGATTCTGGATGAGCTCCGTTGCGTTTCTTTCAGACTGCACTTTTAGGTGAATATTCAAGGCATGCGTGACTATGCACAAAGAAGGTTACTTTTAAAATAGAGAATTAAACGAATAAGTAGACGAAGAAAGTAACATATATTCACTGCAGTCAGGACTTATCCAGTGATTCGTAGTATTATAAAAGACGCAAAATGAAGGGTGATTAGTAAATTGTGCAATGGTTATGCGATTTTTGGTATAGTGGTATAGAGGAAATGCACCACCACTAAGAGCGATGCTATGGTCTAAGGAGTAAATTAATGGGAACTGTCAGTAAGAGAGTAGGACAATAGAGGTGAAGTAACTAGGAATCAGGTACACAAAAGATTCCCTGTAGAATGAAGTAGGGTAAGAAAAAGTGAAGTAATGGGGATATTCCTAGACCCGTCTCCCAATGACCGGCTTCCTTTTAGGGTAGTCTCTCGAGAGGTCTCACCCGCACCTCTACATGGTGGTCAGTTGTGGTATTTCAACACCAAGCCCACCGATGCTTCGATGAAAACCGTATAGCGGTTACAGTGCAAAAGCACACGAAAAGCTGGATGTCGGTCCATAACGTTTATCAGCAAATTACGACCATAACACTTTCGAAGTCAGTCATAAGGGAATCGGTTTCATCCATACATCTTTCAGAATCATCATTAGGACAATCAAATATCATCCCCTAGTCGCAAAGCCTGCAAAGCGCGCCCCTGGTTGAGTGCCCAATTCCAATACAACCGATAGCATAACAGACCAGTTTAAAACACGGGTTAAAAAGTATGCTTGGGGTGGCCTAGATCGCGTGTGAATTAGTGTGTGCCTAGTCGCGTTCGACGCTTGTGTTCAGCCATGATTGGCTATAATGAAGCTATACGCATGCAAGGGGGCATAATCGTGAAAATCATCTGGCGCCATCTGCGCTTGGTAGTCACGCGTGATCATGGTGGTTGGCACGTAACCTTTCAGGCACTTGCATTTTTATGTGAAATTTGACTGCGCGCTGTGCCTGCGCAAGTCTTCCCTGAGTTGTCCGTATAGTTCTAGGCACCCACCTGACTTGGTCCAAATTAACTGACCGTTGGGAATAATGAGATGAAGTTGCTCAGACACATCACTGTTGCGGGTCGGTTGACATGGAATTTTTGACTACTGGCACCACAGGTGCGGTAACATTGCGTGGACCGCGGTGCCATTCGGAGTGCGGCATTCCCACTAAGTGCAATGTCGAAAGGCCTGCGCCTTAAGGATGTAGCGAAAAGAATCAGGTTGAGTGAGCACCCGCTGCATTTTGGCACTCTCATGGAGGTTTCGCTCGCCAACTGCATTTGTTACGCGGGTGTTTAACTAAGCTTGCACCAAGGTAATATTTCTTATCGTTGAGTCATGGTACCCATTGCGGTTGCTAAGGCATGTAAGTGCCTGAATGGCACGTCCAACGTTAAATAAACATAATTTGCCTCGTTGCGAAACCGACCTAATGTGATAGGTCTTTACAGGGGCGACTTACACACGAACAGTTAAGAGATTTCCGAGACACTTCGCGCGGTTATATTTTTATGGGTTTCAATGATTGCTCTCATTTAGATGTTATTGTAACCTGCAGTAAATAACGGCGCACATGATGTGGGTAGCTCAGAACAGTGTAATTAGTAGCACATTGCCTGGTAATCAGTAATACCATGTGGCATATTATGCCTTTTAATGAGACGTTTTGAAACCCGACTTTGAGTCTGCTCCAGACAGTGTTATCGTGCTTTGGTTTTCGTTGGCTTGCTTGACTTGCTTGTTCTACGTTTTTGTTCCTAGCTTGTACTGTCATTTTCCTTTTGCTAAGAACGACGTTCGACGTTAGTATACTGCAGGGCATGAGTTTGTAACCGATAGTGATTGGAGCTCTGGTGTTGCATGCAAGTTATCTTACACGCAGTTAGTAATTCGAGCTACGAGAAGTGAGTATTTTTTAAATGCACAGCAGTCTAACCGATTGTAGACTTTTTGACAAAGAACCCTTGTTATCGTCAATAATAGTAGTATTCCACAAAAATGGAAACTATTCTCGTAAGCGCAGAAAGACTCTGATCCAGCAAAGTACAACAAAAACGTAGCAGAAAAATAAAGCCTTTTGCGTCGCGATTGTACTTTACGATGATGCGATAATTTGCATACATATGTGATCTATTGAACTACACTGGATGGCACCTTCTATGTTCCATCAGGAGTATTATACCAAACGTGTTAATGGTTAGGTTTCGGACTAACACAGTCTCACAATTCTCCTTGGGGATTGATGGAGGCCTATGGCTCTCGACCATGAGAATAGCCATGGGAGACAACAGGTTACGGAGTATCTCACAACTCGAGTGCCACGTATTGCCTCTGACCGTGGGAGTGCACCACGCAGTGCCTAATGCTTTGCTACCTCCCAACTTAGTCCAGGCAACTCCTGGTCAACTAGCTGCAAATCCGTCAACTCCCGCGTTAAACACTAATGTAGAAGGCGATGAATGGAACCAGGTTGCATCAATGTTAACTGCGAAACTGATGACATGCCGACGTTGGATTAACATGTTGGAGACAAATGAACCAAAAGGAAAAGGTGGCGGCGCAACTCGCAAGTCAATATTAGTTATTTACATGGAATTTTTTGGTGGAATGGAGGAAAATGTAGCCTGTCATAACCTTCGAATATCTTCGTTTCCAAATGAAAGGGATTGCAGTCTGTAGATGAGTGGCAGAACAGTAGCTCTGTACCTAGAGAATCGCTTCATTGCCTTGAAAAGCCACATGCTATATCGAGTCGATTAATATGAAGAAAGTTGTGAGTTTTGCAGCTGATGCACTTAGAAGCTAAATGGCGGAAAACAGTTTGGATTGATGTAATGAATTTCAATCTGCTTTTGCTCACACAAGTGAGCATTCAACCCATGGTAGACATCCGTAATGAATGGTAGCAAGCACCCGTGGGAAAAGGTTCCACCTTCTAATCGAACATGCTGCAGAGGAGCTTTCGGGATATATCCTCCTAAGAGGGAGTTGCAACAAGGAAAGGTGTGCACGGTAGTTACGACAAATGCTGGATACCAACGACACCGCTGTCACCGATATTGTAGCGTGGCGGAAGACAACGACTGTTGGTGAACCGGAAAGACAACGAAAACTGGATAGTAAGAAAGTATCAAGGGGCTCATTGGTAAGGTACGGAATAACGATCGGCTAGATAATGAAGGGCCAGGTGCGAGCAAGTTCAGGGAAAGTTGGGAAGGCCAATCAATCTTATTCACAAGGTGAGGAGCAAACTTCCAAATCAACAATCGAGGAACGAAACGCTGGGTGAAAGCTCTGCGAAGGATGCGGATCCAGCCGACAGCGACTCATGAGCAGTATCTGGTAATCCACCTGGGCCCAGAACAACGGATGAGGTATTTGTTTCGAACGCAGTGAATCAGACAAACACGCTGTAAGCGAAAGCCGCATGACTGAATGCGGTCCGAGTGACGCAGTGATGGGAGAGCTAACCGAGTGTTTTCGAACGGTAACTGGATGGCCAAAATCGGATATAACGAAGCAGAGAAAAGTGCTAGAAACATGGAGGGATTGTTTCGGAGTTCAATCTCGTCCGACAAATCTTCATCCGCATTGCGTCATGGGAAGGAAAAGGTCCATAACTGCAACCATTTTGAGTTTTCAGTTGCACGTTGTTGTAGCCATGCACCTTCTTCCCCCCTTCCTCCAGCTTCGTTCTAGCTACAATTGATGTCTGATAACTTGTGAAAGTGCACCATGCCTTACGGATCCTGAATAAGCGCACCAAGAGGAGCGTTAGTAATCAGCGAGACACTTACGACTCGTACCACATTCGCCTTCACTTAACATAATTTATTTGCGCAGCTCGGGTGCATCCCATATTTTGTGCCCCTTAACGAAAACTATATGTCAATCACTACAGCTATGCTATCGTTGGCGTACCCAAAACATATAAAACATTAATCTCCTTATGCAAGCATACGCATGCCTTAACTATAAACATATGAAATCAGTAGCTAGATAAATATTGGCTTGGCAAGAAATGCACTAATTTGCTTTTTGTGTCCTTCGTTTAATCCAAGTCATAATGGCCACAAGCAAGGTAACGTTTCAGTGGAGAATCATAAAGGTTGATTTTGCTTGTCGGTAAATAAAATATTCTTAATTTGAATGATTTATTATGCTAAGTAGCGGTATCATACCATAAGGTATTTAACCTAAGAAGTAACGACCCTTACCACAGAATACTATTTGTTTACTTTCCATACATAAACTACGGGCTGATTAGTTGCTCAAATTCCTCCTTTGAACTGAAATTTGCTATATAACCAGAGAAACACGTCAAAATCAAACCTACCTCCGTTCAAGGCGCACAGGTGCTATATTGTGCATGTAAGCCACAAGCCCACTAAGGCGTATAGGCTTATGGACCACATCCAGAAAACCTTCTCACATGAGCACGACCTTGAAGTGGTGGTGGAAGGTGACTTCGGCTGTTCGTCATAGGGCTCGATGGTGCCCAGAACCGCGAACCAAAGATAATCCCTTACGGTGGGCATTCGAGTGGTTAGACCTCTCCATCTTCCTCCATTTGCTCAATACGGAAGTGAGGACTCATACACCGCATGAGTTTCAAGCGCTTCAAAAGTGGTTAAAACCTTATCTGGCTGCAATAGAGAAATCAGAGTGAAGGACAAATAAAATCTGAAGGGACTTTTTTACTCGTCAATCCATCTAAGACTAGAAGCCTTAGGAGTGTACAGGAAAAGTTATTGCGGTACACAGTATGACCACAATCTTGCGTATCTGGTCTTGAAAATCCCTAAGAGTTTTGCCGCTAAATCGTATAGCGTAGCCGCAACAACTAACTGAGTGTAAACCGACGTAACTGATTAACCATTACATTAAGCTGTTTTGCCGATGGAGTTGTTTTTCTCTTCGCATTCCTCAGCCGTTGAACACCTTCGGTTTCGTCAATTAAACGCACATACTACGCCATTTTACAAGCTAGTTGAGTATAATTTACACCATCATCATATTTTTATTTGATTTCTGTTCATTGAGTGACGAGAAGATGCAGATAAACATTGTACTCACCAAGTTCCACGAAATATGGATAAAAGTATATACATCGCTGGCCGCACGATAGTCCTCCGAAAGTCCGCCGATTGTCCCTCGAGATTTCGCTAATGTCCGCACTTCAAATATCTTTCCAGACAATGTTAACCCAGTAAAAATATGACAATGAGCACTGCTTCATATTTTTTATTTTTCTGGCACCAGCTGCTACCTCAATTATGGCGCGTGAAAGCAAACAACGCACAAGGTGCATCGAAGCACACATCAATGTTTTATTTCTAGGAAAAGTATATATTCTTTTCAGAAACCAGTAATTTTCCCTGGAATAAGGACCTCACTATCAGGACCAGCAGCTTTGAATGCAGTGTTTGGTATAGCATTAAACCGGCGAAATATATGGAGAATACACTGACAGTACAGGGAGGAGGCTGTTAGCAGACTGCTGACAATCCAAAAAAGCATTGAAAGAGAAGGGATTTCGCGGCATTTAGAGCAAACTACCGCACTCAGTATTCTTTCGTGCTAGATTATACGCCTTATTCTGTAGTAAAAATAAATATTTAATTAATCCGGCTGCATATTTTTTAGATTATGTAGACAGTAATAGGGAGCGGTATCCTGACAGTCCGAGTGTGTTTGCAGGGATTTATGTTAACGTGAATATGTTTGTTTGAATGCACATAAACTCATGTGCATTTCACTTTAGCGTAACTAATGTTTGCACTTGTATACTTCACAAACCATCCCACGAGACCTGTTAAAATTTGACATATTTATCCATTTCTCCAAATTAAGCAAAAATTACAGTAATATTCGATACCTATCCAGAACAAAGGCTGTTGCCATTTGTGGTAGGATTAGTAGGTGCAGAGGAACTGTGTTGAAGGCAATATGTCATTTTAAGTACCAATAAATAAGCAGTTAAGAAGTGGCATAAACCAAGAATCGTAACTTCAGTGTGCATTTCAATCTCATGACATGCACACGAAGCAAATTAGTTATTAGCAATTTTTGACAAGCTTCGTGGCAGCTGAAGTCAGCCAGACTGCTAGTACATATCCAGCAGCCATAGACGGTCTCTTCGGATGCTTTTAGCTCGTCAGTAGCGTACACCCACCGAATTCTGATGGATTTGAAGACATAAACTTGCGAACGAGTGACCAAAATCATTGAGCCATGAGCAATGGTGGCGGACGGCCACAGTTGATATCAAACTGCTACCAAAAGCGACTCATGCAACATAGTCAATACCAGATAGTACTCAATATGATGTACTAGCAAGTTATTCATTTACAGGGTCATGTGACAAAATACTCACTAATAAAGGCATGAATAATGTGATACCTCGCCTACTTTATCAGAACTGTTGTCGAAATAATTTGGAACACTGGTAGCCCTACTTGTTTGCACACCTATTGATCGTTTTTCCGAGCTTGAGAAAGGGATCGCATACGTTTCACCACCATGCGAGGTGGTATCTTCAGTGCGGTGATAGGCAGTGTATAATCCTACTTATTGAATTCTCAGACCGTCATCCACGGGCAGGTGACATTTGAAGGTGGTACTTTCTATTTGCGCCACGTGATCTCTGCCCATTTGATTCCGCGGCTGAATCATGTCTTTCGATTCACCGTAGATCTTTCTTTCTGAGCTGAAAGTAATCGGGGTCGATGTCGATGAGCTGGATGATCAAATTATTAGAGGAGTACCATGCTTCTAGGAGTTCTCTTCCTTTCTGTGTTGTTGTTTGAGCTAAAATCACCGTTTTGTTCCAACTGAAGCTATGTCGCTCCTCATCCACATGCTCTGAGACAAGAGACGATGCATAATGTATTTTACAAGCCCTCTGATGTTCTGGTATTCTGGTAGGTAGTTTCCTTCCTGTCTGTCCCACATAGTCCATTTCACAACTATTGCAATTTATTTTATACACGACGTTTGTTCGTTCTTGTGTATTCCGAAGGTCCTTTGTGTTTGACAGTATTCTCGAGGTAGCGCTTGGCTTATGAGCGACCATGATGCTGTGTTGCTTGACTAATCTAGCAGTCATTTCAGATACGTTCAAGAACATCAGAGGGCTTGTAAAATACGTTATGCCTCATCTCTTGTCTCGGCGCATGTGGATGAGGAGGGACATAGCTTCAGTTGGAACAAAACGGTGATTTTAGCTCAAGCAACAACACAGAAAGGAAGAGAACTCCTAGAAACATGGTACTCCTCTAATAATTTGATCATCCTGCTCATCGACATCGACCCAGTGTACTTTCAGCTCAGAAAGAAAGATCTACGGCGAATCGAAAGACATGGTTCTGCCGTGGAAGCAAATGGGCAGAGATCATGTGGCGCAAATAGAAATTACCACCTTCAAATGTCACCTGCCCGTGGATGACGGCCTGAGAATTCAATAAGCAGGATTATACACTGCCAATCACCGCACTGAAGATACCACCTCGCATGGTGGTGAAACGCGTGCGATCCCTTTCTCAAGCTCGGAAAGACCGTCAACAAGTGAGAACTGCTGTCTTTTAATGATCGGTAAAGCCTAAAGTTTCCTTTTAACTGCCCTTAAATAAGTAAATGAATATTATGTATTTATAATTAAACTTGACATGTATTTTGTCAAAAATCACCAAAACATTGGGATTTATATGTTTATATCGCGGTTTATTTGCAGAAAAATGAAGTGCTAACATAGTATTTGTTCAAATAATCGGTAACGCCTTCTCACTGACTGGTAGATACGGCTGTACTAAACAACTACGACGACCATAGGTACTGTCTAGCCGGCCAAACATGCTAAAAACGCAAACCGAAATAATACACTATTTCGATTGGTTGACTCACTGTTCTGTATACGCTCAGTTGTTAGGCTCTACCGTTAGCGATACATCCATAACACTGGTTCTGCATGTGATCTGGCATTAAAGTAGTATAATTTCAAACATGCAGTTTTCGTAGAAAATCTTAATGTATAGCCCTTACAATTTACAATTTGTGGACAAAGGTATAGTTGCAGAGAGCAGGTTTTGTCCCAGAAAATCTCTATTAGCTTGCGTGTCTGTAAATTTGTTTATCACTATATGTTACCGCAAAATAAACTAAGTGTAGTAACTTTAAATTGTCTTCAGTTCTTAACGTTTACTTGGGTACATCGACAACGCATGGTGTTTCACGGCTCTCTGGAGTTGACGCATGCAATTTTGCATAAATATGGTCAGCTTTGAAAGATCAGCAAGCCAATTGTTGCTTTGATCCAATTATCTCATCTGATCGCTTAGAACCATGAAATGATCAGTGGAGATATATATTTTCACCAGATGCATTGCTAACAATTTATGCTTAATGAACACTGCGCCGTAAGTTGCAAACATTGCAACGGCAAGTTCTAAGTTCACATCCTCAGGGTGCTGTTCTCTTTTTAAACGTGTTATTAAAACAGATTTGCAGATTTTTCGGAAGATGATTTAATTTGAAAAGTTTGTTTTAATATATGTTAGGAATAGCCTGCAGCAATACAACGCGTCAGATAAGCGACCAGGCTAAAATATCTGACCAAATTCTTGATGATCAAATTTGATTGTTGAGACTTCCAACATATATTTGTGCTTGCAGTTCATTGAGCGGACATAACTCCAATCTTATGATGATCTGCAAGCCGGCCTTTAAGGCAAGCACAACACAATGTAACTGATGAATCCGACGAAAATGATAACTGCGGTTGATTTTAATGTTTTAATTCAACTATATCGAAATCACTCCATCTTTTTTCAATTGAACTACACTTTAGGTTATATTACACAATTTTGCATAGCGCAATATTCATGCAAGTGTCGCTTAGACTTGAACTGCCCTCTCCAAAGATGCCACCCAATGGCTAGTATTTTGAAGAGTATTGACATTCAGTTAGCCATCACCTGAGATAGATGCAAAACTTGACATATAGTGGCTAAGGTTTTAAAATGTGGCATCTAGACTACTAAATCCCGCACAAAAGGGAAAGCATAACGAAAACATGGGTCGCTGATAGAGTTTCGGCGTATCGATTTTCCTTATACGTTGTGTAAATTTGAAATCACCATTACCTAAGCTGTTAGCTGGTACTTCGGAATCCGCGGAACAGAAAACATGCGAAGAAATAGCTCGAAATGAAATGAGACTGGGCAAACAGTTTGCCGTTCACTAGTAAGGTAGGATCCTCAAACGCATCAGGGTTACAAATGAAACGCTTTCATGCCACATTATGGTATGTGATTCCCGGTTTCTGGAAGCCAATGTTATCAAAAATTCTTCCTTGCAATGCGCTTTACAAAATCATTGAACCAATCGGGTAGGGTTGAGCTGCTTCGTCAAATGGTTAGTTTAAACCTTTCGATCTTAACGTAACTATTTGACAACTGAACATCCGAAAGAAATTGACATAATCTTGTTTGTAATAAAATATAATAATAAATACCGAAATATCATGATAATATGACCAGTTACTGCCGATCATCTACAAAGTTGGTGGTAATGGCCGCAAATATTTGGTAGCCAGAGTGCCTATTTCCGACTGTGTTATCCAACACCAGCGAGAGTTGCGTCCCAATAACAAGAACAAATTGAATTTAACTTCATTGTCTTAGATAAAGTCAATAGTGCTTTGTTGTAAATTTTGTGGCGACCAAACTTAACAAGTCCCCCTCTCTACTATTTGTGTTGTCCAAGAATACCATCTCCTTTATGATTTAAATGCTTCCATTACTTTTGCACTTAGTATAAATCACAGCGTACACGAATGTATTCATGTGCCAGACTGGTCTTCAGTTTACACTTGACCTATTTTTGAGACAAATGGATTTGATGAGAATTGCATTAATTGGAGATATTGGCGCTGAAAACGTGTGAGGTGTTGTGTCACTTCTTCCACATATACGCAAGTATGCACGTTCACAGCATTCAGTGACAACTTGCATCCTTCAGTAACTGTGAGTTTCTGTCTATGGATACCTATTTGTGTTGCAATGTCAACTCCCTTTAATCATTTCAACCAATGGATGATTGCCTGTGAGGCACTGCAACACCAAAATTATACAAATTTACAATCTTTTGAACAAGACCTCGGCGAAATTAGCTCCGTTTGCAAAAACGCTTGACACATGCGCACAGCCTCTGAAACGTGGGCATTGGACACAGGGAATTTAGCGTTTCCGAGTCAAGGAATGTGATTTACTACGTAAAGAACGCTTGGTTGTACGGGCGAAGTGGCGGAATACCCGTAGGTACATGAGGTACGATGTTGCTGACCAGTGTGCGTACATGTCAAGACAAAGCGAATGCTCTATTCATAAAGATGAAAATCGTTCTTAAGTCCAGTAATACAAATAAGCAAATCGAAAGAAGGTTGAACACGTCGTAGTAGTTAATTTTCCAACTGTTTATTGCTAATTTACACCACCTTGTTTTGCCATTATAGTGGGAAGTTTGTATCCAAAATTCACCTTTGGCGTTGAATTAATATTGATTTACGAATTTACAATTAAAATTTACCCAGGTAGAGCTAATTAAATCCATAGCACTATTAGCTGCATGGATGCGAATATCTGGTTTAAATGCATGCATGCGAAATCATCTGCGATGGTAACTTTAGCCGTTGACTAAAAGCTGTAAGCAGTTTTTCAAGCAGCATAATTCGTATTTTCCAAGTATTAACGGGAACCGTTTTGCCGGATTAGGGAACGGTACTATTTTAAAACTTTGATAATTGCGTCAAGGTGTACTTAGGATATATTAGTAATTTGTATAAAGAAGAGCCGATTAATCAACTTGGATTTGCAGATAAATAAGCGGTAATTGCTGCCGTAATAAACTTTTGCGAATAGTTGTTACTTTTTGCTGGGATCCAAAGGCCACAATGAAGATGAAAGCTATGTTCTGTTTAAAGATATGAGAAAAAAGTTGTTTTTGACCAAAATTACCTACACAGAACTGATTCCCCTAGTACTGTAAACAAAAGCATATTCGGAGATTTTGACTCCAGTCTCCGCTTCACTACGATTGCTCAAACCACGTGCTGTAAAGAGTGCTTTCGGGAATTTTGAGCCATCAATCCGCAAATGCTGAACGCAGACATGTGGTCTCACTTGGAATATTCAATCAAGGCTTGGCGTCCCTGGCACAAGCACGACGTAGATGCACTTAAACCTCCACAACGTAGAGGGACCAAACTCCTTAGAGGATTGTTTCATCTCTCCTACCAACGCAGACCGCAGTCCCTGAGACTGTACAGTGGTGAATACCGACGTCAGAGAGGAGACCTAATCATGGTTTACTCGCTACTGATGAACCCAACTCACCCATATCGCATCCTGTTGTAGCTGAGCCAAAATACCAACTTGAGAGGCCATCAGCTTAAACTGGCTACGCACCACAGTCGACTTGAGTGTCGACGAAACCTTTTCTCCCTCCGTGTGCCCCTTGCCTGGAATGCCCTTCCGACTCACGTTATCCTTGCCCTTACATTAACGCTTTTCAAAAAACGCCTTGATGAAAAGCTTTGAAAATTCCATTACTGGCTATAGTGCTTTCCACTTGGAAGACGAAACAACGCAAATATAACCAGGTGCTTAACGGCCATCTCCGCAATGTGGCGGTGAAGATACATGCAGTAGCGTCCATGTGAGTAACTTGATGTATGTAAACTAGATTAACGAACGACCTCTGTAAAATGAAGCAACACAGCAGTGAGCGTTATCGTTTCCTTTTTTCTTTCCGACGAACGTATTAACTAGAACGGCAGTTTACATTATTTTTGTGTACACATTCCATTCCCAATTCAAACTATCGTTACGCAATAATGCATTTATAACGGTGGAGGCTTGACATAATTATTTACTTATTTGATGATCCTGTTAATATTAATTTGTACTCTAACCATCAAATGGGAGTTGTCAAGTACTTGCGTTTTCCCTGTGAAAAATTGTTGTTCATTGTTCATTGGCATCTCAAGCCGCGGATGAAAGGCAAAACGGACATCATTTTCAACTTCAGTCAAGTCAAAATAAGCTTTATGAACCCCGAATGGTTCATTTTTGGCATTTACAACAACAATGCGCACACCTGGATGATAATAGCAATAAACCATCTTGGGTAGAAAACTGGGAAATAAGCAGGACTGTAACTCCAACAAGCGCTCGCGCAGTATAGTGATATTTGTTGTGTCAACAAAAAAACGTCATAGGTAAGGCAAAACAGTATTAGGATACGATAACCTGCGGGAGAATAAAATTCTGAATTTCGAACGTGTTGGAGAGAAAGGGGAGCGTTTTATAAAGATTATTATGAAGTGGATTAATTCGACCAGTTAATATCTTAAAAATCATTGCAGGCATCAACATGACTAGAAATTATCAATCTAACTAAAGCATTTCTAGTCAAGCCACTGCACCCGGTAATATGCTTTATGGATCGCACCAATTAGGTGTAATCTTTCTGAAGCAGTCCATGGAAAATTACAGGGGAATATTATAGGCAATGGGGAATAATACAAGAGGTCACAAACCTGAATATCAAAGTACGAAGTACTGAAACACCTTACGTATGTGGGCATAAAAAGAAAGCTTTCTGACTTATTGTAAAGTTTTGACAAGGGGGCGTTCACCACGAAATGTTCTGGAACAAATAAAAGGTCAATATACTTGACGGTGGAAGAGCTGGTTAAGGGATTTTCATTCACCGTAATTGTGGAGATCAAGCTATGAGGGACTGCAACTTATCGCTGCGTAGAAAAAAAATGATATCCTTGCATATAGAAGCATTTAGTGTAAGAGATCTCAATAAAGACCATTCCACCAGATCTTCCAACCCACGTTGAAGGGATGAGGAATCCTACCTAGTGAAGGACATACATCGTAGCACAACATCACCAGGTCATTTACAACCTAAAAACGTGGTTTGTTTAGGGATATGTTCAACATACAAGGAAAATAGAAGAGGTGATAGGATGGCTTCTTGCAGAAATCCAAATTAGGCACGGAGGACAGAGGATTTCTTACCGTTCCACTTGGTGCACTGATTACGATCTGTAAAATTGTCACGTAACGTATTACACATACGAGGGTTAACACAAATTTCGATTTCAGGTATAGCAACCTTGGTTTATACAGGCTTCCAAAGACATTCGTATAATTCAGGAAGAGAAGCTGTACGAATTTACACTTTTGATCTAATACAGGGGTTATATAACAAACAATATAGACCACTGCATCCAATGTGGAGCGTTGGATTCTATACGCAAACTGGAGGATATCGTCCTCAGGAGTGGCTGAAAAATTCCTCGGAATTAACAGACTTTCGAAAACGTTTAGGAGAGCAGTGGTACTTGCAATTGGGCGATAGCTTTGTGATCCAGTTTTTGGTACTGGAGTGATACTGCCCGTCCTCCTAATGTCCTGGATCACACCCGTATTGAGGCATTCATTAAACTGGTCTGTTAAAGGCAGTGTGAAGGAATCAGCACACTCCTTCAAAGCTAATTGTGAGAGAGCATTCGGACCACAATATTTGGTTGCCTTTAATCTTTTGAGTTCCTTGTTGACGTTGTTTTGATCGAAGGACGTGGTTGGATTTGATCTAATGAAGGAGGGCAATGAAGATGAGCTTAATGAGGTGGAATCAAACTCCGAATTTGCATTATCCACACCCACTTCACCTCTCTGGCTGCAAAAGCTCTTACCACAGAGCTGCTTCAGAAGCCCCCATAGATCGCGACAGTTATGTTGGCCTAGAACCGCTTCGACGTATAATTGATTTAGTCCTTTTATCTCGGATTCGATTGCCGTGGTTAGGCTTTTGACATTGGTAGCATACTTGCTATTGTACCCGCATTCTTTCATCCTTCGAAGTCGATTTAGTTGTGATGAGAAAAATCTATCGGCTCTTAGATAGATCGTTTCAACAGGGTAACACATGTAGAAGCAATATTTGATGTAGTCCATAAGCTGGTCACATTAGAGCGACAGGTCCTTGTGCTTAAAGACAGCGAAATCAGTTAAAGAAAACATCGTCTGGAGTCTTCTGATATATTCCAAGGAGCAATTTCGTGGTTTGATAATGTTGTAGGTAGGTCTGGTCAGCGTTTAAAAATTAGTCCTGCTGTATTTGACTGGACATAGTATTAAAATGCAATGGTC
Source organism: Dicrocoelium dendriticum (assembly GCA_944474145.2). Classification (NCBI taxonomy): domain Eukaryota; kingdom Metazoa; phylum Platyhelminthes; class Trematoda; order Plagiorchiida; family Dicrocoeliidae; genus Dicrocoelium; species Dicrocoelium dendriticum. The sequence goes on along the minus strand of OX104067.1, from coordinate 118,030,646 downwards.
TGAGCCACTCCAAGGAGCCCGCATTTGTTTAACAAACAACTCTCGTTTGTTTGTGAAAACAGCTTCCAAATGGGCATTTTGTCTGGTCGAAACAATCACTAGGTCTACCAAGCCAAGTGTCTCCAGGAATATTGTATCCTTTCTATTGAAGTCGCCAGCAACAATACATATAGAACAATATCATTTAAGCAGTTGCATGGAAGAAATTTGGTCCTCAAAGAGATTTAATTCTGATGCAAATGTGTCAGGAGTATTGTGTACGTATCCAACGATGACTGATCGAAAGCCACTTAGGAAAGTCGGTATGCTCTCAACTAAATTGCAGCTTATAGTAATCGTTGAGTACGTAAATATTATTATTGTTGCGTTGCACCATCATTGATTTACGTGTTATAATGCCACCACCACGAAACTGGGGTTTTCCGGGGCGGTCAGACCTGATGGGAAAATAACTGTCTAGTTGAATTAACCCATTACCAACATCAGCAAGCAAACAGCTTTCTTATAACAGAATGACTGCTGCATTAACATTGATATTAATAGTTGTACCAAGGAGCGAGCGAACATTACTGGAAACTATCAGTGGGACTTGCGCTTTGTCGACGAAACAACGACTGAATCCAGATCGCCAGCAAGCACGATGATTGCAACTTTTCCAAATTAAAGCAAATGATGATTCACATAGAATATCAAGTGTTCACATTTAGTTAGATTTAAAGCTTAAAACTTAAAATAAAAGATATATCCCTTTAGGCAGATTCTAAGCTTCTGGGTTCTAAAGTAATTCCTAGTCTTAGTTGGAGGCCACAAAGAAGTGGAAACAGGTATTCCCCATTATGTTTTTAAAGGATCCCGTAAATGAATAGTGTAAGAACAGAGGTGAACAGGTGAAAGTACGCTGCGTGTTGTTGATTGGCAGTAATGTATAGCATTTGTGAGCAAAATGTATCCATTGTGTGCACCTTGTACCATTTTAATGGTCTTCAATGCCACTGGTAGAAGGGTCAGCTGACTTAGTTTAAGACACTGCTCGTGCATGTGTGATAACTTAATGTGACCATATCCTCAGCCTGTTATTTTACTGAAAGTATTCAGATTAATAGTACAAATGTGTGCAATTTGGTATTTCGGGATTTAATTTAGGAATGATTTTTTGTCAAATCTAACGTCACTGACAAAAAACAATCGTAAATTTGAATGTAAACCCAATATATTCTTAACACCCTTGCGAGCTTTTGGCAATAAACTAAACATCCTCATGATCCTACCATCAATATCGCCTTATTAAAGCTATGACGTTCCTTGAAAAGCACAATGAAAGAAAAAGCATACGAACGTAAGGAGATCAAGCGCTTCGATTAACCGCTGAACAAACCGCATAGGAGTAGATATTCACTCGCCTGGCAAAACTAAGCTTGGTCGACCAAAGGCTTCTTAACCTCGAGATTTTCCGCAAGCTAGAGTCGAGTGATTCAAATTTTTGTACCACCTGCGTTTGCGCGGACAAAATTTTCAAACTCTAAACGGAGTCCTCGACATAAGTGAAGCGGGTTAAAATTGAAGCAAATATCCCGTCGTGGAAATATGGATTGTAGTGAATATAGGATATTTCGACTGTGGTCTTATTTGGCCCACCGAATAGAAATGTTTGAACATGTTTATTCCTTATCCGAGCTCAATGGACATAAAACGACTTACGCTCGCTTTCAATGAGGTAAAATCGCATGTTGGCGATTACGAAAAATACCTCCATATGGTACATGTTTCGGTGGTTCACAATATCCCCAAAACAGAGCAAAAGGAAGTGTGCACCTCATGGACGCCCGGTGTTCCCTGCGCAGGCGGGTGTAGGGCCATCATTTCTTTTGTATTCATAAGAATATTTTTGGTGAGTAGCAGCCCTTCGCTTCTACTTGTCGTAGATGTAGTGGGGCTTGCAGATTCATGATCAAACACTGAGGTTATCGCTCAAAATCTTGGCTAAATGACTATTTGTACTTCCGTAGTAATATGCATAGACAGTTGCTTTAAAACTAGCCCATTCTTTGTGAGAAACTGGAGATCCCCTAAAGGAACAGCGCTTGCCTGTATGAGTAGATGCGGGGCTTGATCCACCTAAATTGTAGTTAGTAACTACTAACTTTGGACACTCGTAGTGGCGGGTTGCTGTTTCGGTCAATTACCGCTCTTATTTGTATTCCAAAGTATTTCTTATGCTCTTATGGTTGATCGCAATCATTTAGCATTCACCGATATGATGTTCCACGCATCATTGATCACTGAGAGACAAACATTAAAGTTTGTTGCCCCGATGCATAAATCAGGGTTATTGCAAAACACGCGTGAAAGGATATACAGAGTGCCGCGCTCAAGTTCATCCCTCCAGAATCCGATTTTAAGGAATTTGGAAATATTACGTTAAATTTGCATCCTGAAATATTGGGAGTCTTGGGATTACACAGTACTGATGTCAGACATCGAAGCACCTCTACAGTGGTCCCATAAGTTTTAGAAAATTAAAACTACTGACTCTAACCGAGAGCTGAAAGAATTGGTCTCCGCGTCAAGCGTTCTTTAGTGAAATCATTTGATTAAATATAAAAATTGAGTATATTCATTTTGCTCTCTGCTATTATTCTGCGTTGATGCTAGGAATGGGGATGAATGAGTGACCCTGGTTCGACAGGTAGTACGTTAAATCGGTTGGGTGGCTGCACAAATCAAAGAGGCAAATTAATCCTTACTCTCTCGGTCGATGACTGATAGACGAAAAGGAAGGCAAGATATAGTATTAACATATAAATAATAATTGCTGACAATTTGCAGGGAGCAGCGTAGCCAACATGATAAATGTAAGAATGTGAATTTTGCTTAGATGAAGCGGAGCGTGAAGCCTGGGGAGGACCAACTCCTGTATTAGAGCTCGTGAGTATCGTCTCTAAACTCCATCACTAAGAGTAGATCCGCATTAGCAGCTCAGTTCTCGTTCGTAATTGCGAGCGCCTAGATCTCACAAAGATCTTCGACTTGTGTAGATCGGCTTCCGCTCAACAATCTGGTTTTCAGTTTTGTGGAGGTGCGTCAGCTACTCGCCAATCTTTAAGCACCAAGCATGTATGAAGGACCCCTCCCGCAGAATCATAAGATGGCTTTGTATCGTCATCTCTTCTACTGCGACTGGCATGTTTAACAGGTAAATATCCAAAGACTTATTGCTGAATAATTTGAAAAACTTTGTGCTAAAACCAATCGCAAAATTCGGTGACACCGGCGAAGTGGACAATTACAGGAATGGCAATAAGGCGTACATGTGGTCGAATCAGAACGTGCATGATTTTAACTCCGTCAAAGGTGAATTACTGAGCGTACAACACCATAGCATTTAAGAATATCGACTATGAGAGTAAGTCTTGCAGTTAGTAATATTGGTGTGCACGTGCCGGACGATCACGAAAGCTCAGACAGATAGAAGTCAGTAACTATCCTTACCAACAATCCCGTGTACAACGGAGGGCGTTTAGCGGCCTTAATCTTTTATCTTTCCGAAAATGCTGATTGTTTACGTGAAGCCACATGTAGAATACGCCATTCAGACGGCGAATCATCGGGAAAGTGACCTCACTGCTTTTGTGAATTCACAACGGAGGGCGATAAAATTTGTATGGGATTGCTCCACCACCGTTACCAGTTGAGACACAAACTCCCCGAGTGTTCAGCACAAAGTATCCTTTTTCGAAATAATATAATGTCAATGAAATAGGTCTTAAAATGTTCAAACCACCCCTACTGACCCTTATTGAAGCGCACCCACAACTCAACAATGAGGTCACTGTTTGCAGTTGAGAATAAAGTACACTATTTGAATGCTGCCCTAAATCTTCACTTGATTCGTGAATCCTACCTGGTTTCCGTTTTTTCCACTCCTACATTTTCCGAAATCATGAAGCCACTTAACGGTCATTTAACCACATGCATTACATGGTTTAAGCCAGCTATTTTTGACACTGGGCGAAGCAACACAACGATGTGTTCACGTAAGACCAGTAAGTCTACTGCTGTGTGGTATCTCTCCTGATACATTCCATTTAGCTCTCACTCTTTAACTACGGAAAATGTTAATTCTTTTCATTTTTTCCGCGCTAAATGCATTGTTTCATTGTTACAGGCTATTTTGTTTGTAACCTATTGTACCAAAAGTAACCGGTTCAAATATGTGCTCTAGCTTACACAGCATTGTTTCACCATTCACAATCTCGTTAGTGAAGGTACATGCATAATTGCATGCAATAAGCAGTGAGAGAAGTTGTGAAGTGATTCAATCAATACACGAAAGGGTGTATGCTCCGATGGTGCGAAGCACGGTCTAACTGAGTGGTCTGATCAATTAGTACAGTATGATCCCATAAAACAGGTATTTGTTCAAGTTATATATAATGAACCAGAGCGGTTATTTAGAGTGATTAGTAGGTTTAATGTATTGGACAGAGTAAGAAAATATAGCCAATGTCAAATGTAGATAGATGAAACGTTCAAGTGAGGTTATTTGACCATATGTGTGACCAATTCCAGGGGACTTGATTCTATGCATTTGGACATACGTTAATTCGTTGATATGTTAATATGATACTGCATAAATCTAGCTGGTTAGAATTTCAAACACACATGTCTTGCTTGCGTCACGCAGCCTCTTGTCAACGGAAGTTGTACAGTGAAGTTCCTCCGTGAAGTGATGCGTCTACTTGTTTATAAAAGCAGTTGGTTTGAGGGCAGAAGTATAACACGTTGGGAGGGGTTTCCATGACTGACACACTCCATTGGATAAGAAATCTCGACAGCTTTCCAGCTGGCTATATCCTATTATCTGCCTTAACTGAATAAAATGTATTTCGTTTAACTTGTTTATTACGCCCATTTAGACATAAGAAGGAGACTTGCGAAGCGATATCTTTTTTCGATAATTCTCTCCAGACATTTACATTTATGAAGAAGATTAGGCAAACAGGGAAGCTAACTGAAGCTCGAGTGATAGGGTTATATAGTAATTTAAATAGAACAGTGAAGCCAATCGATAGTTATACCAATGAAATCAGGTGATGGAAGTTACAACGCCGAGTCTCGCGGATACCAACAGAGAGAAGCGAATGCAGGGACGCAGTGGCTGATGAGGAACAAAACTCACATTTGACCGGGGGTTCTGTCAGCTACGGAGAGAACCATTGTCACGGCCAGAGCAAACAGAGCGCTTGTATTGGCGTCCTTTGATTGCTGAACTTGGGTTGCAATAGCCTAATCCCCATTGCTTCGGCGGTGGCCAATATGCGTTTCCTGAATCCTTTGGGAAGGCTTCTCGACACAGTGTATACCAACTTGAATCCTTCTTCTGTTCGAATTTGATGCTCAGTAGTAATCAGATGCTAGAAGGATAGCGATGTGGAGATTCTTAACCGCGCCATGTTGTGAACAGGGGACATTTTCCCGCTATCCTCTTAGACAGAGGTCTGGTCGTGTGTCTGATGTACCTTATATCACGCATGCACATAATACACGTGGTCAAATACAAATGATTGGGAAAGTGCCGGTATTCTGTCTTTGAGGCTTTTGGTGATGAGCGGAGCTGTCTCGGCAAGAATGTGTACTCAAGCAGCCGGATATGTTTAGCTAAGTGCGGTCGACAGTCTCCTTATCAGTAACTCGTAGGGGATACCCCTTCGAAAGGAACCGACAAGTAAAAGTCTTTTTTTCTTTACAGCTGGTATTGTTTTAGGGTGATAACAAATGGTAGCATGTCTTTTGTTAAAAGAATTGGGATCTCCATTGGCTTGGAGTGCCGCGTGAATGGAATCCTTCCCAGCGTCTAACTATTTTGGGCTGCAAATGCTTGAGGTTGCTTAATATTCTTCATAAATATAAGTGCCTGACGAGAAGTACAGCAAAGAGTTTTCTCTTTCCAAATCTCCCACTTATGTCGGTTTTGATTAATCTCCAGCAGCAGACAACTAATTTGGTTCATGTTCTATACTATCCGATGAAACACTGTATGGTCTCTCCGCAAGCGCCGACACCTACTACTGTATTTTCCTAAGGACTACAATCTAAGATGGTATGGCAGATGGAAGAAGGCCTTAATGTTATTGATTGCCCAGTAGTCGACGAGTATAGCGGGTAGCGAGATTTTTCCTGCTATTGATTCTATACCTGGATGATGTATTTCGTGTGCGGACGCATGCTAGCGCTAAGCATTTTTGCAAAGATTGTGCAGTCAAGCCGACCGATCGAACAAGCTTCGAAATCCGTTGATGTGTTGGTTACCGATGCTGGATGTAGTGCCAGATTAGCTTAGACATCGGAGATTGTTCTGGACCCGTATCCGCGCTCACGAGAACCCTTCGCAAGATGTGTTCGCTAAGCATGTACAAGTTTACCGACTGTAAGATACACGTAAACCACCATGCACTTGATTGTGTTGACCTGTGGTAGGTTCCTCGTTTACCACTCATGAACGCAATCCAGAGCATGTTGGGGATGTTCGTAATGTTCACTGTTATAAACGACCTCGGCCAAAAGCGGAAACTGCTGAGACAACCATTGCCAAGTAGTTGATAAAGACCGAGCTCTGCGGAAAACGTCATTCCATCTTAATTAGTTTGCAGAGCTATCCCTACCACACACTTGATGCTTTACTTGGCAACAAGCCGTGGCTACACCCGAGAACAGGACTACGGATATCATAACTCTTTCGCATATATAATAGGATGCCGTTATCCAATGGGCTAATGCATTGTCAGCCCAGGTAGAGAACCCGGGATGCAGAGGAAATTGTTTATTGTCCAAGCATAGGTAATACTAAGTACATCCGTTCTGACAAACGAGACATCGACCCATCTTCTTCATATTGGTTTGAGGTTGCATGGCGTGGGTTAGTTTCGGTGTCTAGTAATCGTGTGGTGTGCATTGCTTATGCGTCCATTCCTCGTGCGCGTACAACTGCGGTTACAAATTGTTCCTTTCATTTGTTGGTATAAGTATGGCCTGCTATTTGCTGGTTGCTTGAGCGCAAAATTGCACTACGCTACTGTTAACTGGTGCAGTAGCGTCTACCTTGACCTAAGAACTGCGGTACCTTGTATCGTGAATATTTTCTTAGGCAGTGGCTTCAGATCACCTTGTCCAACTTTATGGCCCTATTTGGTAACACAGCGCTTTCCAATCTGGGAGTTCGATCCTTTTATACGGAGTACAAACTGCTGAATCCGTTCCAAGACTGCTTCGAGATTACCGCTGTGCTCCGACTCTGACTGGTCAAACTCCACGATATCATCTCCGTACATCGCCAATTTCTCCAAGCCACTCAATAATCAAAGTATTATACTTCTAGAAGTAAACAGGACTCCCGACAAGCCAATGGCATCCTTTTAAATTGTGGCTGTTTTTCACTGACAGTAAGCGCTGTTCTTTCTCGGTCTCCTCGTTTCATCTTTGCTGGTCAGTATCCAGATGTCAGATCCAGTACGGTGAATATCCTGGACATTCGCAATCTGTCAAAAATGTCGGCAGCTTACGGCCCCAGAAAGAAGCGACACAATGAAATTTCATTTGGCCTTCGGAAGTCCACACAGAAACGGTACTTCCTATTCGCCTTCTTCACCATTCAACTGGGGGATTATATGGGCTGTGCGCCCCCTCAGTCTCATCCGCGTCCAGAATCTCCTGTACATGCTTCTTCACTTCAGCCTCCAGATTGGTTGGTATACTTGGGAGTTCATGCGGCCGACACGTCTGGCGGGTTAGCGGGAAGGTGGGTTCGATCCAGTCGCAGAATATATATGAGCTACCGTCATCCTTAAACAAAGAATGATATTATGTGATTAGTGAATGCAAGGTCGGGTTCGAATGTAACGCGGCAACAACCGGTTGAGAAAGTATCGTTTCTGCATAGTCAAAGAATGATAACGACTCACAAACGGCCAACAGTTTCCCACGTTTCTGATCGACGATAGCCTTGGTAAACTCTAGTAAATCTGCCACCAGTATTGTTTGTTTCACAACAATTGACACGATAAATACGCACGTTAGTTTGCCTCCGGCGATGTCCACGATGTTTTAGGTCATATCAACAATGCCCGTTGAGTCAGTGTCAACAATCTCACAAACATGGAGCACGATTGAATCTTTTCGCACTACCGATGGTTGATCAGTAACACCGCGGCACCCGTATCGATCAAACTCCGTTCAATCGTTCCGTCTACTCCCACAATTACCTCGACCGCCATTTACTAAGCGACCGGAGTACACATTCCTCAATCCGAGAAGGAATACAAGGTTGAAAGCCTTTATTTGGTACACGAGTAACATCATGCCTCACCGGACATTGTCTTTTTCCGTGTCACGATTTCTCGCAAAGGAAGCAGCATCCCCTCTTCACTTTTCTGAGCGTTGAACTTGAAGCCCATTGACGTCCAATGCTAGCTGTTTAAACATCTGCACCAATTTATACATCCGCTCAAGGCCATCATGCGGTTCTCCCTTCAGTTCAGCGAGAGGTGCCTCGTCCATCTCTCGAATAACTTTGTACCAACTCCAGCTGCATTCCCCGAGTAGCATTCGCAATGCGGACTCGCACCGCGATTGATTGTGGGAAACCCCTCTTGAAACGATCCACCAGTAACTGCTGTTTTGACGGCGCATCCATTTCCGGTAGGATTAGGTACAACAAGTTCATGATGTGGACTGCAAACACGAGGAGATCCGCCCCTACACCAAACCGCACCGCCTTGAACCGCCGCATCAACTCCTGGTGGTCGGCTTGTGTGACCAATCCAGAGAAAAAAGCATCATTCGCGTACTCTCGGTTGGAGATTGCATAGCGCTTAGTTTTTCCTATGCCTAGTAGTTGTGTGGTGTGCATTGCTTATGGGTCCATTTCTTTTGCGCGTATAACTGCGGTTCCAAAGTGTTTCTTTTGGGGAGTAAATATGGCCTGCGTTTTGCTGGTTGTTGTTTCGTGTTCTTGCACTACGCTAATGATAACTTACGCATTAGTGACTGCTCTTAGTTCACCAAACCGTGTTACTTGCCAAAATATCTGCCGCTTCCGTCCAAATAACGTGTGCCACCAGAGCGTTATTAATACATGAATGGTGTCCACGGAAGTCATGCTGCTCCGGTGCCAAGGCTATGTTTTTTCTGGCAGTCTACTAACACCTCAGCAATGGCAGCTTCCATCTCCGTCGTGTACATTGAGAGGACTTATTGGGCCAAAGCTTGCAGGGTCTAAAAGTATATCAACTTTTAAAGTTAGGATAATAATGCCGTGCTTCCACATATTGGATAGATGTTTTCATCAAAACGTTTATGGAATAGCCGCAAAATGGGCTCAGTTAGCTTGAGAGCCACTACCTTAATTGTCTTTGGACGGAAGTTGTCGGTTTCCATACAACCAGCAAGGGGCAATGTAAGCAACTATCTTAGCACAGTAATTGGGTTGAAGATTGCATGTGCAAACATTGGAATCTGCATAATGGATGAGGATGTCTAACAGAGATGTGCTGCGACTTCGTAAATAGTGGCCCATTGCAGCCGCAATGCATAGGCTTCTTCCTGAGCGCTTTGTGCCCTACTACGTCTGGTAAAAAGTTGGTGGATGTCATGCTTCAATTAGCCATGGCTGTTAAAACAATTTGTGTGGTAGTTTGTTGTTTGCCAGTAACCTGTGACATAGCACTCTTGATAGGCGATTTTGTCCTCCCGGATAAATAAGGCACATGGGTTAAGTAGCTTATTAATTTCCGTCATTTCTCTAATTTTCAGGGTTAGTCATTTAGCATACATTGTTGCACCCCTGTTTGCCAACCATATTCGGGTCCTGAATCATAGAATTGACTGCAAGCTTGCGGAAGGAAGTGGCTTGGTTTCCGATGATTTGTTGACCAATTCGCTGAGCCTTTCAACGAAATTTTTGCAAACGTTGTCAAGGAGACTGTCTTTCGAGAACTCCGTAGTGGATGCCTCTACGGGTTCTTTCAGGATGTCATAACGTGTGATGGTATGAGTGAATTTTACAAGTTCATTATGATACTATGCACAAAAAGACCTGCCTAAATGTTGTGAATACTTGCTCACTGTGACCTTATGAACTCTCCATCAATGACTTGTCAATCATAAGCTCTTCATTTGCAAACACGAGGTCTAATATGGACGGTTTGTTTATTGTCCTGAATCTAGTGAGCGGGATAACATGATTGGATAATGGAACATTGACGATAAGTTCATGCAACCCTGCGAAGAACTTTTAATTGGGGGATACCTTTAACTCCAGATCGTGTACTTTGAAATCAACGACGATGAGATTGTGGCTGTATTGGGGTGTGTTACCCAGTTCAAGGCACGTAGTAAGCTGTTATCCACTCCGAAGTCGACTTTGTGGGGTAACTAACAGCTACGAGACATGATTCACTTATATTAATTGGAAAAGACACCACAGTGAGTCGGTAACATATGATACCTGATTACCAAATATTACAAGTTTCAAGCCCCTGCGGTAGTTAAGAAGGACACCAGCACCTCTGCCATGACGGTGGTTCTGGTTAAATTAGCTTCCTGCTAGCTCGAGCTTGGCGTCAGCAAATTCTCGATGCAACCAGCTTCCGGCAATGGAAATTTGGTCCCAAGCACTCGTGACCTGACTTGCTCGAAGTCCGGTAAGTTTACTAAGGAGTCATCTGGCTTTAGTGTATATACATGAATGCATTCCGGTTTGCATGAAGTTGTCAGAGATTGTGCAATTCAAACGTGTACTTTCGCTGATCAGTGCTTGTTATTTGACTAATGCTTTCCTGAGGGGGATATTGGCATCCGTTTCTGCATCCAATACATAGGTTTCGTAGACAAACATAAATGTAACCATCTAAGTGCAGCGCAAGTAGTCCGTTCACTCTCTTCATTGCTAGGTTGTAGACGCTCCTCGGACGCCATGCTGGTGAACTCTTCAGGTATAATTTCCACCGTATTATTTTCTTTGAAACATATCGCCCCCTGTCTTAAGTGGAAAATCAGATGAGTTTGCAATTAATGGTTGCCAGATTTTTTGTAGCCATGCTTCCGTTTTACTTGGTCGAAGGACAACTTTCATTACCCGCGGGCCATATCTTATATACTTTGGAGAATTTTGCTGCCGTTACACGGATTTCGCCGATACGTCATCCAAGGGGAGAACTTCACGCGTATAACGCCACCGTACTTTATCAAGAGTATTATTTCATACCCATTGTATGCATCACTTTCAAGCACGCCGTGGACGAATGTTTCTTGCTGCGGTTCCTCTCGGTGGTCTTGTAACCTATGGTTATTTGGATACCGCTCGACCCATGAGATAATTGGAAAGATAAGGGAGGAGCAGTGTTCAGTTCAGTGTCAAACTGTCAACAGCAGAATTTACACAGCTTTTAATTGGAGGTAATATCAACACACATACACACTAACGGTTTGGCATGTAGAAGGATTTCAGCTAGTCGGCGACTAGTCAATACAAATTCTTTCGCAAGAGTTACGTCGATATGATATTGTATGTATTGCGAACGGATAACGTGATTTGTGCCGATAATTCTAGTTGCTTTCACTTTACCAATCTATTTGGGTTTATGTGACCCGTAGCTTTTATTGATTGCAATCCTAACCGAACTCTCTACCTAGATTAGTTGGTGGTAACTAGAATATCAGAGCTTCCACCGGTATACCTTAGACCAAAATCAATTCGAAACGTTAAATTAGACAAATCAGTTACTTTAAATCTCCGTTTGCATGAAAGCGCATATCAAAATTTTGTAGTTAACTATGAATTCAGAAGCTCTACTGACTGCCACTCACTGCATAAATGATTCCCAGTTATGTAGAAAAATAGAACAAACTACAGAAATTGTGAGGTCAAATTATATAATAAACAAGTGGCAGTTTCGCCTCAGATAAAGTTAAAAAGCGAAATCACAGTGTTTGTACATGTGAAAGCCATGAGGTAATATTGGCGCATTGTATTAGATCTATGCAAACTTCCTAGACAGTTTGAACAATTTGAAACCATAGCTTTGTTTTAAAATAAATTTGCAGGAATGCTATCGGTGTATAAAATTTAGCTATAAGTTTAGTCGTCGAAAGCAACCACAGGGTCGAACAGTAAGTAGAGCAAAATGTAGTTGCTTAATAAAGGTAATCCATTGTTGCGGTTGTCTCTGTGTACCAGACACTGAACTATACTTCGAGATATGTAAATCCTCGGTGATAGCCGAAATTAGTCCAAGAAAATAGCGGTCAGTTGATTGTACATAATTAGTATTAAAGTTGTGTTAAAAAATCATTTCTGAGTGGTCGCTGTCGCAAAAGCCGCCAAAGGATTCGCTTCAATTCGCCATAGATCTATTAACCGGCCTTGTACATCAGGTCCGGTCGTCATTAGACAATAGAATAAACCGCTCTCGTATCTGTTTTATGGACTACAGCATCGCATTCAGCTGCGAAAACCTTGAGCAACTGCTGCAAGATCTACTTATTCAAGAGGACATAACTCCATTCCCTTTTATATAGAGAATGTTTTAATGTATTATTCGGTTAAGCACACCTTTTCTTAGAGGATCTGTTCTGTTTTCTAATTATGTCGGCTCAATATTAGCTCATAAGGAAGTAAACATCCTGAAGTCCGCACAAGAATTTTTTCTGGGTATCAACCGATCGTCAACTGCCTCTTCAGTCAGATTAAAACATATATTAATTACCTCCTATTTTGGTCGATCTGTTGCTAAACATTCCAAAATGCAATGCTGTCTTTTCCTCACTACATGTAGGAGATCGATGTTAAAAGCTTCTCTATTAGTTTCCCGAATATAACTAGCATGGCGATACGCTGCACCCTTCCACATCAATGTAGTAATTGGTGGTTATGCTAAATACAATTTATCTTGGCCGTAATTCATAAAAGAAATGCTCACAAATGCCAGACGATAATCGTTTTATGCCACATGTCTGATTTAATACCACGTTTGATCATTGCCTATGGTCTTCAGATTGTATTTACTGTTCCCCAATTATTTGTCCTGTTCTACTGAGTGACCACCAGATTTATCAACTGGTCGCTAAAACAGTGTGTTGATGTAGCGGTGTATCAAAGTGGAAGAATGTAAATATACTTGCATCCATAATTGTTAGTCCTTGCAAGGTATTGTCGTCGAGATTACCCTCCGAGACAACTCAACCCCTTCGCTAAGCATTATCTGAACATATGCAAATTCCGTCAATCACACAGAATTAAAGGTTCATAAATGCCCAAACAGGTAACTTACTGATCGTCAGTCGTTGCTTATCTAGCGCAATGCTCGCTAGGTTCCAACAAAGTTTTCTGAGAAGTACCCAATAAAATTCGGCTACATAGTATTGGGTTTAATCACATAATAATCCAATATTTTGTATGCTGTTTGTATCATGCTACGTCGCTGTAGGCGTGTGCTTTACGCCTGAATATTCGTCAGTCTTATGTGAATAAGCAAATTTATTGACATGACTGACTGGATTTGACAAGCTAATAATTTAGCATTTGGAATGCGGCCAACCGGTCACGTGAATGCGAGTTGATATAAATAGGATGCAGTGAATGATGCACGGCTCTGCTTTTGCAGTTGGTCTGCAGCATTTGCTTGCGTCGTAATCACCTCTGGGATCGTGTAATGACTTGATAATTTGCTCCTACGATAGCAGCATAATGTGCAAAAGAAAACAAAGAGTATTTGTAATTTTTACTCAGGAATGCTGTTTTTGTCGTACCATGGCCACTTTGGTTTACGTACACGCCTTCGGATTGCGAATATAAATCTACCCAAAACGCTCCAAGAATTTGCTTTCTTTCCTATGCTCCATTAACTTTACCCGACTGGTTGCTAACCTAATAAGATTTTACGTTTCAACAGTAAACTTGCAACTGGCTCATATTTAATGGTTTTAAAAATCACCAATGAAGATTTTTTGTACATTGCTGAGATATTCTGCCGCATTCGTCTCTCAGTCAGCAGGCATTGATGCGTCTGGAAAGGCACCAGATTGCTCTCTTTCGACCTTCTGGGTCCCTTCATTGATGCGTCTTTCTCGAACCCCTGCCGGGCTCCGACCCCATGACTTCCGGTGGACAGCAAATAATGCCACTTAGCCATGGGTGACGACCGCGGACATGCATGACTGACCGTTGACTACGATATAGCTCGGCTCATCCACTACTGAAATACAAGTTAAGAACTGTTCAGAAGACAGTGTTTGGCCCCAAGCAGCTAGGAATTTTCGCACCATTGACGAGACCCATAATGTTGAAATAGCGCTGTCTCATGCATTTTCAGTCGTGTCAGAGCTAACTAAGAGACTAATGCGACGATTTCATTTGAAATGTTTGTTTATATTTGATCTTTTCACTACTGTTCTTTAGTTTTGTGATTACAGCGTTCGACTTTCGACTGCTTAAGACATTGGTGACCAGAGTTGGATCTTCAAACATCCGTGGGTTAATCGATTTCTATTCGTGCTTAAATTAATATAACCGCATTTGTAGATGGCCTGGAGATAAAATGTAAGCCCGCACTGTCTATCGGATTTATTTTAACAGCCATTGATCTCGTAGTGCTGAGTCGCAACAGGTTGCTTGAGCACAAACCTCATCACAGCCCCATGTCATTGGCCAAATTGTCAACCCTAGATGATGCAAGAAGTTAACTTCCTCTTTTCTGCTTTCTGAACCTGTGAGTTCTGTTTGGGCCATTGACCATTAAGATTGATCAAACTATCCGTATATCCATTCAGAAACAGCCTAATGTAGAAACTCAAAATCACCCATTGTGTGAGGCGGTACATCGCCAAAATTGAGTTACAGTGGCTGATTGCAAAGCAAGCAGCCAGAGGACGAGCGAATACAAGATAAAGTATGAAAACACTGCCACATTTCCATTCCAATGGAATGGTAGCGAGAAATTTGCTTGTTCTAAGTTGAAAGTCTTCACATCTACTCAGTCAGACAACCTTTACAGACCCAAAGAAGCCTTGTGCGGAAATTTCATCCTTTTCTAAGTCATCCACAACAAGCTTTTCATCTGAACCCTATGGGACTCGAACCCTCAACAAAACTGCTGAAAGTTTGTGGTTTAGAGCAATTAGCTAACAGTTCAGTGGCGACAGTCGTGTCTGTGTGATAGCGCTCTTCGTCCTGATGATATTTCCGTGAAGAGGAGATTGACAAATTTTCGTCTGTCTAATCACAGTTTTGGGAGTTTGCGAAGGTGGATCACACAAAGAGTTGGCCAAATTCAGATAGATGACCAAGGCATATCCCAAAGAACGTTGTACTGATTTGGCATCAAACAATGCATGTCACCTGTTAAAAACGAAAATATTGGAGCTGATTTGAAATATCGTTTAATTCGTGGAAGGAATAGTGGCATGACCATTTGATGAAATAATGAACAATAGTTAGCAATGCAAGCGACTGCATGAAAACACATCTGGATTTTATGAGGGCATAGTCCAGTGTATGAGCAGTACTCGGAACCACTAAGAAAGGTCAGTAAGTAAAATAAGTAGTAAAATGAAAATTATAATCGAGGATAATTTCCTGAGTAATTTTTAACCCAATGCAATGCTCCTCTGCAATCGGATAAACATTCTGTAAACTGATCGTGGAAACGTAAGTGTTTTGACAAGTATCTCTTTATGTTTGGTCGCCTAAAGACCAAGATGAACTTAATTAACATATTAACGTTTGAATATCGAAGTTTCGGAGGGTACTCAACATCGACGTTGCAACTGACTGGTCTCAACATGGGACGGACGTAGAGCCGGAGCTTTGTATTATTCTATTTTATTATTCTATCAGCTCAACACCTTAACTCCATGTATTAAAGTAAGACAACTTGAGTATGCTTTTTCCATGAAACTAGTTAGCCTAATTACCATAAACAATTTGATCGTTGATACTTGGCTTCAGCGTAAGATAAGCATCCAGTCTGTTTGGTGGACACATCTGCATCAGTAGATGGAATATTAAAAAGAAATAAAAAATTGCATTAATGACCTTGCAGGATCGGGTGCAATCCCATTGGATGAAAGACGTGAGATCGCGTAAATTACTAGAAGGACAGTTATTGCCTAGGTAATAACTCCACGGTAGACGCGGTTGTTGTCTATACATTGTTATATCAAATATAAAACATCATCTGTAAGTCTGCTTTTCTTTAGTCTGCGCAGTGTTTCATCGGACTGTTAATAGCATCGGAGATCGCAATTATTCATGGACTACTGAATTATGACGTCCTCCAGATTCGCGAGGTAAGAGCTTAAATGCAGTAGCATCGACAGTAGTATATTCGATGTAGACTAAGTTAAGACCATAATGTAATCCACCTCTGCCTGCTGCATCCTCCGTCGAGATGGCTGTATCAAAACTAACCACTGCGACTCTCAGCTTCCGCTAGTTTATTCTGCTCAACTGTCCAGAAAATAATTTCCAATAAGCACATATTTGGCGCAGCATTTTTAGTTAGGCAGTTATTTTTCACGTACGAACTACTCGTTACCTTTCAGTAAGGAGTTCGAAAACACCGCCTACTATAGCTGCACATTCTCGTTTACAAAATTAGGAATTCCATATCCTTATCCTAATTTTATCCCAAAAATTTATTTCAGCCCACATTATTCGCTTTTTGGCAATCTGTATTTCAGATTTGACAAAAACCGGGGAATGAACCCAACTCCTATAACCAGAATCTATTCTTCAGACCCCTGTGTCGATTTCCGGCCGTCGATTTTACCTAGTCTTTTGTTTAGCAAGACGATATACACGGTTTTAAGAAGGGTGATTTTTTGAAATTTTCACATAATTGTACCGAATTCTTATGCCTGACCGTGCATATATTTAAAGATATCCGTGTTCAATTGTTCGCTATCATATGAATTGTTTATAGGCGGTTCATGTAGCTAAGAGGGAAGATTAATGTGTGAATTACGAAGTACTGTTCAATGGACAATCGAAGTCACTTTTCTGAAAAGTTTTTAATGCAATCAGATGGTCGGCTACAATAGGGTAAAAGTTCTACCACTTGCCAGCAGAAACGTTATTTTAACGTCTGTTTAGTCCTGGTTGATTAAAGGCCTAGATGAACCTGGTGTAAATACTACTGTGTGACAGCTGTGTGGTTTAGGGTAGATGTAACCAATTTATGACTCCAATATACCATTCATCCTACACTCTTCTGTAACCAATAAGCAGACCAGACTGCTAATAATCCAATGCGTTAAGTAGTGTCTTAAATTTAGTAATTTCAAGGCTTTTTGTGGAGACTACCTTGTCTTCTACTCGACAATAAGGAGCAAGTCAGCAGATAATGAGCAGCGCTGTATCACATCTAGTATCTTAGTCAAGATGCTTCTTTCTGTCCACATTAGCTCAGTTGTTCCAAACGCAAACTGGTGACAGTGAAGTTGCGGGTTCGAGCCCAACAGCTGTCAGTTAAAATGCGCACAGCAAACTATTCTCAAAGAATGAAATAACCGCACGGTGATTTTTCGGGCTATGAAGGCAGTGTGATCTAGTATTGAAGTGACGAACATTACCTACGTAAATTATTTTTTGAAAAGGTTAAGCATGCTGATGTAAAATTATCGGCATTTCATTGTTCTAAATTTTCTATCCAAGATTCGTTAAGGTGGGTGAAGGGTGGACATAAAACTAAAGCTCCAACTAGTTTGCGTTTTTTGCCAGCAGTTTTAAAGGAACTTGAATTATCGTATGGCACTTAATTTCTTGTTTTGTGCTCTTCCCAATATTGGAAAAGCTGGAAGGTTGTCTATCAGTTTTAGTGAAAATTAGGCTAACCTTTTGCAAGCATCCTTTGATTATTCTTGAAGTGAAGCTTTCCCTGCGAATTGCATTACACGTCGCCCAATTTCCACCCAAGCGACAAGAAAGTACCAGCTCCATCTAGTGGATCACCAAGCGTAGGAATTATTCCATTGCCTTATCCCATTTATTAACTTAACAGTCTTTGAGGAGTTTTGTCAGTTAGGCGACCGCATCAGCTGAACAATTTTATCGGTCGACGGCGATCGAACTACATCGCTGTCTTGTCAAAAGTGTTGCCCTGTCGCGAACAGCGCTAGGGAGAGCAAACAGGCTTACAACTCACACCGGCACGCATCAGACCGAGCGGCGTTTGAACCGGCGTGTAAACTGTAACCAGCATTCAAGGCGTCGGTTGCAAATCCGGACAAGGTGCGAACCAGAAACGAAGTGCAGCTTCCATTCGTTTGATTAGGATGCGCTGCCGGCAAGCCGTAATTGTACGCAAGGTCACCTAGCTTTCTGCATAAGGTTGGAAGACCAAGTAGCAACGTCGAGTAGCAGAATGTAAATAGATGTGGCTCTAAAAGTGCTTCAGTCATAAGTAAAATGCGAATTCACAAATGTAACCGATTGGTCAAATTTGGTTAACCTCGCTCAAATGGTTCCAAATGCTACTATCAAAAATGTGCGAGTATTTCCCAACAACACGTAAGAGATCTAAACATCCCCAAGTTTATCACAGGTACTGTGCTGTATGTTCAAACATCGCACTACTCACATGCATAATTCTACTAGTCCAAGGTTGCGACCGGTTAGCAGATGTTTAACAACGAACGAAGGCTAAGATTATATAACGGGAAGCGAGTATGCACCAGGCCGACGCAGTGGCTTCAAAAAGGAGCAATGGTGAAAAAGATTATTCACTCAGACCTTGATTGAGAAAGTCCTCAATGTCATTCTCTTCTTCAATTTTGGGAAAAAACAGACAAAAACGGACATTAAGATGCTGAAAAAAACGGGATTTAACACCCTAAAATGCAGGCACCAACCGAAATGTTTGATCATTCAAACTAAGCGGGGATTAGTAACTTGTGTCCTTAAAAAGAGTGGGACCTCCGAACCACAGTCTGCTTGGTCTGCAACCCAACCTTCTTTGGTCGAGTTCTACTCCGCCGAGACACGTCATATGTTCAGCGATCGTTGCTAAATTACCTCGGGATGCTACGTATAGTGTCTCCCCTTTCGCAAAGATCGCTAACGCCTATATAGTGACAAAGAGTAGACCGTCATTTGACATAAAGCCAGGCCAATTTATCACCTGACCAATAACATTATGCCTGGCGTGTGAACAATTGTCTCCGAATCTACTGACATAGCTTCAGTAAATCAGTTTTCTTGCGATTAATACCTGTAGGACACACTGTTTATTGTGATATAGGTAAAATTAAAAGTCGTCACGAGCATTCTTCAAACTGTGGCAAACCCAGATTTGTTAAAATAAAACTAGCATCGGCTAATGATGTCGAAACTACTTTACTTTCTTTAAGTGCGCTATATCACATGTCTTGTAAACTACTCCTTTGGAGCACGCGTAATTGGAAGTGAAATATATAGGATGGACTCAGCAAGCTGGATTTCCTAAACAAAATCTTTATTTATGGCGTGCTAGCAATTTATTCCCACAATAATAATGAGGCCGTAATCACGAGTTGGATCAGTAGCAGTTCATTCGTGAAACACTTTCCTTGGGCAACCTTGTTGAGCGATCACACAAAGGCTCTGTATTACACCGAATTCTAGAGAAAGCATAACAAGAATCCTAAAAAGTTTGTTCATTTAGAGCGGACGGCCACGGAAATATTAGAAACTTGGCAGAGATAGGAATGACCTAATTTGCTCAACCGCTCATGGATGACAAAGTCACATATCCTCAGCATATGGTGCAAACTTTTAACGGTTAGCACAAACCTATGTACAAATATTTCATTGACCGTCGAACGTTAAGGCGAGATATTACATTCTACGATAATGATATAAATGTAACTGCTATAAAATAAGCAAATGCATTATGGGGTTAATATGATCCCATATTACAAAGAGTCTTACCATCGGATTCTCTGAGGACTTTTGTCTTCCTGTCTAAAGGATATCTCTTTCACTGCTGAAGCTATATTACTGATGACGAAGTCTCTAGAAAATTGGGACCATCCGAAAGTCGACACTATTCTCTCAGCGAAACTAGGAGAATCATCAAGATAACAGGCAAAACTTTTGCCTCTCTTCATTCAGCGTTGCTTAGACAAGAATCAGATTCCAGCGATATGGAATCTTAGAAGAACAATTCAGATGCACAAAGGCAAAAGCAGGAAAGAGCTTTCAAACTACCGCCCATTTCTTTTCGCTCTGTTTAATCCAAGGTCCTGCAATTCACCCTCGCTAAAGCGTTAATGATTTATCTAGAAAACTGTAACATTAAATTCGCCCAGGCAACGCGGCTTGCGACGACAGCGATCGTGCATAACATATTATTCATCCTATGTATTTTTTGAACCAAGTCAACAGATGCTGAAGCGGCCGTTCAGATGACCTACTTAGAGTTACCGATGGCAAAGTTTTTGTATAGCCCCGGGTTCTCCTTTCCCAGCTCCAATATTACGGATCGTTTACTCTCACCTAAGCTGCACCGCCAACTTTCTGTTGCAACGAAAATTACTGGTCTATATCGGCAGTTACTTAGCTGAACCCATAGTAGTTGAGTCTGGTGTGCCCCAGTTTTCATTTCTGGGCACAAGATAATTTATGATATTCAACAATGACTACACGAGAAAGCGCTTCAAATATCATGCTGTTTGCTGACGATATTAATATGTGGTATCGAAAGCAAGCGGATAATGATCATAATTCACTTCATTGTGACCAAGATATGGTACAGGGGTAATGAACACGAAATCTGCTACAATGCAACCTGGACCCATATAAAGTACTCTCTATATGACACCAGATTACCCATTCTTATAGGATAATTCGCAAGTGCTGAAGCGATCATCCGTCGAACGCGACCAAGGTTTGATTATTCAGGGTAACTTGGCTTGTTCTAAGCAATCCGCGAAGGTATCGAAAATTGGTAACTAGCATGTCCGCTTGCTAAGACGGGCGCTCCGAAAAAATAGAAACACCTATTTTTAGACAAATGCTGAGTGCGCATGTTCGCCTAAATTTAAGATATGCAATGTAAGCCTGACACCTAGGGCTGTAGCACGGCCTTACTGCACAGGACGAACCCCAAGGTCTGACTTCCAATTACCTGAATGGAATGCGCCACCTTCCGTATGAGCATAAGCTGATACATTTGGGTGTACTTAGTGGGCGGCATCGCCTACTGCGTGGTGAATTCAGAATGGCGTATTTGGTTTTAGAAAATATTAGTCATGTCTCCCACTCTTTCTTGCAACTCTTCAGTGACAACAAATTAGGGACCGCTCCTTGTAATTAGCAGTAAAGTACAGCCGTTTCGCGTACCCTAGAAAATTTTTAATTAGTGTGTGTCTATTATGGTACACGCTCCTCGAATCGGTTTTCCTTGCAACCACGTTAGCCATATTTAAATGCCAGTCGAATGACGCGCTCTGCCACTTAAATTTTCTTACTTGACGCCTTCTCTATCCTACTCCCTGGAAATAACTTATATTTCCTTTTTTGGCTCATTGAATCTGTGAAAACATCCGAAGTGTATAGCTACTGCATCAAAGACGATTTTTCCAGTAATTTGACAGTAGAGCTACGAACTTTAATTTTTTCTTTAATGTTTTCCGAAAACCCACCATACTACACAATGGCGTTTTTATAGCAGTAATACTTAACCAGTACAAAATCATTGTTTATTGTACAACATCAGGTAAATAGTGTAATTCTATAATTTTACTTGGTTGTCGTGTTTACCCCGATCTAAACATATTGATCCATTAAATTATTTTCCTCGAACTGCCGTCAAATAAATTTGTTGCACAGTTCATCTAGCAGCTTCTGCTAAAACAAGCCCTACTGTATTTGACATAAAAGATGTTAAAAGAATCGACGTCTCTTACGGATTGTATCCTCATGCTTTTATCGTGATTTTATATGAGCCATAAAACCAAGGATATTGCGCGCGAATATAAGCTGGTTTGCTTAATTTTGCGGATCATAATGTAGCAGCCAAAACGATGACAGTAATTAGTTAGACAACCAAGTTGCTTTATTTAGTCAAACTGGTAGTTTCTCAATTGTGTTATCTACCTAATTTTCAGCTCCGTGTAGTGACGATGCATGTCCCTCTAAAGCCGTTTTTTATCGGGACAGGAACGGTCGAGCGAAAGCATGATGAACGTTTGCTTACTTATGATTTAACAGTCCAACAAACTTCTGAAACATCCCTAGGTTTGTGCAGTGATGTTTGCCTCGTGTGGACTAATTCAGTCATTCAATACACGTGGGAATTACGTGATATCTGAGCGGACACTGAGCATCCTTGATTGAATCAGTATCCAATAATGACCTATAGTTGAATTATTGGTAATATGAAGGAGAGTGTGAAGCTGTCTGACCATCACTTTCGTACTCTGATTCTGACTTAAGTCAAATCAACATGAGGAAAATCATAATCTACGGAAAACGGTTCATCGGTCCAGGCCATGAAGCTAAGGAAGATTCTGGGGCACAGCGATGGATTTCGATACCCAGCTTTGCACTTTCTTAATCAAAACACACTTGGTCCGTGGAAGACGTTGGGCGACTACTAGCCTATTTTTACTTATTAGGCGTACATAAGATTTGAACATGACTTTGATGATTTCCAGTGTAAAGGAATTAAACAATCTTTTGTGACAAAGACTATTCCATTTGCTGCTGCGCCTCTCTTCAATTTTTCCTGGGCTACTTTTAGTTACAGAGCAAATAGTACCCCGAAATACTTCACAACGCTTTTGGTGTACGAAATAGTCATACGTAAAGCTGGACCACATGTAAAACTTACAACATCATCATCATCATCATTATACACGTCAGCTAGAGGTGGGAAACACCTCAGAGACTGTGCCGCAATAAATAAATGAAAAAGGAAAATAAATACAAAAGTTGCAAGCTAGCTGAGCTACCAGCAACGGATAGGCATCGTTCCGGTAAGCCACCAGCCGGCTACTAAGGAAAAAACATTATTAAATTTTACGTTACGAAATGACATCGCAGGTGGTGAAGAAAGCTAAAATGGATGGGGAGGAACAAAGAAACTCAATACACGAAGGACACTGAGGTCGGCTCCGTGCCATATCAGCAAGTGTATCCAGCCAAACGTCTTCACCGTCGTGTGGACCCAAACCAGGGAGCCGTGACGCTCCAAACGAGGCCAGCTCAGAAGTGAGGGCCTTCATTTCTCTGGACCAAGTCATCGTTTGTCCTCAACTCCTCTTCTTCCATCCACATCCCCGGTGAGCAACCATCGCACATCGTGGAATTCGATGGGCTGGCGTACGCAACAAGTGGCCGAGCCATCGGAACCTGGTGCGGGAAATGACGGTGCTGAGCGTTTTAATTCCTTTTCCGGTGCCCTAAACAATGCGTCGAACACGCTCGTTACTCACGCGGTCTTCCCATCAGAAGTGAGCCAAACTGCGAAGGCACCGGTGGTCGAACGTAACTAGCCTCTTCCTGTCCGCCGATCTTAGGGGCCAGATTTCGCAACCGTACAGTAAGGTCGAACTTACCGCTGCATTGTACACTCTACCCTTCAGGGCGAGAGTAATGTCGCGCCGCCGCCAAAGCTGGCGAAGGTTAGCAAAAGCACTCCGAGCTTTCGTTATACGCTTCGTGATTTCGTCTTCGATCCCAAGGGCCCTGATACAACTTCCCAGGTAGTTGAATTTCTGAACGACTTCTTGCTGATCTCCACCAACGGTCAGAACAGGAGGCGATCCCTGCCAATCTTGGAGGAACGCTTTGCACTTCGATGGTGCAAAGCAAAGCCCGAAGCGGTTGACAACCAGTGCTAATCTGTCCAGCGCGGCTTGGCACGTCTGGGAGCTGTCACAGTTGACGGCAATGTCGTCTGCTTACTCCAAGTCAAGAAGTCATTCTCCTGGGAGTAGCTCCACACCTTCCAAATCATATCCTGTAAATGCAACCTCCATGACTTCGTCAATAGCGAAGTTGAAGAAGAAAGGTGACAGCGGGCATCCTTGTCTCACACCGCTGGAGATATTAAAGGGTGGCGACAGCTTGCCGTAAGCATTCACTCTGCCCGTGCTACGCAAATATAATGCTTGGATAATATTTACATATTTCTCGGGCACACCTTTCCTGAGTAAACAATTCCAAAGGGCACATCGATCAAGCGAATGTAAGGCACCTTTGATGTCCAGGAACAAGATTACGGTGGGCCGCCAATGATAATGACGGTGCTCCAACAACTGACGCAAGGTGAAAATGTGGTCGATGCAGCCACGACCTTTATGAAACCCGGCTTGCTCCTCAAGAATCTGGCTTTCACGAGCGCCAGTCAGTCTGTGAAGGATTATAGAGGCGAGTAATTTGGAGACGATGCAGATCAGACTGATTCCTCTATGGAGGGGCTACACCGAAATTCTGCAACAGTTGATGTGAAACTTAATTTTTGACAAAACTTGCCTTCAAGCATTTTACTTAGATGAAAAATTTACATAACGTTATAGAAGGTTAGCTAAAAGAGTATAGTTTTTTTAAAAACAGTCAATGTGGTCTCCTAAATTGTCGATACCGAAGTGAATTTTACCAAATCGATGCGGCTCTTCTAGGTAGTTAGATAACATTATTGTGAAAATATTTAAACATTTCATATCACCGTAAATATTTATTCAAATCTCCACAATTTCCTTCTTCCCAAACTAGTATGGAACGAGGTGCGGTGACCAACTTAATAGTTTGATTGAAAATACACTATAAACTTTGTGTGACTCATGAGTTTTCCTGTTTGTTACAACAAAACCTCGTCTGATAATTGCTAGGTATGTCATTTCAGTGTGTATGAAATAGGAGGAAAATAAAGGAAGCAGAAATATTATTAGACATTTCATGTCTCTTTTGCTGAGTGCTTTTGATCACAACCGCTCTTTTACTGAATATCGGGGACGTTTGCTATACTGAATATGTATAGATGTGTATACGCTTGCATAGCAACTCCACTGCATATTTGCTCATTTGAATCGAACTACGCCGCGTTAGATGATATCGTGTTTGGTGAGTCTCGAAGTGCTCACAATTTGAAGTATACCAGATGTAAACGTTTCCTTGTTTTTTCCGACTTTTACGAATAGAGGAGGAGTATGACTCTGGCTGTCCGAATCTCTATTTACTCATAACACACCATCGCTCTGGCATTAAATTGCAACTATTATGACTCATGTGCTTCGAGGACAGCGCCACCAGTTAGGTGGTGGGCTCAATAGCTTGGATACTAAACTACGGGGTGCGCAAATGTTGTTCCGTGTTGCTCGGTCAATATGAAGTAATGAGAGCAGAAATCTGCAGGGGTCCGCTGGGAGGAGCACCATTGAGGAGAAACAGAATGTCGAAACGCCGGCCTCTGGTGTTATTTGAGACTAGCCTAAGCCTGCTGATTAGGAGTGGCGACGATGAAGTAGTTAAAAAGTACAAAAATCCTCACTACTACCCACGAATACCATAAGATTTTCTCTGTCCTCATGGGCTTCTATTTCGGCTGTTAAATGTATCACAAAGAGGATATAAATAGTAACGCAAAAAAGACTGGACTTATCATTTATGCGACATTTTGAGATCCTCTTCAGCTCAATCAGCAGGACTAGGTAGTGCTACCAGGCACCTAGAGAGCAACTCCCACAATGTTTGCCTTCTGTTAGACCAGCCACCGATGGACGTGAACAGATTGGTTCCCATAATTTGTTGGTGGAGTAAATCCATATTTGTTTGTTATTCCTAATGAGATACCTAAGTCGAATCCGTTCATACTTTAATATACTGGCGTTTTCTTCCCAACCTTTAAGTTAAAGGGTACCATGAGCTTTCCGAGACTGAAACTGGCCGGTTATTTCGTAGTTCTGTCTGACTAGTATACATGGACGCCTTACGTAAGCACACTAACCTAAGTGCCTTAAATACATCGACGTTTCCTGACATAGAAGCTCGACCTATGTTTGATGCGAAATGTCCTCTCTGAGAAACTATCAGTCGACAGAGGACCCGAAATATCGGTGCTCCGTTTGGAATCCAGATGAATATTCCTCACCAGATCTGAGGGCACTGGAACGCGGGGGATATTACGCGCGACATCAAGCAGATTCTGTGTGCTGACAAGGAAGCCTGGTGGAACAATAAGCCTGAAATAATGAACGAGCTTCCAGTAATTAACACAAGACCGTCCCATCGATCCGAACCACTGACCCTGGGAAACCAAGTGTCCATCAGATAATCAAAGTACACACGTATGCCATGATTCAGGATAAAGTGCGCTGTCTGGCACGTTGGATGGAGTACTTGTGAGAGCAGTTCAGTTAACTACCCGCTACTGTGTCTCTTCCTGTTATGGTGTGCAGGCTCCAGTCAGAGGCTATGTTTCGAAGCGCGATCACAGCCCTTAATCGTACTTGAGTTGAAGGCGCGGATTCCTACTCATCTGCAAAATTAAATTGGGTTGGTTAGATCATTTGCAAATCGCTGTATCCTTGACGAAACAGGTCTGGAAGGAGGAGAATATTCCAGCTAACTGCCTTAATCGATCCTAGAATTAATGTTTAAGAAGGGTACTCGTACCGAACATAAAATTCATAACTACAGTCTAGAATCTACCCTCAAGAACAGGGTCTGCTCATAGGATCTCCAACATCCTCCGTATTATCCAATATGTACATGGAATAGTTTGAAAAGGAAGCATTACCAAGTTGCCGTGGTGCCCTGAAAGTATGGTGGCTCAACATAGATGACACTTTTACGATTATCAAAAGAGATGGAAAAGAGAAATTGTTAAACTGTTTGAACTCCATTGACGATGCGATGAAGTTCACCATGGAACTTGAGTCACAGAGCGGTACACGTCCGTTCCTTGATTGTCTGATACATAGGAAGGGAGGAACGTTAAAAGGGACAATGTATCGCATACCAATGGACACACATGGGGTACTTAGTTATAGTTCATGCCATCCGAAGCAAGTGTACGCGGGAATCGCCTCATCACTGTTTCACTGAGCAAGTGCTCTGTTCACGGAGGAAGAAGATAAGAAAACAGCGCAGAAGGAGGCGATGAAAAGCTTAATAGCTAACGGATATCCGAAACGATTGGTGCAAAGACAGCTACAAACAAACAAACAAACAAACTTTTATTCTCGACAAGGCGAGGCACACCATTACAGGCATGATCATGCTTAGCTAACATAGTGTGATCAAAAATGTACAAAAAGTACATGTTTGGTATAACAGTGTATGTAAGTGTATGGGTGTATATATGTATGTAATTTTGTATGAATGTTGCTTGTGTCTGAATACGCTGGAGCATTTTTGACAGTTTGTTATCTCCAGGGATGTGAGCATAAGCGATTTATCTCTGTGGGTTGGATAGCACTTTCCGGATATCCAAGGGCCAGTGACTTTATTTTGTGGCGAGTCACATCCGCCACGTCGCAGTGTTGTTAAACAGACATTTGTGGCTTTTTATAGGGAGAACGCTTGCCAGGCGAAAACCCACCACGTCCTGGAACACTGCCGCCGAACTATTTGCTGGAACGGGTTAAACCCGAACCACCCAGCTGGCACCACGAGGTGGTTGTTCGGCTAGCCAGCCTCAACCCACGCGCAGCACCAACCACAGAGTGGATAGCGACAGTGGGTAATCGGTATAAAGAAGGAACTTCGGAAGCGATTCGAAGAGTACTGAATAAGGAGAAGACAAGGTTAGTTTTTATAGAAGTGTCAAACGTCACGGCCCACGCTTGTGCGTCTGAAGGATTCACTCCCTTTAGTTAGAACAACTAACTGCATATACAAAATTTCATGTTAAGCTTGTACCAAAATATATATAGGCCAAACAGCGAGAGAATTACCTACAAGGATTTCAGAACATAAGCGACACATATCACGACCTCCGCGAAATGAGCTAGAGTGTGGAGCTCTACTAAGGGATTCGGCAATAGCAGTACATGCGCTAGACACGGGGCACAAAATTGACTTCGAAAATATAGAGGTTATCAGGAAGGGATTACGATCAGCCAAAAGAGGCTGATTGCTGAGGCTCTAGAAATAACCAAAGCTAACAACTGCGTGAATAGAGTACACGGAGTGGTGTTGTCTAATGCCTGGCGTCCAGTCTTACTCTGGTCAGCTTGATAAGCATCGGTGGATGGATCCCAAATCGGAAGGAACTGTCGACCCACCGCAAGCAAATTCCGAAGTACTAAAGCCAAGTTCTATCAATGTCCAAGTTCCTTGCAATGGATAACTTATTATTGCTAATCACACATGTAACTATTTGCGGACCAGCAATTTCTTTTCCCCATTTGACCCTGACTGAAACAAACTACGGTGTACACACGAGCCTAGATCCCTTTGACCGTCATGCTCTTTCATTGACGAACAGCAAAATCATTAGTCACTGTATGTAGCTTAGCGATGGTCTTTATAAAATGCCAATGTTAACCTAATTCACTTCGCCTGATGAAGTTTTTGTGTTAAAAGCGAAACGTTGTCTATCACCATAAATACATTAACCGGTCGTCTACCAAGTTTTCTGAAATGATGACTTCTCGATCGGTTCCAAATATGTTCCAAGATATCGGGTTCACAACCACATTATTCCAACGCAGGTAGTGACAAAATCACTGGCCTGAATTCCCTTTCATCGCATAATTACGTAAGAGGCATTTAAGTTGAGGGAAGAGCAATCATGCTTCCGCGGAGTACGAGGCTGTGTAGACAATATTTTCACTTTGAAGCCCGTGTTAGAGTAGATCACATGCATGGCTGATCGACAAAGCCATGTTCCTGTATTTCGAGATTGCGTTCTTCTCAGTCCATTAATCGAAACAGCTGAAATGAATTTTCGCTATGTCAAGCACAGGTTCGCGGAGCTAACTGGCCTAGTGTACACGGTGATAAACGCCATGCACTGCGGCAAGTTCCACTCCTCGCTGGACTATCTCTATCTGATGAGTCCAAACCAGTACGAAACCGTCGGTCTTGGAGTGTTGGGATGGAAGAGAGCAACACCGAATCACTCCTGCTCGGAGGGGTGTTACCATAATAAACCTGAACCCTTAAGATGCCTGCTGCTTGAACAATACAAGCCGCCTCAGCTCTAAGGTTACTTGTCGGATATGTTCCGATAATTAGACTTAATCAAGGTTGAGACTTTCTCCATGTTCAGCTTTGTCGTGGACTTTGTTATGATCTGCTCGCTTGCAGGTTCGCACAATGAAGCCGTTGTCTGTCCTCGTAAAATAGCAGTTCTTCTTGATTACGTGGATGATATTGCGTTCGCTTAACGATGTCTGAGTGGCGCAGTCAACCATGAAAATCCTTTCTAGTGTGTTCCTATCATACGTCATATTGCTCGCACCTCATATTTGCAAAGCCTTGTTGCAGGACCACCGGCAACTAGATGGCTTCATAACGTTTGAGAGCGAGGAACTCAAGACAGTTGCTAAATGCACTTACATTTGTAGGTTCTCAACTGTGATAGCCACATAACCACTGAAGACAATTAATGCGTCGCAAAAGCTGGAATTGCCTTTGTGACTGCAACAACTGTGACGACAGAAAGGGGCTTTCCTTTGGTCAGAAATGCCATGTTTACACGGTCAGATTAAAGACGGAGTTACGCCATGAGAGTGAGACTTAGTCCCTTCGAAATGAGGATCTGCAGCGTCTTCTAAGCACTGGCCATCGCCACCTGCGAAGCATTCCTGGTGTTTCTTGGGCACCAGCTTGATCGCTAACATAATATGTGTAGGCGAGTAGTAAGCACTGAAATTATCACTGGGCAATATGACATTTTGCAATTAAACGAACAGTGGTACTTATATAATTTGACCACGCATTTATGCCTTATATTTTTAGAAAAGTGACTATAAATACTTTTGCAAAGGACGTAGTGTTCGCAATGGTGGTCTTTGACCTCTGTCTTTAATATATAAATTGATGCAATCATATATCCTCAACAAAACATGTTGCTTAGGCATGACATGACCACAACGCTAGAAGAATGACAGTCATTAATTGGGCAAGCAATTCAGTTTATGGCTTTTGCTTCGAAATGCCTTCAAAGGGCAGTCACGTGCGTTTTCCCATCAACAATGACAACATTTTTCATCGTCAGCATATTTGTGGAAATCGTTCTCCCTGTTCGTTACTTAGTGAACAAAGAATATTGAGGAATTGACCACGATGACCGATCAAGAAATGCGCCTTGACGCTCATGCTGTACCCAAGATAGCAAAATGCTGACAATATTTTCTTAACTTGATCTTCAAACTTATATTATTTATTGTTCCTAATAAAGTTTTATATAACGGCCATGAATAACTGTCACACTTTTTTTCCTTGGCATTCATGTTTGAGATAGTATTCAGCACGCACCACAGCACGCATTTGCAGGCTGTTGTTGACTGAATTGTTCATTAGCAGATAAAAATTCACCATCAATCGTAGAGTCTTCATAAATTGTAGCCTATTCATATAACCGGACCCCATATCCACTCCAAATTACTTCAACAACTGATAAAACGGAACCTATAATTTTTGGAACTAGAGGCTCTTCAGATTTTTGAATGGGTCGAATAACAGAGGAAATAATGAAATAAATGCTCTTTTGTTTATTTTCTTGCCAATCACTTTTGTTTTAAACATGAAAAGTTCTCAGTCTTATGCATGATTCGTAGACTCTCGCTAAACCATGGGATCTCTAAATGGCAAGCCATTGTGCCTGACATTTGTCCAGTCGCGAATCATTTCACAATATTGGCATACCATGTGAGGTGCACATTATTGGTCTTGGTCACCATGATGTAGTTAAAAGTATGCTTAATAGACACACTTAACAAACGAGCTGATAATTCTTCTGATGGACTAGTGTATAATAGCCGCATATGTAGCAAAATATATCAGGTTCATCTACACACTTTGTCGGCCTAAGTGAGCGATGGCTATAACTGAAAAGAAGGTGGATTGGTATTTAATTTTACATTTATGTTGATTGTCAAAGTACCTGAAAAGTAGAGCAAGCAGAAAAGTTCGGGTTTCAGGTTAGAAATCAGCGGTGGCAATTCATGTAAAATCCGTTTAAAAATCTATTTTAACCGTTACAAAATTTTGTTGACCTCTGTATTCAGGCCAATAGTATAAGATTACTGGTAGCAGTGAATAAACTGAGTTGAGTTGCAGACCTGCTACCTATACCCGGACAGCGCTTACAGACGAGGACCCTACTTTGTTCGCTAGACGCAGTGGAGCGCAAGTTTAGAGGTTGGAAAAGATTAGTTGGCAGCAAGAAATGTGGTCAAGGACGATCCAACTGGGTGCTGTTGATCCATCTTGCTGGAATCCACATGACCCACTTAATGCTTGTCTAGACATCTTACGGGATATAGCTTACGGTCGCTAAGTGCGGCGTGTCTGCTTCCGTCTACTTGTCGTACTGCCGGTTTAAAGTATGAATGGTTCTTACAGTTCAGCAGGGCAGGGGTTTATTATTATCCGGATCACTGAAAGCCATAAGTACAATATATCCCTGCTGCTGCCTTATACTTGAATCATATGAATTTAGTTGTAACAATGTATAGGCGTATTGGCCTTGAATGTGTGTTTTGAGTATTAACAGTTCATGCTAAGACCGTATTTCCTCCTACGTATTAGTGTACGTTCCATAGGCTCTGGTGGTTTTTCATCCCTGATGCATCAGTTCAAAAGACTGCGGTTACTGTAGCTATTGATGAGGTGGATATGGTTGGCATTGGCGAGGGTGCTTTAATTGCTCGAGATCATGATACAGGTGTTTTGATATTCCAGGGCAGAATCCAGTATAATGCTATATGGATTCGAATTAACTTGATGGATAAAATAATATTTAAGTAGAAATTCTAGGAGCCGTATCGGAAATTGTTGAATTCTGTGGAGTTAGTAGTGGGTGAAACCGCAAATGCGACATTATCTAACATGCTGACTAATGCTTCATTTGATCACGTTGAGTTTCCGATGCACACCTTTTCTGTGGCGGGAATTATTCCTCAGCCGCTTTGCATGAATCCGAGTAAAAACACTATAGGAAACTCAAAAATGTTTACATTCTTACCTCATTTAATGTATTTTTTCGAAAATAAAGAAATCTTCTCATCAGAATACGCTCTGTTGAATATCTCACAGCGCCCACAACATGTACGGTTGGTTATCTAAAATCGGTGTTTCTTTCGAAACATCCTATATGCACTTTGCCCCACTGGACAGTTGCCACTGTACAGGCACTAGCAACCCGGCACATAGACACGCATTGTGTTATCAGTGCATAAAACTGTCACGGCTTACCGGTAGTGTGCGCTTTATGTATTTGGCCAACCGCCGAATTGGTTGTCAGCCTTGTAAATAGATGCGGTAGTTCCAACAGCTGCTTAATTTATACTCTCCACTTTCATCTTCCAGAGTTGATTTTGTTTATGACATGTCTTCTGAATTGCACTAACGGTAGCTAGCCAAAGGATTTGCACACATCTCATTTCCTTACATTTTGTAAAATATAATCGATGACTCACTAGTAGGATATTGGAAAGAGATGGAGATACGCGAGCAGTCGTTCCGGAATTGCAATTGGGTTGTTTTTAGGTTATAAGCAAAGGCATAGACATGGTTCGGATCAGTTTAATTGCGGCTATGAAGTGGTACTGAATTTAGTATCATCTTTACTAAAACATGGTTAGTTGGAAAAAACCAAGAAAAGGCACATCAAAAGTGCGTGTTTTGGCTTTAAGCGACCAAGTAATTAATTGTGTTTTATTAAAAACATTTAGTTGCTATGTCTTCTTGATGTAACTAATATTAGAGGGTGTTTGTGCAGTTTTTGTGAATTGTCGTCAACATGCTCTCAAGCACAACAGGCACAGTTGCTGTTTATCGATCGTTAACATGCACCACGTAGATCCCCACAAATAATGACGCTATTGTTTTCGAAGCATTATGGAATTCCCATAGCCCAACATAATATATGTTAGCTTTTCCTGAGCGCATTGCACATCTGTCAGTAACATTTTACTTAGAGTTTAAGCATCTTGCACTATTTAGCTTCTTTGATTTCTTTCTTGGTAGATCTGCGGAGTAAATCCCTTCTAACTATTTCGGAGTAAAGCAAATTTATCTGAATAACTAAAGATTTTGGTGTTGAAATTATATTAAGTATAACACGAAAATACAACTGCTTTTACATCATGGACATGAATTGACTCGATGGGTTTTCCGGGGCCATTTTCCGCATAAACGTACTCTAGCATATTTCCACCTCATTGGAAGAAAAGGATTTTGTTACTGTGCCGCTATAGTAACACGATCTGTACACCAAAGTGATCGTTTTATGCCCCTCTTTGAGGATCGAATTTCCTATGACAGCTTTGGGAGTTTAAAGGCTAATTAAAATTTGCGAATAATTGGTTCTTTTATGCAATGTATGGGAGGGTTTTTCCATGTACTTTGCAAGTTTCGTAGACCTTTGTTTGGCCCAATGTGAGGAAAATTTTCAGAGCGTTTTTATTCTGGGTCATCGAAAACATATTAGTTAACCTCTATCGTCAGTCATATTTAAAGTTTTTACAAAACGATTTCCTTGCAGACCATATTAGTTGAGGTGAAAAACTAAACCCGTCGCTCGGATAATGATAATTATGAAACTAATAACATACGCCTCACTCAAAAATCTGCATATTAAAGCAAGCAAAATGAGGCAGAGAAAGGCAGATTTTGACATACTAACGAAAATATTTTGTAATACACACCGTTCTTAAATAAAGTTACAGTATCAATAACGGCTTTTGTAGGTATCCCACAGGCCGTGTTACATCGCTATTTGACCTGTGTTGTTCTGTTAATCAGATAATTACTATCCGATACCGGTACATGACTGCCTCTTAAATCTTCAAGTTGTCTGGCCGTTCGAAACACATGGCGTCGATAAAAACAACAAAATCAGAAGCATATCATATCTCTGAGATAATTTTGCGCCACAAGTTTGCACTCAATCTCCACAATATAACTGACTAGGTAGCCCTACATATTACAAAAAACCGGAACGTACGTAACCATGTTGGTTGCAGTTTGTGCAATTTTATTCTTGTATTGGTCTTCTCCGGTATTCAGCTGGCAGCCAAATTTCAGCCTTACACGTCCTTTTAATTTGTCAGTTTATAAGATTATGCGGAATGTGATTTGTCATACTTCTGCACAAAAGAAAACGAGTCCGACATTTGAGGGGCTTCAAAATTTTGGGTAGGTGGCTTGTAGACTCTTTCGGTTAAATGACGTCCTAAAAGATTTGGTAACTAGGTTGATTTTACCAGTTTCGGTTACATGCCCGGCTTTTATTTATGGGATGGATTTATGCGACCTGCCTTGGGATTCTAATCGTACCAACTCATGTATAAAGTGATAAAAGCATACTCCATCGCACATCGCCAATACCTTTATCGTTTCAATGTCTTCACTTAAAACATGTGAATTTGTGCAGCGTGCATGTTCCTCATTGAGATCTACAAAAATTCGTACGGAGTCTTGCGAACTGATTCAAGCAAGAAGATTGAAGATTGCTTCCAGTATTAGTAGAGGTAACAATTAGGAAATGTGTTACGCTGTCATCGAGCATTCAATATGTCTTTGGTAAAGTGTTTTTCCAATTGCCAGATTAAACCTCCCTAGTTCAAGGAAGAACAAAACGTCGAGTACGCAGCGAGCGGCAGTCAACTGGGCACGAAAACAGGAGTCAATTGCACCTCTAAAAGCCAATGTATTTGTAGGCTGCCTGACCAAGCATGCTGGTGTCATGTTACTACTAGTCTATTAATATGTGTTCTTAATGTCCATTTCGATTTGACCCTTCAACTTCAATCGGTTTGTGTTCAGAATCAGATTGTTCTTATTTTTATGGCATATGCTTATTTTGACTCCTATTCTCCAACTCTGCTGATCTGCGCTCTTGGAAAACCGCTTTCCAGTATGATTATCTTCACCTGTCACTCAAAGTCTGCTATATGTGATTGGCATCAGTAATTATTGCACAGCAGCCTTGTGCGGGCTCCGGTTTATCACTTCGAAATATCCGTGAATGGCTTTAGCAATTAGTAAGTTGAGAGGACATTAAATAATGAAAGGTCATAGTTTTTGGTCTTCACTGAATCTCCTACAGAACATGTCAGTTTATTACGGAGACCACCTATACTGATGAACGCATGGTGCCGAATATTTGCCTAACGGACGACAAACAAAAGAAAAGCGGTTTGAACATCCTGCCACCTAATACAATATTCAACGATATTGCACCCATGACTATCTTTCCTTAGCAATGACTGAGGTCTGCAAGTGAACCATTTTTGAAACATCAGTAATACAGTCATGCTTGGAAATAAAAGTTTACCCACCATAGACGCCAACACACTATTAATGATACAAGTCCTTGGTCCAATAAATACAACTTAACAGAATGCGTGTAAATAAATACATTTGCCTAACTCGTAACAAGCCATTGGTTGCACAACTGGGATTAATAAGTTGCAGTAAATGCAATGGTTATTTTATTTACTTAAACCCAGACGAATATTATGACTAAATGTCCTTAGTCATTTTTCATCAGTATTTTGATCGAAGTATTGTAGTTAACAGTTAACCCAGGAGCATCTTAAAAGAAAGCCGTCGTGAGGTTTTTATAAGGTTCAGTCGCGTGATGAATATACATTGTATTTATTGAATTTTTTCTAATGGATTTGAGGCTGTGGGGTTATAATCTATAAGGCCATGATTCAAGTTTAATCTCAATACCCGCCTTTATGTTTTTGGCATTATCTTGATTCCGGGGACCTGAGGAACTGCCGGTTATCGGAACTAGTTTTAATTAAACATCAAATTAGATTATTTTGCGCCGGACGATTTTGACAAGTGTAGATATGGAATATAGGCTCTGATAAGGTGATGATCAAAGCGCGTCTGCAATATTTGGCAAACGGTCCCATGAAATCACGGAAAGGAGAGCTAAAAATACAACATTTTACTTACCGCTAAAGATAACATGATTAACCATACCACCTATCTGATATCTGTTGAAAAGCTGTTAGAAAATGTTAGCAAACACTTTTTGTGGAATTGTGCACACATGGGAGTGTATTCGTAACATCTGTCAGTGCTAATTAAGGGGAAGAAAGAAGAAGAAATTTTTCCGTACCAAATCTGCAGCAAAAGGCTAGCGTCTAAGAAAAGTCGCCATGCGTCCAGCAAGTATGTTGAGCACGCGGATGGTATCTGTCGGGCATGTGGATTAATTCCTTCGCTCTAATCAGGTACAGTTTGCATCTGCTCGTCTATCCGCGTGTGCGTGCAAACCGGGCATATATCTTGCGCCTTTTTACTATTCGTGACCAAAACTGCTTATGATTTCTTTGGTGTCTTTAACTTCTTTTTTTCTCAATGACAGCCACCGGTTATTTGCAAGCATCCGTCGCACTCCTTCGATGTTATCTGGGGTTGCGCTTACTGACGGTCGACCAGAATCCGAATCATAACTTTCACCTTCTTTTCCATCCATTCAGACAAACGTTTTTCTAATTACTTTCACTTCTTACACTTGCAATAACATTTAATTTGATTCAGTCGCCCTTTAGCTGATTTAGAATAAAATATAATGCGAAATTCCTGCTCTATTTGCGCTTCTCTAGCAGTGGTACGATTCCTCGAACTGACGCAGTTAGCTTGGTGACAGCGTGCAACAATGTTTCACTTCGGTGATTAGCAAAATAGGTGAGCTTGTTGACATTTCTTCCAAAGATTATCCTACGGCTGCTCATCCTAACCAATGCGGATATTAGCATAATTAAATATGTCATTTCTCGACTGTGCGAGAGACTCTTCCCGCATAGAGATAAGTCAATATGGCACGATTGACCAAACTTTTAAAACTACATTTGTATGAGTGGTACATCTTTTCCGGTCACCACCTATAGGTTTTGGGATTGTATGATTCAGCTCAACCGAATAATTGCGAAAATATATGGCAGGTCTTTGGCGCATCAATAATCTGTTTGGAAACCTCGACGATAAGCAGCCGGATTCAAATAGCGGTGGATTTAGTAAAACTAACTTCATGGACAAATCCCATCACAATAAAACAAAAGTGAAAGCGGAAAATCCCCAAGGACATAGGAATTGTGAGCACTGATGGCAAGTGAGCAAATACGACTGACTTGCCTCTGATTTAAAAAAGACCATATTTAGACAGGGACTTCAAACTGCCAGCTGTTGTTAGCTTTTATAAATTCTTCAGTTTTATTCTCACTACCGCGTATTTGCCACTTTTAAGTTTAATTTAATGATTTTGTTCAATTAAACCAATCCTTGGCATTTCCTTTCACTGTACTCTGACGTACATTTTAAATTTATTTCAAAGAGATGTATACAAGTATGCTAGCTTCGGATGCGGTCAAAAAACAAAAACAAAACATTTTCTAATTAATTGTGATAACAGATTTGTAAATTGAAAAACCATCACACTGTTTGTAAGTTGGCTTCAGACGATGTCTTATAAACACAAGCAAACATCACTTATCTTGACCAGCAACATGCGCGCACTGCTGAAGAACATCGCTGAACTCACGGTCGTTATTCATCGAAAATAATAAACACACAATCCAATCGCTAATTTTCGTGAAAGTTGATGGAACAATGCTGCAAACAATGAAGAAATTTACATCAGCGGATAGCATACAATTAGCTTCAATCGCCCAAGTTCTTCAAAAAAGTCATGTTGGTAACATCATTTATGTTAACCGAATCCTGTGCAAATCATTAACCCAGTTATTTAATTTATAAACTCTATGAGCTACCATTTACTTGAATGTTGGCATTATGTTTGGAGTATCTATCAATATGTTGTTATCGAAACCGACATTGTTGTAGATACAAATACGCCAGAATTGAGGATGTTACTAGACGTACATTCTTCTAGCTTACTGCCAAAACTGGTAGGTTCAGTCTGCATTGTTACCGGTGATTTCAACAATGATGATAAACTTCTCAACTAACTTTATACGACGAATTAAGTGACCTCGACATGCTGGGTCGCTATTTACAACCCTCTAAAATGTTACTGGTTTGCGGAATTGTTCTTAGCAACTGAATTATTTTCCTTCACCATTAGCTCTGTGCCTACTCATAACACCAGTCGATCTTCACCACGTGTGCAACATGTAGGTGTCACAACAAAGTTGAACCCTATCCATTACTACGCCGGTGCTTCGAAACACGTGACAATGATAGGTAATTGTGGAATTACTTCAGCTCACGCCCACTCACAAAACGGACATCATTAATGCAGCACCGACGTACCACACACACACAAACGGGTTACCGGATACTCAACCAGTACTTCTTCAACCGCGTGCTCAGTGCTCACCGCATTGGTCGTATACGACCGCAATGGATCTGACTTGGACTCGCAGACATCATAAAACTACACAGAGTAAGCCCCTTCTTTCAGGTGCCATATTTTCCGCATGATAGCGTCATTTACACCTGTTTCCTGTATTCCTCTTTTTGACATCATATTTACATGCAACGAATAAGGCATGATTTAATGTTGTCTAGACAAAAACATTTACTGTTTGGCGTTTTAAAATGGGCACCAATAAGCTCTGTGGATCATCTTAGCCTAAAAATTGCCATATGTACTGCAGTTAAACTAACTGTAGTTCCTGAGTAAATGAACAGCGAATACCACCTAAGGTCGTAATTGCTAGGCTGGAAATATGGCGCAAACTCAAGAAAACATTAATTCAATGTATTTTTCAGTACTCACTGATGGTCTGTCAATTCAATGCCATCTTCTCACGAGTTACAATAATTTTTAATTTCTTTTTTGCTGCCGGATCCAAACGATCGATCGGCTTACAGACAGCTATTATCCGCCTCCACTGAAACAAACCCAAACGAAAATGAATATGCTTACAATTTTAAAATGATTACTCGCGTCAAAAGCTTTTTCTTGGTAGTTAGAATGCAATAACAAGGCTAAACGATCTGTTGAAACAGTACTGGAAAATCATAGCTGCCGTGATCTCTGAAGTTTGCTAAAGGACTCTATGGTTGATTTGCCACTAGTTGTACCGGTACCGTGAATGTGGGCAAAGTGAATTATGAGCTTAACTCCGCTTCGTCTATCAAATTTGCATTGCTCTACACAAACTCAAGTCAACCCGCCCTATTCGATAAAGAGGATGCTAACATGGAACTCAAAAGACTATGTTACATAATGCTGATTGCTCTTAAGGTTAACATCTGTGGTTTTGGACCAGTGTGGCGGTTCACTCATACGGCCTTTGAATGCTATTTTCAACAAGCGCCTCACGACCGATATACTCCAGGACATCCGTAGCTCGGCCGGAGTAAAGCCAGTATTCTCCTAACTATCAACTGATTGCTTGCACTTTATGCATTTAAGTCATCAAACAGCTACCAGTGCTGCGGATTTCCATGCCTTATCATGCTGACGATGTCTAGTTATTTTTTAAACCTCAGCTCTCTAAATGAGATGCTATCAGCTACCTTGTACACTAAATAGCGTTTGAGATGGATTTAAAGTGTAGACCTGTACGGTTTCTTTCACCGGTCTATTTAAACTTTCTGGAGTCTTGACTGATCTGTTCTGCTTTACCTACTTTGTTTAAACCCAGTCCACTCTGGTGATTACAACGTGTTGTATGACTATGTTCCTGATCACATGCACTTTACTCACTTAAGCGTCTAAGTCTTCTCTATGATCCGCGTTGATTGTGGAAGTTTGCTGAACCCGATCACCTCATCTTATTTTCCTTATATTTTGAGACACTTCTAATTCCGTCCATATTTATTGGACGCAACTATGGGTAATGTGCTCTTTTCAATGAGAAACATTCTACGCTTCTATGTTGTCGATGCGGATTGTGAGTTGATTAACGACCAGGATCCTCACCCCTTATGTTGTTGAATGCACTGATGCAACGTACTCATTGCTCCGCCCTGATAACCTGCGAGTAATTTTATTGGCATCACTTTTATTAACTGTGAATGACAAAAGCACGCGCCTTGTCACCCAGCGTTACATATCTCGCTGTCTATTTGTCCAAAATGGTCTCTTGATACAAACACTTTGTGAACTATTTCACAAAGTCAGACGATTACCTTTTTATGCTTTCCGACTTAAGAAGCATTCTGTGCTGCGAAATTTACTTTTGTGATCTGCCTGTATTCTACCCAATGGTTGCACTGTTTCATGCTAATTATCCTGGACTACTGATTAAATATACTTCCGATGTTGCTGCTTGCATTCCCCGCAGGATGTTATTATTAGTAAGCACTCTAACACATAATTACATATTTCACGTTAGCTTCAGATAGTGCTTCCATCCTTAGATAATGACCTCTCAAAAGCTTTGTCAGTCCCTCACAAGAGCTCAAAGATTTTATCTTCCAACACTTCGTCGTAACATAACACTACCATTCAGTTTTCACCAATACGCTACGCATACGGCTAGTTGAATATCATTTGTGCACTTTCGTCCATCCAGTTCTCGAATGTTTATTAAACATTTTTGATTTATCCCATCATTCCGCGTAACAACAGTGATGTTGTAAACATTGGGAATGCGACGATTGCATTTACTTTTGACTTAAATTAGTACTTTAGAATTGTTCCTGGCTCACTGGCCGACTGATTCTACGTTGCACATCTCAAGGATTCAAATTTTCCAACTGCCACTTTGAAAGGATGTCAGTACACTAAACTTCCTTGTCATTAGAGATCAAGATCTCCACTCGGTTCGAAAACCTGGCCGGATGTTTCATATGTTATACTATTCGTGGAAAGGAGAGGAGCTTAATCATTTCTAAAAACCATATGAACATCAAGTGATGATTTATTTAGTGAAGTTTCGTC
Organism: Dicrocoelium dendriticum; assembly: GCA_944474145.2. Lineage (NCBI taxonomy): Eukaryota > Metazoa > Platyhelminthes > Trematoda > Plagiorchiida > Dicrocoeliidae > Dicrocoelium > Dicrocoelium dendriticum. Next base: position 117,989,616 of record OX104067.1, on the reverse strand, counting down.
CTAAACACCAAAGTTCCTTCAGGTAAAAAGAGGCAGATCCCTTAAGTTAGTGGCAAATTTAGACGTTGTTTGTATCCCGCCTTCTGACTTTGCATTCCTAAGAATTTGAAACATGGATGTCACGTATGCAGCAAAATTAAACTGCACATCGACTCCTTTAATCTTGAAATAAAATTGGTTACCATTTACGAGAACATTTGCCCACCCTGTTTTTCAACTTACTTACGCTCCAAAGGATTTATCAGTTTCCAAATTCAAGCCACAGTTTGATGCGAAACTGTCTGATATCAGTAACTTACTGAGATGATGATTAGCAAAACAAGCATGAATATATCAGTTACATAAAACGGAGCCTATCGGACAGCAGAATTAAAAGAAAGCATCAAATTAAGGAATTTGAAACGTTGATCCTTTGAACTACTGCTGTGTCCAGTTGTGTGTCACCACTAATCAACCTCGTCAGAAATAAAGCGCGTGTTATAAAATTAAACCATTTATTGTCCAGCACACTCCCACGATTCATATCATCCGTTAATAATTGCTGAGTTGGAAAGCTAAAGGGTAATATCCTTCTATAGCCATAAATCAGAATAAATACTCATATTAGGGCAGATGTGTCGATATTCGTCTAAATTTCAGCAGTTTTCCAAGGTAGAGCAGTGACAAATCACTACTTGCCGAACTGAAATCAATGCAATCCATCCGTATTCCTTCACATTTTAATCAAATATTTTTCACCAAGTTCCGTTCGGATTACCGTGGTGGATTTCACTTTTTCTGTGGCAGTATTGTGTTATACGTGAATTCCTTGCATGAGTTATGCACCAATGGTTTCTTTTGGTGTAGTTTTCATTCTATGAAAATTTAGTGGATATCCTATTGTTGATTTCAGAATTTGCATTGATTGGCCCAACTGCTGTCTGTGTCCGTCATCTCGGATATATTCTACGGTATTTGGCCATCACAGACACCACACCCGGAACCAGAAACGAATTATTTTGTGCTAAGCTAACTTATACTGGTGTAATAAAAGGAGTATTGACTTGTAACAATTGACAAGTCAGGTACCATTCGAAATGCGTCAACGTCTGTGGAATTGACAGAAAGAAATAAAGTGTCCGGGTTCACATCGGTTCTGTCTGTAGAGCATGACAATTCCACTAGCAGCATAAGTACTAGCATTATTAAAATAGTACAAAATTATAGTCGCCGAAACTGGACGTCGTTTGAATGCAACAGTTGCAACAAGTGATGTGACAATAGCACATTCCATACCTCATCCGTCTACCTCAAATGCTTCCCCGAAACCAAGGAAAATGGCCTGGCGTTCACACGGCCATGTTGTTCTAGAAAAATGAGAAACACGAACAAACTCGACATCATGACTGATAGAAGCATGTATAGACCCACAGATCACTTCCACCTATCAAATGTATCGGGTCTTGAAACATCGGAGACACCCACCCTCCCGATTGAGCAAAGAAATCCGCAGCACTTTCCAGACCGATAAACCTATACAACTGTTACTACACTTTAGAATCAAAGTATGAACAAAGTAGCCTCACCCAGCACAGAAACATAAAGTATCAAGCACCAGGTGCGGCCTGTGGATACGTCATTAAATACCTGGATAAACTTGCTTCCGTATCACCAGCCAGACAGAACGACGTGGCCTTGACGCTTATAAGCACCAGGGTTCATGAGCCCAGATCAAAATGCTCTAGGTGTAAACGGCTGGATGATTTAAAGCAATGGAATTTTCTTTGTGCTGAAATCCAAGTTCAAGCCCTGTCGACTAATCTACTGCGCATCATCAGATATCCAACCTCGATCCATTACGGGGATTTTCCAGTAATTCAAACATGATTGCGATCAACAGATGATGTCGAGATAGCGCTTTGCCTGCATACCGCCAGCGGACTGAAAACAAAGAGCTTAGCATATTTCTTGACGTTCCTCATAACGAACCCCTGTGGGACAAATTGTTTTAAAGGACCACCAAAAGGTGAGTAACAAGAGAATTATTTTTGTTCATAGCGTGCTCCAACTACCTACAACCAGCAAAGAAGAAGCCCCATTCATGACTGGGATAATTGGCGTCACATCCGTTCAACTCTCCATGCGGGCGACGTTATATTTCAGTCGATTACACAGTTACCCGTGTCACTAAACTACAGAACCAGTGGCCCGAGTATACTAAAACTAAAATGCAGTCACAAATGATGTCCGTGAACTCAATACGTAGGTGGCGGTTACTACTCAATACACTTTATTCGGAACTGCGACTGAAGACAGTAGTTAGAGTGCAGCAGCCACTCGTTATTTTCGTGGAAACGATTCCAGCTGCTCCGCAATATAGCCACAATGGCGTTTCAATAATCTGTGCTCTAAGACCCGTAGCTAACGAAAAGGCTGCCGGTGGACTACATACCACAGGTGCACTTGGGACCAAAAACAGATTGCATTCCTATCAAGATTTGGTAATTTACCCAAAAACGATAAGGTGCTAGTCTCTAATCGATCGGCAACGATCCTCATCATTCGCGTGCTCCTAGTCAACAGCTTTTGAGACACGAGAATCATTCCTGCATGTACACCAAAGCTCAAGCCTACCTGAGTAATCTTTCCGAAGTGCGGTTGTGCTAAACATTCAACCCCTGCGATCTCATCGCTATAGCGCAGACGTGGTTAAGCCCTTACAATAATGACAAGGAGATCGCACTTGCAGACATGTCCATTATTCGGCAAAACCAAGCCAGGAAACGTGAAGGGGTTGCTCTGTACGTTCGCAACGACCTCAAGTGTGAGCTCATAGAGGATCCAGTCAGCATGGCACAAGGTTCCATTCAGTACCGTCTATATTTAAAAGGCGACGACGGTTGCTTAGTGGCGACCATTCAACGCTCTCCTTCCTCCAAGCCTGAAATGGACTTCAATCTGGGTCCGCAATAAGGTGGGTGATAAACACAGCTTACAGTCGCATGTTTATTTGGGCGATTTGGTCATCTACGGTCTGGAGTCCAAAGCAGCTTTCGTAGAAAAGTTTATCGTTAACCAACAATAGTTTGTCACCAGTTACTCGCTGGATACCACCATTGTTTCCACCCGATTTGAAAGAGGATTAGCTTTCGTTAATGGATCGGATAATCACCAACGAAGAACTACTTTTCGCAAGGGTAGTCGTCAACCTTACTGTGATCTAGAGCGATCATATATTTCTACTCTTCTTATAAAGTTGCTATATGAAATTTCCCTTGGAGATTGCCGATGCCATAAAAACACTTATACGCTAGGACATATTAGCATGACTTACGAGTTAGCCAAATAGACCTTTCTGGCGGACGAGACACCAGCTAGTGCATGAAAGCTTTTCGTCAGCTATACTAAATCTCTGGATGCAGAAGCGTCAGCAAGAAACGTGGTCTCGTTTCTGCGAAGCAAGGTAAGTAATGCATAGCGGAGCGAAATTACCTGTCATATATCTACAAACTCTCCCCGAGCACCGAGACCAGGATGGTCTAGGAGACCCAACGTAAACACTTACACAACTGCTTGGCCAGGATAGTAAGAGTACCAGCAGAAGTTGGCAGTGCCTTTGGCCTCAAAGCACAATCTTCTTTGTCAACATAATAACAGCTTACGTAGGGTAAAACTGGGAATTCCGCCTCTTCAAACAGCCAGCGGACCCAAAGACAGCGAAGAAGGTAGCGAATACCCTGCGCCTATAATATGCTGCAATATTCCAGTGCGATCCCTGGCCACTTAACGCTATGACAACTGTTGTTTTACCCCTTGAAAATTCGCTCACATATTTCACACCAGAATCTCTACTAAAAGCTTTAGATTATGCGCAAGCACAGCTCTCTTGGAGTCATTAATTTACATACATCGCTAGTGGCGATAGGAGGCTTTTATAGCTGCAACTTTGGCTTGATTCTCTCTACAATCTCTTTAAGAAATGAACTTGCTCGACATGTGGAAACGCAAGATGATTACTCCTATTTACCAGGGCGGTAGTCGTTCCCATCCAAACATCTACCGCTCTATAATCTTACTACGATTTCTTTCAAAGTTCATGGATGCTATTGCGTCTGATGCGCCAACCGCCCACTTAGAAGAATTAAACTGACCTGCATAGGAAGAACATGGCTTCTGACGAAATCGATTTTGCACTACAAATGTATCACCAGCACGATCTAGGTGGACTGAAGCAGTAGACTCTGGCACGTGACTTGATGTTGTCTTTCTTGAAATCTCAAAAGCGTTCGACCAACATGACTGCGAAATTCTGCTCCTCAAATTCTCTATATTTGATATTGGTGATCCCCTCCTAGGACGGAACCATGGCTTTCTTCTACGCTGACGATTGGAAGCACGTGTGCGTGAATCGCTCTCAGATCCTATTCAATTTGAATGCGGAGTACCAAAAGGACCGGTAATAGAACCGCGATTATCTTTGATGTTTAGTAAATACATCACATGCATCATAAGCTTGAAGTGCCTGCATTATTCTGAGATTATCAAGCTGTGGAGAACGACCAATACACCAGATGATATCACAGGAACTTCAAGCTGCTTTGGATAAGGTGTGGCGTGGTCAATCCAGAATGCAATTTGAATCATTGTGAACAAATGTGAAATGTTGCAGATACGGAACCCGGCGGTGGGCACCTACAAACTCTGCAATCAGGAGCTTCACATGTTTTTGGTGAGAGGGATCGGGGAGTTTTGGTCCAAGTCGATCTTGGATCTTCGTATCAGGCTGGAGTGGCTTCTAGCAAAAGCATCCAACATATGCGTCTCCTGAGGCGTGCATTCGGACCATTCAACCCTTCGATTTTTCTACAGAATCTCTGTTCATTTATACAGCTACTTGTGGAATAGGCAATACAAGTCTAACAGCCATGGCTAAGGAGGGATTTCATCTCCTTGGAGATACGCCAACGCCAGGCAAGCAAGATTGTCAAGGGTTTGTATAATTTGCCGTATAAACTAAGGATTCAAAACTCGGGGTATTCGGCGGGCAGTATCGGTGATTGCGCGTAGACCTCATTTTGACTTTCCAGGTTTTGTGAGATCCCAACCAACACGAGCCGCTACTTGCTACATCAGTTAAAACAGTAATTTGAGAGGCCACCATCTCAAGCTGGCACAGTCGCACAGTTCTTTTGGAATGCCGTAAGAATTTCTTTCTGTACATTTTGCAGCATTTGGGATGCCCAAGAAGAATCAGCTATTTGTGCGCCCAAGATTGCAGAGTTCAAAGCTCAACTTGACAGTGCAATCAGTTCGCTGCAAGATCTAACATGATTTTTTACCCATGGATTAACACAAGTGTCTGTAGGAGATTTCTCTGGCGATCAAATCTCAGATTTCGTTTCACTTTCTTCACCCTCTGTATATGTAAACCAGATGGTGACAATATTTACCAACATCCAACTTGCCATCTTCCCTACTTCAGTGAGTACACCGGTGTAAAACCAATTTTGCTAACGCTTTATATATTTTGAATTTTTACTATAAACATCCTACAGGACCTGCTAAGCATTAGTTATTTTACCTGTATAAGACCATTTTTCCTTTGTTTAACTTTTTCGTAGTAGAAGAAGATATTCGTGATTTTGCTTTGTCGATACTTAGGTGACTGTTCGGAATTATTACAAGTCACCAAAATTTTAGTGTAGGCTCCTTGTATCATCAACTGTTTACATTTTAAAGACATTCTGGCAGAGCTAGGTTGGAAACAGTTAGTTAAATATTGAATGTACTTTTATTCCTGACTCTTTCGTACATGCAGTTTTACCTATAGCAGTAGCCTCATGATAGGTGTACAATCTGCTGTCATTTGCGTGCTGATGAAAAACTTTTATCGTATTTTTCCGTTGCTGCGTTTTGAATTATATGCGGGCACCCTGCGATTAAATGCGAGTGATGAAGTGCGGATTAACCACTTGAGCAAAACCAGCCCCAGCATGGTGGTGACTCAAGGCCTCTTGAAGGACTTTGCTGTGTGTTCGTTGAGATCAACAGCCATGCCGATTGTGAGTAATCAAGCAGCTTCAGAGCCTGTGTAAATATCATTCAGAGAACAGGATAAATGGAGTATAGGGTCATGAGACGTGATACCAGACAGGAAATTATTCCACGAAATTTCAAGTGAACAGATTAAAAGTCGAAGAAATGTGCGTTCTGTGTATTGGTGAATACCGACATAAACAGAGCCTCAAAAAGTCAAAATAGAATACTGAGCAAAATACCGTGCTATCTGCAAAAGCATATAGCCAGCTATATTGCACAAGTAAGCAGGTTTCACAAGACATTTACTGATCATCACGACGTATATTTAGGGAATCGGGGATCACATCCTACCACAGAGTAGAAATTTCTTTCTTCAGAAGCGGCAACAGGTCCGGTTAAGTGCTCATTGCCCCGTGCGATTGAGATGGACTGCTGTGTTCTGCGATGATAATTTTTGGGGACACGCTTATTACTTTCATTTTAGAGGTCCCGGGTATACTATTTCTTCAAATTACTTGGTTTGTACAAACGGTATTTACATATGGCGACCATCGGTACTCAGATTTTGTATTTCTAATACGAGAACCAGACTGTCCATTTGCAAAATTATGAAAAATACACTTCCGTTTCGCATGCACAAGTTCTAAAACGCATATTAAAGCCACAAGCCGCATAAAAAAAAACTGAATGTGTGAACACATAATAAAAGCAGCCACATAGGAGGGCGTCTAATGGAGGCGAGGCCGGACCAACTAAGCTGCTAACAGCAATACAAATGAGCACCGCATTATGAACCAACATGTTGAAATCTTACGGCGGACTTGCGTGCGACTCAGTTGGTTCGTACTGCTGCTCTGCTGCTATGGTAGCCAAGATATGGGAGTCAATGAGCTTTCCGTACTAAATAAGAACAGCAAAAATACTACCGTCTGTTGTCGTACCGTAACTCTAGAGATCGCGTCGGATCATTGATTACCAAGCCATAGATATCGGTAAAAAGTAAACAACGGTCAAAAAGCGATATCCTGCTCTTTTCTGCAACCATTTCTCATGTCTAAAAGTCAGCATGCACATTGCCCTAATGATATCATCATGCATTGCCAAGAAAGGACTCTAATAATTGACCATACCGTTCAAATTAATCACTCTTCTCTATTTCGGAGAAGGTATCTCTTGTGTCATGACCTCTCTCGGATCGAATATGACCGTTTCGGGCGTGAGGATAGTTCCATAAAAAATTATTTCCTGCGTCCATAACCAGGCTTGCTTGCACACTGGTTATAAGCTAAAATGAACACAACGCTGTAAGAATTATGGACAGGAGTCAGATATTCCTTTTATTTGTGAAACAAATCATCATATTTCCACCGTACATGTTGCGCAGTCAAGAGAATTTACTGCTTGCGACTATTCTTTCTGAAGTATAGCACTATAAAATTAGTCCGCATTATAAACTTGACCACAGAACTTTCGTGAAAGTTGTAGCAAAAATCGCAGGAAGCTAAACTCTTCCTCTCAGAACAAGTGAAAATTTTAATGACAGGTCTGTATTTTGGTAAAATTAACTGTTACCAGAGGGAGCAAAACATCTTCCGGTCTGTACGGTGCATTACGTTTTTCACAAAGTGTACCGTTCAAGCGGTTTTTGATGGTCACAAACACGCTGCGTGCCGGTATTTTTCGCAAGGATTATAGCAGAATTGATCAAATTGCTTATCTGAACAAACGTAACGATCATGCCAGTGTCCGGTAAGTTAATTCTTTTGAAAAAATTATCCCGTAAAGCGAATAGAACTTTTATGACAGCCAACGGAAGTAATGGTACTGATCGGTTTAAGAACAAAATTGTGACATATTCAAACCTTCGTAAACCAGGGATAAAATACAAAAATTATTGGTCAGTGTCAAGCATACACGACACTAGCATTGCTAAAATTAGAAAACTAAAGAATGAATAGAATCAGCACGGAGAATGGGCATGGGCGCCCATTCCGTGACTATATACACCAATGGAACCCAGTTTCGGTCCTTCGTACTCATTAGTACCGTTTCGTTAGCTTGTCTAATGACGGCAGAGAGACATTTTACAAAAATTTTTTTTAACTCGGTCGGATGCACACTGTTACTATTTTTCTTGGTGAACCGTTAATAATAGCATCTGTGTCTAACTAGAAACCTATGCTCTAACTGAAAATTTAAACACTTATGTAATCATACTGGCAAATATTATTCATCAAGAGTTTAATGCGAAAAACGTGACAGGACTACAAGACCTAAAAGGTGGAAAGCGCAAAATAAGTTAAATTGAATAAAGCAAACAGGGAATTATCAATAATCCAGTATAAATTTTCACCAACATGTTACGTGGCGTTTATCACCTAGACCCAGGTCTCATAGTATTTTCAATAACATGAAGTTCTGTACATTCAAAACATTTGCTGGTAAGCACTCCAGTATGAACAGATTCAAAGAGGGAACAATAACATTTCACCTTCCAGAATGATTAAATACTTAATAAAGTTTATTTTGCATCGTACCTAGTAAACGAGTCCACAAACGGATGGATCATATTTACCTTGCAGCATGCTCAGGCCTGTGAGACTGTGAAATTTTGGCCATGTACAGGGTTACAAAGAAAATTTTTTGCGGAATTTTTCAGTTTTTACTTTTTCATCGTATGCAAGCAGTTCGTTGGCATTTGCAACTGGCTGTGAAAATAAGGAATTTCTATATTAAGATAACTCCATTGGATCATTAAAATAAAACTGCTTTCTCAGAACAATATAGGCAGTATCCACATTGTAGGGATTTAAGGCATAGCGTAGTGTTTAGCCATTACTTGGTCTAAATATGTTGTTGAATTAATCAAGTTGTGTTTTGGGCTGCCAGATGGTTACGATACTGGGTGAGCTCAGTTGCCTTCCTGTCAGTCTTTACGTGTTGGTGGATATTTAAGGCGTGCGTGACTATGCACAGCAATGTTGAAAACGGAGAAATAAACAAAAAAGTAAACAAAGGTAACCAGCTATTCACTGCAAAGTCAGGACTTGTTCAGTGCATCGTACTTTTGTATAACACGCCCAACTCAAGATGATTAGTATGACGCGCGATAGTTATCCGATTTTTGATGTACAGATATAGAGGAAATACACCATAACTAAGAACAAGGCTGTGGTCTAATTAATAATTTGATGAGAAATATCAATAGGACGGTAGAGATGCTTTAACTAGGAACCAACAGCAATAAAGATTTAGTGCAGCTTGAAGTAGGGGAAGAATTAAAATGTGAATAAATAAGGTCATTCGTGGAACCGTCTCCCGGGTACCTGCTTCCATGCCAGGTTTTACTGGAGAGGTTTCACCTGCACCTCCATATCCCATCTGGTCATGTTTCGTTGTGGTTCACAAACATGCTGGAAACTACCGATTTTATTCATAATTTGGGCAATTTTATTTTTTATGGCGAGCCAGTTGCTCCAACCAGTCAGCCCTTTAGTCGTTCTTAGTTTGTAGCGCGCATGATGACCGCGATCAGCGGTCGGCGTCATATGCCACTAAGTGTAGGTTCATCAGTTCAGATTGTACTGTTTTTTATAGTTTCAGCCCAAATTTATTCATCAGTGGGTCTTTTGGCTTGGGTACACATGTTGCTCGGAAGTTTCAAACCATCACCTCAGGAGATCGTACCACACTTGACAAATAGTGTAACAGGAGAATAAGATGAATCCGTTAAATTAAACGGCAGAAAAATCAACAAAATAAATAGCCAAATAATATCTCGCGCGACATTGTGGGATGCCATATGACGGGTGTGATTAACTATTTTTGAATATTAGAACAACAGGTAACTTTATTAAACAGTTGGCTCTCCACTCAATGCACACTGGGTGATGCGAATTATAGGGCAGTATATATAGGGCAGTATATTATTTAAAATGTACGAAGGAAAAAGCGAGATACATGTATTTGTTTTTCCACTTACAATTAAGACTCCAAGGGTGGAATTTCCAAACATGAACTTAATGTATATTGAAGTATGATGCATTGGCATTATTGGTCATATATTGTGTGGACTTGATGAAATTAACACATCTGTAGACACTTGAAGACCCAATTTTCTCATTATGTCCTGCATAGTGAGAAAAGCTCCCAAGTTCATTAAAATTTGGTTAGTTCTTCACTTGCCTCTACTTTCAATGGTAGATTTTTCCTTATGTAATTAACCTTATCTGGAAGAAGTTCAGCGATGCGAAATAGATTAATCAAAGTCCATAACTGAAGAAGTGTTTGGGATATTCGTTTCTTCTAGGGTGATGGAGCAATCAGTTATGAAGCATCCATGCCCAAGCATTCGTGATTTTTCAGCGAAGAATTTTGTGGATCCAATTTTACTACAAGATTCAGTGCAGATAAGTCCTCATTTATCTTCTTGAGACCCGATTCAATGTATCGGATGGAAACGAGTAGAGGAGCTTCATATCGTCCGCAAAGTGGGATGACCGTTCATGTTTAATGGAATCGCATATGTTATTTATACGCAATACGAAGAGTAATGGTCCAAGGACACTGTATTGGATAACTCCGCTTGTAGCTTCTCTCTCCAGGAGGAGGAAACTTACTGGCCTATTATAACACTCCTTGTCCGATCATTTAGGTAAGATTTAAACCAGCTCAACACTGAGTTGCCGACTCCGCAAGAGTGCAGGATGGACAGCAAATGTTTATGTAACGCAAGATGAAAGGATATGTGCATGTCTAGTGGGATGACAATAACTGCCATGTCACTGGCAGCAATCAATACCACATGGTCAAATAGTTGTATTTAACATGTTACACAAGATCGCTTCTTGAGAAAGCCTTGATTTGCTTTGCTTATCAGATTTAATCTAGTTAAGAATCGAACGAGACCATTCTTGACAAGTCCCCAGTGCAGTTGAGGCCTCCGCATTGTGAGTAATAGAGCGATAATTCTCATTGCAGATCAGGAACCATCTTTGCGTCTTGGTGCTATTATCAAACCTTTCCAATGTGGAGGAAAATATCCACTGTTTAAGAATAGTGTGATGACGGTTATCATCAGTAGAGGAACGATTGTACACGCATACATGGTGACATCTGGAGAAATACTATTGTGTCCTGGTTAAGATGACGGAAAATAACGGAAAGATGACAGAAATACTCGAGATAGCTTCAGGTGTCTTCCGTTTCAGAAACGGGTGCAACCTATTGATATTTGTTTTGAACGAGACTGCATAATAAGGGTTCTATTATACACACACTGCTAAATTCATCAGATGTTGAGCCATCTTCTAATGACGGACTTTGGATTTGATGGTTCTGGTTTGGAATCCTCCTGTTGAGAAGTTTCACCTAGGTTTGTATCAGTTGCGATTCTTTTAGCGCTTTGTTTGCCTCGGTGAAATTTGCATGCAGTGTGTGATGTCATTTTCAGTAGAGTAGCATGAAGTTGAAGTAATTTTGTAAAGCTATTGTATTTAAGGTATTGGGGTTTGAGTTTGATGGTTATTTTGAAGCGTGGCGTGCATTGAATATCACTACTATTATTGGGGTTGTTCCACAGCGTGGGTGCTAATTGGTCGGGAAAAGTGACAAAATTCTTTACAAATTCCTTCATGGTTATGGTCTGATTCTGTGTTAAGATGGATTTTTGCAAACGCAGGTTAGTGAAGACATTGTCATATATGATGGATGCAACGAGTAGGCCTCTTAGTCAATAATATTTTGTTTGCTATTTAATATTTATGATGTCTAGCGCATTATTTTGGTCGCAGCCCCTTAGTGGGCTGTCAGTAGTGAGGAGCACTAACAGAATGCCCATGGTAAATATCAGATCTAATGTGTTGGCTATACTTATAGGTTGAGCAACTTGTTGTCTCCAATAATTGACCTGATTGTTATGGATTATTCCCATCAGGCTCCCTGACACTTTAAGTGTGGACTTTGTCCAGTCTATGTGCGGTAAGTTTAAATCTCCACATACAAATTTAAGTTTGCTGGAAATGTATGAAACCGAGTTGATAGCATCAAGTAATTGTTCAGTATGTTAATTGGTAGTGCTAGGAATCCTATAGACGGAACCAAATAATAGGTCGCTGGAAGGCATTCCCAACTACAATGATTATTCTGTCTTTGTGGGTCGGAATATTAACAGGCATCACTGTGATAGCATTTCGAATGTTGATAGCGCATCCTCCTCCTCGTTCGCTTAGACGATCTCTTCAGAACAGGTGGTAGCCAATAACCTGAAGCTGAGAGTCACTTATGTCTGAGTTGCACCATGTTTCTTTGATGAAATCAAAATGGGGAATTTGAAGGCAGACGAAATATGTGAGCAGATGCAAGATGGATAGTAGTAAACGAATGTTTATAACAGCGGAATCTAGAGAATATACAGAAAAGGGTTATGCAGGGTAGGTTAAAAGGGACTGTTTGCTAGCATTGTTGTTGGTGATGTGACGCAATGAGGCATTCGCGATTTGGTGATCTATAGATTGTATTGACTCCAGCGACGATTTTCTAGTACCGAAGTCATCAATTGATTCATTGAGCCCAGGGGTGGAAATCAAAGTTGTGGGTGGTTATGTTGTGGGATATGTTGTCCTAAAGAAATTTGTGGGATTTTTATGACAGAGAATGCTCCGGGACCTAGACCAGTTATTGTGGGTGCAGCTGACGGATGCTATTGTTCGGACTAAGCAAAGCCCAAGGAAGTTCTGAATTTCAATCAATGACTGCGATTCCAATTGTGTTAATGTGCTGTCAATTTAGTTTCGGAGACTGCTGTAGGGGCTGAAGATGTTTAACTGAGTTTCTACCAATGAGCCTACAGCCACGTTTAGGATCACTATTCGACGCACGTAATCGTTTACCTTGCGGTTTGATTTAGCAAATCATACCAACGCTTCGGAAAAATTAGTGCCAGAGAAATCGGGCGTTGGATATTATCATATCGTGTTGATGGAGAACCATTCCATGATTTATAGTGATCGCTTTCATTGGAGGCGGTGTATTTATGTTTAAATTGGTTGGGATGTTTCCTTGTTTCTCTCATCCTTATTTGAGAATTTCGCTCTATAGTTCTACACTATAAGAGATACAAACGTAGTAAAAACAGCATCTTTCATGCGCACATTATCGTAGATGGAGCAGTAGAGATAGGTTTGGTTTCGGCTGTTAACTGGGTAAGATTTAATTCCCGGGGTTGTTGCATTTTATTCGGCGATTTAGAAGATGTAGTGCTGTTCAGTGTACGAGCCTCGAGTGCATGGGTTTTAACACATGGAGGATATCTCAGGGACAATGACCGTGTTCTGTCAAGGTCTACTTCATCGTCCACTCGCTGACTTGGTGCGTAATGAGTTAACAAAATTGGAAGCTTTTCTTTAAGAGCTAGGCGTATTTCTAGCAGAGTTTTCTCTTTCTTGACTAAAGCCTTTTGAAATTCCCTACTTGCAGTAATCCGCCATTTGAATCACAGAAAAGAAGCAGTCACTTGAATCATCAGAGAACTTCAATAGAAATGGAAATGACTTCATTTTTACATCTTCCCGAATTCTTACGCAAAGGCAGGTAAGCCGATAGAGGGTGCAGGCGGTGAGGAGGGAGGATTTGATTTTTTAGATAGTCAGTCTATCGGGTATATGGAATATAATCACGTTTTTTGATCTGCGCACGCGTTACGGGGTTTCA
>OX104067.1:117896179-117975762 GCA_944474145.2 Dicrocoelium dendriticum | reverse complement strand
GAAGAAGAGACAGGGAATTTTGAAAAGCTGGCAAAATCCTCCTAATTTTAAACCACCCAGCAGCTAAGTAAAAATGGAAAGCTCATCAGTTACGATATTCAAAAATGCCAAATCGTTCGTGAGAGTAAAAATGCACTACAATGATAGTTCTCATAGTATTTCTCTCATTGTATTTCTCTGGATGAACATAGCGCAATTAATGCATAATCTTCCACTAAAGCGATTCAAATAATTGTTGCGCTTGAACTCCAGTTGTAGGAATTGAAAGAATGGTATTAACCTATTATTCAAGTTCTGGCGTAAGTAAATTCACTTGTTGACTTCTGTAATAATTCATATGCAAAGAAATATGAGCCTCCCCAGTCGGTTGAGAATGATACTCAACATGCCTCTTTTGATAATCATGAGTACACACAAAGCTGCAAAAATCTTATGGCATTTAACTTGCCGCCAATGTTAGCGCTTGAGGCTATCTCGACTGCCGTCGCCAACTATTAGAAGATTGCTTTATCTCCTCTACCAACTAAGACTGCAGTCCCTAATGTTGTACAGTGGTGATTATCAACGTCAGTGAGGAGACCTAATCATGGTTTACTCAATACTGATGAACCCAACTCATCCACATCGCAATCTGTTGCAGCTGAACCAAAATACCAGCCTGAGAGTAGATCAGCTCAAACTGGCTACGCACTAAAGTCGACTTGATTGTCAACGAAACGTTTCCTACCTCCATATGTCCCGTGCCTGAAATGCCCTTCCGATTCACATTATCCTTTCCCTTACATTAATGGATTATAAAAACACCTTGATAAAACGCTTTCAAACTTGCATTAGATAAAATAGTCCGTTCCACTTGGAGGATAAGACAACGCAAACCTAACCATGTGCTTAACGGCCCTCTGTGCAACGTGGCGGTGAGGATACATGCGGAAGTGTCCATGTGATTAGCTTGGATATATCTAGACTGGATTAACATACCACTTCTATCAAATGAAGAAACAAACGAGTCAGCGTTGTCGTTTTCTTTTTATTTCTCACGTAATTACTGAACTTTGACTGCTCTCTATACTATTTTATGTGCAAACATCCAGTTCCCACTTTAAACTATCGTCGTGTAGTAGTGCATTAAAATCGGCGGTGGCTTGATATAATGATGTACTTATTCGATGATCCTTTACATTTAAATTTTCACTCTAACCATCCTAAGAGAGTTGTGAAGCAAATGCTTTTTCACCCGTGACAAATCATTGTTTATTGTTCATTGTTCCTTACTGCCATAATGCTTGACCACAATTTTCACGCGTGAGGCTGCGGAGCTGTGTCTAAAGCAGGTCTCTGCGGCGTTCTTTAAATTTTCAAAAGAAACGCTGGCAATGAAATCAAGTTACAGTAATTTATCCCTTGGTAATGATTATGGATCGCTGTTACTGAAGCCAGATTAACGGTTGTACAAAGAGAATGCAAAAGTCCTTTTACCGAAAACAGCTTGCAAACAATTTGTTGCGTTTCCTACGGAAGCTCGTGACGTTCTCCACGTGCCTTACCTGGCTGACATTTGGGTCATAAACCATTCCACTTTAGTGCTGAAATCAAATAATACTGGTCGTAAAATATCGTTTCTGACTCCACTCAGTCATGTGTTACCTCACCATTACGGTGCAACTCGTCCCCGAAGATACACGAAAGTTCCACCTTGTAAAAGCGGTGAATAGACGTTATGGTATTAAACCGTCAACCTCACCAAAACTGTGTAACGCTAAAAGATAAAAATAAGTAATAGCCTTCTTTTAAAGATTAATATTAACAGAACTTTACAAGGCGCCTATACGGGTGCTTTTTAACAAATAAATCGGTTGTTACAAATGTTTCAACAAAAGCTATCAACAGTGAAATCCAGCAGATAATCAGCATACCACCAACCGCTCAGAATTGCAGTATGCCTCTTTTGAACTCCATACATTTTGAGCCGCTTACTAGAAAAATTCACGTAGCCAAGAAAAATTGGTAGAACTAATATCCTCGAAATCTTCATCTACATGTAAATATCCCTTGCAGGCAAATAGGTTATATGCAACAGCCAACGACTTTAATTTCACAGAGGGTCAAAATTTACAAAGTGTTTCGGCCTTCCAACAATTTTTGTGGATCCTGTCGTACATTATTTGCCAAACTCCCAAATGACACTAATTCCGCAAAGCATATTTCATCTGTATCCATTAACCCCACATCGCTTTGGTCCTTTAAGTTGATTTCTGTAGCCAACCCGAAAGAGAACAAGACACTGAATCCAAAATTAATTAGTTCCCTTTCATTATTGTATACCATGCACTTCTTGTGTAATAACCTTCACCTTTCATATCCTGACGAAGTACTAATATCATAAAAATGGAGACGCCGGACGAGCTATTTGGGGTTCTGGATTTTACGTCTTTCATAATGACCACCATTCTCGTAAATGTGGTGGCTGCTTGCTTTAAGTGAAAATCATATAAATTATTCTTCCTCTAGGTGAAAAATTCTGTTTAATAATTTCTGATTCGATGTGGATTACTAGTTCTAATTGTCCAATAAATGTTGTAGTAGGTTACATTTACAGATCATCCCCGTTTGCGGCCACCCTAACTGCTGACAAGAAAGACACTTTTCTTTTATTGCCGACTTCTAAGACATTGAAGAAATTATCACCGAGGATTTGAATATGCTGGAAATCTATTGGTCAGTTAACAATGAACCACATAAGTGCCACGAATTTTTGTCTACCTAAAACGACTGGTACGCGTACTGCATGTCAAAAAGCCTACCCCGTTCGGTAATACCTTTTATCAACTATTTACTATGGGATGTTCAAATCTGTCCATCTACATCAGTGGCAAACTACCGGAGAGTGATCAAAACATCGGTAATTCTAATTTTCAAATATTTTCTAAACAGATTGTATCCGTTAATAATTACTGCCTATTTCCTTTGACGAATTGTCTAATTTTCTCAAAACTCATAACGTCCTCGAAATAAGATAAACTTTTCTTAGTACAGGATGCACATATTGCTTTTGATGAACCATACCAAGGTATTTAGCTTTACATTAATGTTGAGACTCCCGAATGCACTAAAGCGCTAAAACTGATGACCGTTCTAGCAGATATCTTGAATGAGGCAGCCACCAAACTACATAAAATAGGGAAAACTTTTGGGAAACGAACAAATTCACCCTCCTGCTACTCGATAACAGAATGCAAAAGCGTGATGTCATGAACATCACAAAGTGGTGTGCTCCAAGGAGATAATGCACTGCACGGTGCAAACTTGACAGGCTCCATCTCAAAACGTGTGGTTCGTAGACAGGACAGAGATGCAAGGAATAT
The DNA here is from genome assembly GCA_944474145.2 of Dicrocoelium dendriticum. Lineage (NCBI taxonomy): Eukaryota > Metazoa > Platyhelminthes > Trematoda > Plagiorchiida > Dicrocoeliidae > Dicrocoelium > Dicrocoelium dendriticum. The sequence goes on along the minus strand of OX104067.1, from coordinate 117,972,400 downwards.
TAATTTGATTGCAAAACCCTGCTAGAAATGCCACAACCGATCACCAAATAATATCTTCGATCTTCTTTGACTGCTTCATGTCGGTCCTATATATTGCGAGGGAAGAACTTCAACCCAACCTTATAAGCAAAGGCAGGCATACGATATAAATGTTTGAAATCAAATTTTTGTTATATGCCGCCAAATCAGATGTTCGTTCATCGCGCTCCCCAGGCCTTGACAAAATCCTGCCAAATTTAGTCAAATAAACAGGCCCAAACATACCCTTTTTCTGCTTAATGTATTTAAGCTTTCCATCATCAAAGGAGATTATCCTATGCGCTGCTAATAAGCAAACATAATTCCACGACACAATTTATTTCTATGCACGATTTAAAGCATTACCGCCTAATCAAACATGCATTCATTATTTCCAGAATCACGGAGACGTTAGTTCAATACGCATAACAGAATAGTGGTGTTCTATGAGTTTTATAAGTAAAAATCAACAAGGTTTTTAAATGGAATGTCACGGACCACCTGTCAGTCTGATTATCTTGATTATGGAAATAGGGCAACAGACGCCGGAACTGTTATCCTCGTAATATTCCCTGATATCCAGAAAGCCTTTAACAGTGTCCCACTCAACTTATTTCTGCAGATAATAGTTCATGTGGTATCACAAACTTGCTTCTAAATTGGTTGCCTTCCTGCAAAGATTCGTTGCGGTTGGACTCAGAAAGCTACCACCACACTACCAGGAAAGCGCTGGCTGGACGTGTATTCCTAGTGGGACAGCTCAGTAGCGCGCACTCGCCGAGTGCTACCGGATCCGAAACCATGATCTTACGTTTAAAAGCCTACGAATTACGCCACTTAACCGTTAGCGACGACAGCAGACCGCTTTGATTGTATTTTTACATCGAGAGTAAGAAGTTAGTAATCACTCTTGGTTACTGTACATATGAATCCACTTCAATAACTAGTGGAGTGATTCAAGGAAGCGTGTTGCGTCCACTTTATTTTAATGTACTTTAATGATTCCCTGGATTAAAGTAACTTCGGAAAGCCACCGCCATGCGCTGATGCAGTTAAAATTGTGTTGTTCTGTCCCTGGACAAGTTAGTGCCAATTTAGCCTCTATTCAGTCTGGCTTGTCAGCGTCAGAGCATTAGCTTAACTCTTGGAATTCTCACTTTGCCTCTGACATGTGTCATTTATCATACCTCGTCTGTGCCACCACCGAACACCCTAAGAGTAAAATCACTCCTATTCTTGTGTGTGGCGCTGTCCGAGAACTTGGTCTAAGCTATTCCGTCTTATTTAACTTTCTAGAGCCATAATAATCTTGCGCTTCTGAAAGAAAAGCCATCGCCCACATAAACCAAACTCAGTTTGATAGAATCGCTCACAAGTCTTAAAATATATGCTAAGCCGACCTTTAAATATAGTACAATTGTGTACAGAAATCTGAGAATCTTGGAAATCACTTCACTAAAAGACAGCCAACGATAATTTACAAAGAGATGCTTGAACATGCCTAATATTATGACAAACAATGATTGTCGCTAGGCACTAAAACTATAGCCTCTATGGCTGCGCAGTCCCAAACATAACTTGTACCTTACTCTTTGGCTTAAGCAATACAGCCCAGCCACCATTCGAGTTACAAACATCCAAGTGCTATGAATTAAGAAACAGCGAGCGCAATCTGCATATTCAAAGCTATCTTACCAACCTGCACTAAAATATTTGCTCAGTAAAATATGCTTTGATGTGGTATATGGCAGGACATTTAAAGCAGCTGTTGCCTTTTTCCGTCAAAAGCCATATTTTACATTATCTGCTGCAGATGTATCAGGTTCGCCAGAATAAGCTGCCAGAAGTTTTGTTCAAACAACCTCCAAGTTCACTGCGGCCAATCTTTTGAATACAAACGCCTAGATATCTCACACAACCGCCGATCTACCGTCTTTGGACACAAAATGTCTCCTCTATTGACAAGAATAACGAGGAAAAACTTCAATAAATTCTTGTTCGCTTTTAGATGGATGCAAACCCCGAATACTTATTACAGCGCTATGGAAACTTTGCTTGATCGATAGATCATAATGCGAGTGGTGACATTGAATCTTTGCACCTTTCTACTCGTTAAAAGCTTAACATTTTTATTGGTAACCCACTGATAATATAAAATGCTGCAAATGCACCCATTTGAGTACATAAAAATTTACTGACTTGACAGGAATTGCAATCAAATATTAGAAGACGCTGCACCTATCCGCAGTTCAAACGGATGACCAATATTCAGCTGGCTGTCTCCAACACTTTAACAACACTTAGACAAAGTTTGACTCTGGACGACTTTTATTAGAAAGGTCAAGAATACACTTAAAATTTGCGCTATGCTCTGATTGCCTCAATATTATGGTTTTATCTTCACATGGATAAACTACAGTATGTATTTAGTATCCGTCTTATTCCTATCATTCCTACATTCCCGTATAAACATTACATTCTTCTTTGGTGCATTGTTTAAAAAATAAAGTAGCCTTTCATGCTGAAATCCCCGCAAAGTCCGCGTTTTTTGCATTGATCTTCCACCAAATTTTGCTTTGCCTGTTAGAAAAGAATGGTACAAATAAATCTGTGTTTATTCATCATACCTTTAATTCTTCCTTATTTCACTGTGGACCACGACTGGACTGATCTCTTGACGTGACGGATTACAGCTTCCAAGATAAATAATTATACCATGCAAATTATACTACCACTGCTTTGCCGGCAAACAGCAAAAATGTGACCTACATGAATAATGCGCATGATGGATCCGGCCGAGACTTTATCGCCCATAAAGCAAGCATAAATCAGCTGTCATAAAAATTATTGGTTAAACGGGTAATGGCTAAGATGTTATTTTGCCACACCGGCACATAGCTAGTTGGAGCATGAAAATGCGGGTGAAATGTATCAAGAGGATAACCGTCATGGAAAAAATTAAAATGGGGACCGTTTCATGGATGGTCGTATTACTTTCCTTAAACTTTTGGCTGAATCTGCGCTATTTAATGTTCCTAACCTCTATATCTCTCTAATACTAGCAAAATAGCTTTCACTTCACAAACCCATTGGGACCCGCCCTACAAAAATAAACAATCAACTCTTTTGTGCAATACGGTGTAAAAATTGATCCGTATATTCAGTTGGATTGTGCCTCACAAAGTCAAGGAATAAAACGGTATTTAATATTTATTTAACAATCCATATCTAGTCATTTTCTTAAACTTACTTGATACGCCAGTAATCTAGTCTGTCCATTCATATCCTTCCGATGTATGGTAAAAGGTTTATCAGTTTGACAAGGGGGTCGGTGTTTTCCTTTATTTGGTCGTTTTAATTTGACGTTCTACGGAAAACTGAAATTTAAGTTTAAGGTATTATCCCGCTTTACATGGAGCGAACAACAGGCACTCTTACGTACTAGACAGAACAAAATAACGCTCCATTGCATTGGACTTATCCCACATTCTCGCACGATTTGCTGCGCCATTCAAGGGGAATTCCCGAGTGGGATCTTCACTGTTGGTAAATTTCAAAAAACAATAATCGCCGGCCGAAACTTGATTAAACTGAATCAGTCGCGAGTCAATTTGGCAGCGGTACACATGTGCAATTGAACTGAACATGTTCAAATGATGCCATTGACTTTTAAAACTCACAAGCTAGCATACTGTTACATTGGTGTCCCAGCTGCATCTCTCATAGTTTTGATGAGGGATCAGGCTTAAAGCTATATTTACTCAGACGGATCGCCTGACCCACACTATACAAGTCTCCAGCTGAAACTATGCCAAAACTTCAAGACAGCCCTTATACCACATAGGAAGTCGTGTATTCTGCCTTCTGTTCATGCCAACACATAAAATGCTTTGTGGAAATTCCTCGACTTAAGAAAAGGATAATAATGTAGTGTGCGAAAAAGCTTTGCAATTTATTTTCTAACCAAGTTTTAGTCTGTTTGTTAAGAGAATGTTGGTTCTTTCCCAATGTTGAATAGGATGCTAATGAATAAAGCACATGAACTTGTCGTTAAAGTTATATGGCGTATCGCAATGTCACTTTACTCGTATTAACTAAATTGTTTTTTTTGACTCAAGGTAGGTTGGATGCCTTTGAAAACGGCACCAGCATGCATTCTTGGGTTAGTTGACTATTTTCCAGAAAAACCATGATCCGCATGAAATCGGTTCAAACTATCCGTTAACATAAATCAACCTAAACATCTTCGAGTTATTAACGAGAGTACCATGTCACTAAATGACTTATAAGTGTAGCGCTCCCCCTCTCTGTTGCTGGATTATTTGCCGTTACTTATCATTAGAGATATACATGGCGAACTCTTCACCTACCATGTCTGCAAAGATAACTCTAATGCTAAGATCCATGGCTTGCAAATTCTTAAGTGCTCGTTAAGAATTATAACGTGCAAAATTATGGCCTGGAGCGTTACTTTATAACTGACTTGCAAAGCACATCCAAGGGCATATTGAAAAAATTCATAACTGAATTAAATAATTTTCAAGGTACTATGAGTAGACGTAATTTTAAAAATCAACTTACTTCAAGGCGTGGGAAATACAACAATATTTTGAGCTTCAATCTCGTGCAGACAACAGACATCAGCACTTATGGAAAGTGATCAGCAGGAACATGGCTATTGCTAGTCTGTTTTCGCAACCACAGCTTGACAACATGTAAGATAATATTGATGGGGTCTCTGAAACAAGTATCACCGATGAATTTCTACAGGATTTAAACTTGATGGAAATTATTGCTATTACAAGTACTTGTGATGCACCGCACTTGGATCTAATAAACTTACGCTGAATTGGTATTTTTGTCCTTCACGTAACAGGACAAATTAGTGTATTTCGCCAAACACCCGGATGGGGTTATCAAATGTTGAACAACAACGATCCGTATGTGCTAATTCTTCCGGGGAAATTTAGCACATGGGGTTGCTCCAAACTCAACACATTGTTGTTCATCTAGAGGAAACCAAACTTTATAAGTATGCAGCAATTCAGAACATTAGGGTTAATATTTTATCTCTAAAACACGAGCTTTGTTACCAATATTCCCCTGGCTCTAACAGTATAGGTTACAACTTGTTACTATCACAGATTTACTGAAGCACAAAGCTACTACAGCGAAGGACAAAACAGCGCGGCAAAGAAATATTGCCGACTTGAATATTTTATCCGGTGGAGCAATTTTACAAGTGTAATGAAAATTTCACAAAAATTTGTATTTTTCAAAAGACCATCATATATGGTGAAACCAACTAGACTATTAAATTGCAAACTACTACCTAGTTCATTAACATTAGGTAACATAAAGACGGATCGCTTAGATGTGAACGACTATGATAGGTTTGCAGCGTATGTATTCATAGGCAAGTTGGCATAGAACACTGCTTCCCACCAAAAGGATCTTAGTTCTTCAAGTATTTAAAATAATAAGGTAAGTGCCATGAATCAAACTAAGGAATTGCGGTGATATGAAATCCTTCTACGACGAGATCACCGAGATCAGAGTGAAAGGTTTCTAATAGGTTGTTTACTAAAAGCTGCAGAAGATAGCGCAGTTTTATGTGGAATCTCTCTCACCCTGAGACTATACAAATGAAAACATCTTCCATCCTGTTCACCTACAAGGTCAGTCATTTGGCTTGGCTGAGTGTCGTGCTGCACGTTAAAAGCTCCACTATAAAGCTACTTGCGCATCCGAATGTTACTCCTGAAAATAATTGGGTTAAATCATAAACTTAAGGATAATTTCAGCGTCCGAGCGAAGTAACTTACTGCAATAATCACTGTTCCATCTTTGTTTGCCGCCCTCTCCCTAAACTGCAATACATAACCTGTCTCTATTTTTAAAACTTTTAGGAGATTTGAGATTCCCAGCACACTTGCTTCATGTTTCTCTTTCTTCATTGACTCCACATAGAATGTGTGTGAAATCAGGGAATAAACCGTGGAGTAGGGAGCTAGGACTTTTTAGTATGAGAAACATGACAGCTTTAGTAATGGTTGGTGCCGGCTACCGGGCTGGCTAAGGTCTGCTTCAATCTAAAGCACCGTCACTTTACGCTCCCATATCGAATAATGAACCAGACCTCACAAAATAACCCTCCCAATATTTCACTGCAGTTAAATGGGAGATGTGTAGGTGTTATACACATAGTTGTACTATCAAAGACATTAATGGTTAGGAATCCGTCATTTATCGTTTGTCAACGAATTTTCTTGACATAAAGAACTGATAACTTGTTCTTTGTAACGGAATTCATCTGTGGCAATTAATATGTCGATGAATAATCTTGCATCAATCTACGCTTCATTTGTGTACACAAAGACTGATTGATTTGCTGCATCTGGAAGTCAGCATGATTCGGAAATCTCAACTATTTGCCCGTATCGCTTACTCCGCATCCAGGCTGAGTGGATTCGTATAAATGAGATTGTGAGAAATAATGAAGTTCATCAGGTCATCTTAGAACACGTTTTCATCGTCCTGCCACAGTGGTTATTATGCGTCATGACTGTGTCCACAGTGACAAGCTTACGGGAAAGGCACAATTAATATTTATCAAAGGCAAACACACGCGTGCTTGCGTAGCTGCTAAAGCCAAGCAGATATTTAGGTGAAGCTGTCAACAACACATTCTCATGCTAACCCCTAGATGTAATGCATTGAACTTCGTCATAATTATGTATGAAGGATTAAAAAAAATACAGCAATTTCCTTCCAAATAAAACTATATACAATGTTGTCGGGACTTTGTGCTGGAAAAAATCTTGTGTGTGCCAATGTCATATGCGACGGGTTTACCAACTAGTTTCGTGCCAATGGAATATGTGACCGTTAGTGTGTTTGTCTTATCCCTTACACAAGCAAATGTCGTTGCCAAATGCTCACAAAATGTCATAACTGGGTTCCATTCCACAATTTATTTGAAAGCTCACTGTGTTTTACGTGATGCAACCCACACACTTACCTGAAGTACGAGAAGCTCTTTCTCTAATAGGACAACTAATTAGAACAGTTATGCACAAGCTGATCCATAAGCGTTATATCTTCTCCGTAGCTTTGTGTTATTAAGGCTTCATGGATTACGCGAAATGTGTTGCTTCTATGTTCTGTGAGGCAGCATTGTTTACCTGCTATATGTATATATATCTTCCTTCTCTCATTTGAGATTAAATTTATAATGTTCCTGAAGAGATCATATATATTCTCGAATTCTTATTCAATATATGTCCAAGCGCAATGTTTTTGTGGTTGCAAGGAAACTGCTATTGGCTCGAGGGCCAATTCACATGAAAATGTATATAAAGAGGATGAAGTTGGATGGAATGCCTGCCTTAGTTCTTCATATAATTAGTCTAGGTAATGTCAAGAATCATCATGGTGAAAGAATGTTGCAACACGAAATTGTGCAGATTATAATATCTACATTGGTTTATGAAAGTTCCTACCGGCATCAATGTAGATGTTAGTCGTCGCAACTAAGGTGTCTACAGGTAGAGCTCCTGACAACAATGCTCATATCTCAAGGTGGACAGTTAAATAGATAAACCTTTAGTGAATTAATTTTGCAGGTTTTCTAACGATCTGCCGTCCTCGCATGCATATTTTATCAATAACATTGCAAAGGAATGGGAGGAATATCATTATAAATTTTTATTGTTGCCGTCCCAGTGCCTCACAAGCTACATAACACAGCCTACTCCAGTAAAGTATCAGACCCAATTCACCTTATTGGGGCTTGACAGTTGTGTGCATTCCCTCGGTCTCCTACTGCGGATCAAACCTAAAGACCACTAGATGCCAACTAGTCAGCAGCATATGCCACTAACCCAAGGGAGACGTAGGTTGGGCTACGTAATTTGCAAGCTAACTGGGATATAGTATGACCAATATTCCTCTGTCACCCAGGTTACCACCTTAGCAAAAGATAATGGCAAGCAGCCGGATATCATGACTTTCTCGTACTAGACGCTATGTCCATAAAGTTGGAAACTAAGAGAGGCCAAAATTTAAATTGCTTATGAGCAGGAGGATTTCACTTATAATTTGTTAGTATTTTCGTCCCAGTGGGTCACAAGCTACATAGCACAGCCTAGTCCGGAGAAGCATCATTCACCTTTCGCTCTATTGGGGCTCGTAAGTGGTACGTATTCTCTCGCTCACCTACTGGGGATGGTACCCATGGCAGCAAGAGGCACACGACAACCTCTTATTCGAAACAAAAGTTGGATTACTGATGAGTAATATTTTTAGGTATAATTCAACTAATATATCATGGCCATCCACAATCAGCAGACTTAGATTAATCTGGAAAAGCACCAGTCGCCGACGTTTCGACATTCTAGGTCTCGTCAGTGGTGCACCTCCCAGCGGACCACTGACTGGTTCCGCCCCTATGAATTCTGGATGCGAGCAGCCAGTGCCACTTCACCATGGGTGACAGCCGCGGACTTGCGTGATTGTCCGTTGCCTATGAGGTAGCCCGGCTCATCTTTCACTGCCCTATACGTTGCCAAATGTGCAGAGGACAGGGATAGGCTCACGAGTTAGGACTATCCGCATAGCACCTCGGCACAGCACAAGTACTTGAAAGATATACGGACGCAGTCTTTTATTTATTACTGATGGGTAGTGGTGAGGAGTTTGATATAATTCAGCTAACTCATCATGACCACGCTCAATCAGCAGTCTTAGGCTTGTCTGGAAAAGCACCAGACGCCGGTCTTTGAACATTAGTACCACAGACGTGGAAATCGCGTTGCATAGTATGTCCACTGTACGAAAAGCGAATTATATCGTAAAAGCACGTTGATCCGCAGTGCGAACCGGCCGACGATGCAGAATTGCTTATCCTAGAAACACAGTGATTCAGTCTGCAAGTGAGAAGGAACGAGATTTGCTTTGTGGCAATTGTTAGTCCTCTCTTAGATGGAATTCCGTTTGACGTTGGTATTGGTGCGGGTATTGCGACGATGGTACTGTCTTGTTCTCCTCTCAGGCCAAAGCAAGTTTATCGACTCGGAAGTCACTGCATCCACATGCGCGCATTTAATACCCAGCATACAAGAGTTTTTTTCAATCCTTCCGAATTTCAACTATGCTATTTAATTAACTCGATTCAGAGCGAGAAATACACAATCTGTATTTTATCTAGGGTCACATAAAAGTAGCTTATAATTGAAAATCCAAATCTGGAGAGCGCCGTGGTGCTAAGTGACCAGGTACGAATAACTTAAGACTAGGTATGTTACACCAAGTATGCACAACAGATTAAATTCTCTCGGATAATCGCACAAAAATATATAGTGACAAAATTCATTCGAGAAGCCAATTGGTATTTTTCGACTTAGTGTTCCGTTGTTATTTCCTAGATGCATTTATCCACTCTTATCCGGATCGGAAAACAAGCCACTTCATTCTGCAGCAGCTTCTTCATTTATTCGGTGCTGCACCCGAAAACATGTCGAAAGAGACACTGTGTGGGGTGTGTACAGACTAGTCCCCAGTCCTGATGACTGGAGGGAAAATGTTGTGCAGCTTATTTAGTGTGCCACACTTATCCATGAAGTGGGCTTGGCGCAACAATAGCGCATATCCGGAAGGTTTTTGCCAACAACAATCTATTGCATAATTATGTGAACAGCCGCCGGTAGATAAAGCGCGGTGCTCCACCAGTCTTCTCAAAAAGCGGATGTGCTGAAACCGAAGTGGAAGCAGCCAACGCGCTACCAGCTTGTAAAAAGTATGTTCCTTCCCCCGGATTCCGGTATTTACCCACAACACCTTATCTCAACGCAATTTTTGACAAAGCGATTTTCCTCGCGCACTGACAGTTCCATCGGTGTTGGAAATATTCACCAGAAAACCCTACAGATATCAGCTAGAAAAATAGCTGGGATATTAAGCGGATTATTGCAGTTATGCTTGGATGAACAGCAGGTTGCTAACATGCAGAAGCAGGGTATCAAATTGGTGATTTTCAAGGGTGGTAGCTATTCGGACCTGACAAACTATCACCAGTGATTTTCTCCTTACTATTATCAAAGGAATGGAATAGATTACATATTAGACAAGCATAAGCGTCTTATAAAGATCTGATATCATAGTAGCGCACAAACTTGGACTCCACCAGCTTAGTTTAACTACTACCAAACTGCTGATTGCGCGTTGCAGTTGAATCGAAACAGTTGTTAGTGAAACCGTCGCTGATGACATAGTTCGGAACTTTGCTCGTGCATTCTACTGTTTAGACAAAAGAAAACTTGCCCAAAAGCTGCAAACAGGGAATTCGGAACCTCGATTTTGGTTGGATCGAAAACTCCTATTCAGCGACGGCTGCAGGTCTGGGTTCGTTATTCACTTTCCGATCCCATGTATGTAGACTACGTTGCTTCGTTATGGTCAGTGATGTGTTTGTTCTTGGTCTTCATCAGCAACGTTTCGCGCGGTGTTAACTTCGTTTACAAATTTCTCATAACATCATATGTTTGGAATGGTACTTTACTAGTAACTAACACAGCAAACACTATTTAGTAAAATATGTTGACAGATTTTTCAGCGCACTGGGAAAATAGCAACTGATTCGAGGTCACTAGGCCTCAACACAACCATTCATACCTAAGGCGCAACGCAACGCGATTGTTTAAAAATCAAATCAAAAGATTTTGAATTGGCCTGACCGTCCGAAAAAGAAGGTACACACAATTCTCCCGTACTAGGTCAGGTGCGGCCTAGAGTTCTACAAGCCACAACCTTTAACCGCACAGAACACCGAGCTATATTATATCAGCAATTTATGTAGAAGAGTAACCGTCAACCAAGATCGAAGAGAGTGTTCATCCCTCCTCTACGTAGTGGTAGGAGTCGCACCGACCATGACAATTACAGTCCAAAAACTCTGTTTGCAATGCTTTCCAAAGTTGTGGATGCAATGATGCGGTATCTGGAAAACCAGGGCCTAACAGGTCTGTAGCAACATGGCATTCATCAACTTCGATCATGTATTACGAAACTGTAATTTGTATGCAGCTGCAAATCCGAAGCAATTAGTAATGGAACAGGTGTCGAGGTTATCAAACTGGACTACCCAAAAGCGTTTGATCGCTTATACCACGAAATTCTCCCATATTAACCTCAGATTTACGATTTAAACGAAACAATCATGCGCTGTCTAGCCATTTTCTACACGACTGTCGTCTGGAGATTAAGGTACGATGTTCCCGTCCGACGAAATGGTGTCTGAGGGCTGTTTACCACAGTGCTCAATGCAAGGCTCTTGCCCGAATTCGGTATTCGTAAGTTAGCTAGGGAGGGCAATTAATTCTGTATTTTCTATACTTAGCTGATCTTAACAAGCGATCAATGAACCAAGCGCACAAAAAACGATCCAGCACGAAGTTAGCATGAAAACAAACAAGTCAGTTTAGAATATCCGATCATTAAATTGGTAAAATTTCATGTTGTTCTACTGTACAGTAGCCATGTGTTGGCATGGGACACACTGATTGCTAATTACTTCCCTGAAATGCTACTTTGGTGTGATCACACAAATAGACATTGACTACTCAAAATGGACTTAGACTGGTATGTCGGCCTGTTGCGGAGAACATTCCAGACATTTGATCCATCAATCTTTCTAATTGTGCGTAAATCCTACATGTTCCACCATGTGGACTGCGCTATCCATGCTACGCAAACTTGGTTAAAGCGCAACCTGAAAGTGCTGGAGGCACCAGAGCACCTGGCAAGGAAGTTCGTAAAGACCGTAGGCAATCCTACTTACCAGTACAGGCTGAAGTTACTGAAGCTATCGGGGCTACGCGGTAAGTGTCTATTAGTGAAACAAATATGGTGTGATCCTAATCATGTAGTCGTCACTTTCTGAAACTCATTCAAAACACCAAGCTTAGAGGTAATTGCGTGCAACTGAGTGAACAACACAATCTGGCGACCCACGCTTCTTCGATAATTTTGTCACAACATTTGTGAAATTGTGTATAGAACAGTTGCGGTCTACTGAGCGCAACTTTGAATGAACAGTGCATCATCATTTGCTATGATGTGACAAATCGAATGGGATTCTCTTAGTAAGATGAGCTTAATTCGACCAGTTGACCTCGTTGTTTGTAGGATACAAACTGTTTAAGCATACACACTTGAACTCGGCGACGCAGGCTCGTAGCCAAGATATCATAGAAAATGGGTTATTGCGCAAACTGTTGTTTTCCTGGCAGTTACACGGTGCATTTGGATTATTTCCTTTAACACGTTTGACCTAACTAATAAGGTTAAAGTGTTGATTTACTGACTCCACTGCTTAACTAGATTACTGAGGAAGTGCGGGCGAAATTGGTCTGTGGTCCATAAACAAGGTCCAGCATGATACAACGACTTAGTTGAGCTCGCCACAGGCGCAACCGTGTTACCCTGAACCTTGTATGCACAAATGTCCCCGAATCCAAATCCAATACAATTAAGGGTAAGTTGACGGACGATCGAAATCAGTGGCGTTCCATCTGTACGTCGATCGGTGTCCATGCTAATCCCACGACATTAAAAATAATCTCGCCCCACCCAAACGCGTTGCACTACGGCGAACCCCGGTTACTTCGGGTAACACTAAACTCGGCGGACGAGACTGAGGCCGTTCTGCTCTCTGCGAATCGTCTCCGCAACGACTCAAGTGGAGTGCGCATACTACCCGAAATCCCGTGGAAAGAACGTTCAGGGCATCGCGCTAACAAAGAAAGGTACAGAAAATGTCAAGATAAGAAAACAATGATTGCTTACGGTGTTCCTGAGCTTACTGATTCCTCTTCCGACGATGATCAGGCGCACGACCGCGAGCAATGGCGCTACGTCCGGAAGGCTCTTTCTCTCGAAAATGTTGTGGTCACCTCGTTGACCAGGATCACCATATCACCAAACTATAAGGGGTGCGGTCTCAGGCTGTTAAAACTTGTGTTACAATCAGAACTAACGGTACAAATCCTACTAAAGAACTTGACTAAAATCCGTTGCAGATTGACAACAGAAATTCTTCTAAAAGCAGCGGGAACACCAGGACCTTCTAATGAAAATTCAGTGGAGGCACAACTGCTAATAAAAAACGCCAGCTACAAGACTCGACTCGGGGATGGTTTCAAGGGTACCCATAATATCCGGGAGGACACAGCAGAGCAGGAGCAAACACCGGGATCCGGGGCATCTGATACCTACTTATATGTCAAACACTTCTCGACAGTCTCCATCTCATCCATAAAACGATTAGTTGCCGACCCTTTATTGGTCGGCTAAACTCACGTGTTCCATCCCTCCAATCTAACACACTTTGGGTCTCCGAGAAGCTCTCATGCCTGTACACAAATGCCCAAGGTATACTCAGCAAATCAGCTGAATTAAGACTTCGACGCTCATCAGAAGCTTGGGACCTCATCGCTGTCACCGAAACGTGGATGCGATGCGAGACATCGGATGCTGAAATCGAGCTAACGAACATGTCCGCTGTCCGGAAAGATCGATGCAGCAAAGGTTGTGGGGTAGCCTTCTACTTTCGGAACAACATGTAATGCGAACCCATAAAAGATTCGGAAACCGACTTACCTGACTCCTTTTGGTGTGATTTCCGGTTGAGAGGGAACGATCTTGGCCTATTGGTTGTTGTTTACCGCTCACAATCGTCTACTCCTGATATGGACTACAATTTGATGGCTGCGTTGAAGCAAGTGATAAACAGGAAGAACGGTCACATTCTAGTCACCGGTGACTTCAGCTTACATGCACTCGAATCCCAGGCCACACGGGGAGAGCAATACAAAGCAGTTTTGCAAAATCTGGTTTCACACTACCCTCTTTATGGTCACGACACTACGCCCAACAGATTCAGGGAACTGACAGGACATCCATGTTGGACAGAGTATTCACCAATGAAGAATTAACGGTCGAGAGAGTAGTAATCGATACTCCTTTGGACCGCAGTGATCTTGCGACGCCATTGTTTCATTACATGTGCTACGCGGATTATCCTAAAGAGCATGCCGAGGAATATCGTGTCGTAACCAACTATGACGAACTGTCCGACCTCATTGATACAACAAGCTGGTCGTTCTTAGCTGAATTAACCCCTGAGGTGGCCTGCAGAGAATTCGTCAAGATATTTACCAAGCTCGTGGCAGGGACATCTGAAACCAAACTCTACCGGCCTAGAAGGATGAAGTCTTTCGTAAGGAGCAGGACACGTAAGTGCATAACATTAAGGGACTTGGCATGGCACACCTACATAGCCTCCCCGAATAACCATACCTGGGATGTCTACACAATACAAATAAATCATTGTCAAACTCGTCCGGAAGAATAAACCGAAGAACAAACAAGCTCTAGTGGAAACGTTTTGCAACATTCCCAAACTGTTATACAGACAACTAAGCAATTTGCGCCGTGTTAAGCGCGGTATTCCTTCTCTGCACACAGCATGCGGGTTAGCCCAAACCGCACAAGAGGCAGCCAACATCCTTGGACAACAATTTGGCCGTACCTTCCAAAGCGTACAATCATCATACATCCTGCCTAAGCAGATAACGCCGTCATCAGGGCTTAATCACATATCGTTCACCTCCGCAGCTGTACTGAAGAGGCTGATGTCTCTGCGCCAGTTCAGCTCCCCGGGTGCGGACGGCATTCGCGCGAAGGCGTTGAAAGTTGCTGCCATGAGTTTGGCAGGGCTATTAGCAATATTCTTCCAACGATGTCTGAACGAAATGCACATCCGCATGATGTGGATGCATGGAATCATCACGCCAATCTATAAAAGTGACAGTCGCTGATCCAGAAAATTATCGCTCCATAACACTACTTCCTGTGATCTCCAAGGTTATGGAGTCCACTGTTACTGAGGCTTTGATCGGGTACCTGGAGAACAACAAAATTATCGTTCCGGAGCAACACGGATTTCGCCAAAATCGCTCCTGTACAACTAATCTGTTGATGACACATGCAAGTTGGACGGAATCTGTGGATGCTGGTGCAAACGTCGACTCGGCCTACTTGGATTTCTCAAAGGCATTCGACCGTCTAGACAATCGCATTCTCCTCCACAAACTCCAGAAATACGGAATCGGCAATCCTCTTCTGGGCTGGATAAGAGACATTCTCGTGCAACGTCACCTGAATGTAAGGGTTAGAAGCAACCTGTCGGAATCCATCGAAGTTCAGTGCGGCGTACCTCAAGGCTCGGTTCTTGGACCCCGCCTGTTCCTGGTTTTCATAAATGATCTCGCGAGTGTGCTATCTTCTAACGTTTTGCTATTTGCTGATGATCTAAAGGTATGGCTTACTATAGCTGCAGTGGATGATCACACAGTGTTACAGGAGGACTTGGACTTGGTCCATCGAGAACTTGCTGCATTTCAACGTCACCAAGTGCAAAGTTCTCAGCATACGGCACAAGAGTATGCACAACTACCGCATAGGACCACAAATTCTACAGCGGGTTTCTCACGAGTGCGATCTCGGCGTGATAGTTCAAGACGACCTCAGTTGTTTGAGGCAGACAGAAAAGGCAGCTACGAAAGCAAACCAGTACCTCGGCCTTCTTCGAAGAGCTTTCGGGAAGTTTGACCCTTCAGTCTTTACAAAAATGTTTAGTGTGTACGTGAGGCCGCACGCGGAATACACTATTCAAGTGTGACAATCCTGGCTCACGCACCATCTCACCACGCTCGATACTGCACAAAGTAGGGCAACGAATGGCGCCAGAGGTTTGACCAGCCTCCACTACCCGCTCAGGCTGAAGACTCTCACCATATGCAGTGGACGTTATCGGCGTATAAGGGGCGTTCTCATAATGGTGTCCCGGATCCTGAGAAACCCCAACCACCCATGCCATTCCCTTATAATACCAGTCAAAACAAACCGCTAAGAGGTCACCAGTTTTTCACGCACTACAGCCACTTGGAATGTCGGCGAAACTATTTCTCCCTTCGAGTGCCACAGCCTTAGAACGCCCTCCCGGAACATATAATGAATACTTCCACCCTATGCCTTTTCAAAGAACGCCTTGACGATACTCTGTCACATTTACGCTACGTAGTATAGCCCATGACCACCAAATGCTGGCACTAATGCACAACAGACAGTGGATAGTGCCATAGCCCTAATCCAGAATGATTCACTCCAAACCCATTGCATGACATTTGACAAAGGCTACTGCTATCGTAACGGGATTTCTGTATCCCGTCGACCCAAGATAGTTGCACACGAGCAAACGTTGTCCTTGCTATCTGTTTTACTTTTTTCTCGCCTATTATGTGATCAATAACTACTCCCCTGTTGCTTTGTGTGCGTAGATTCTCATTTCAAACTCCCTTTATGCGACAGTGCAGTTAAATCTGTAATCACCCGAACTGACGACTCCATTATCCATTGGTCTATCTTTTCTGACTCTAATCACCCTACGGGACATGTCAAGGACCTGCTTTTTACCCGTTATAAATCATTGTTCATTGTTCATCTAATTCACCCATCTGCTCTCACTGTTAAAAGTTACGTCATCAGGCACGCCTTTGAAGAAGTAACTGTGCTCCAAGAAAATAATTGTGACGTTTTCAACTGCAGTTTGAAGTGTACTCAGAAGATTAATAATGCTCACATTTTCCGGGTAGCGGCTGTAAGGAGATTGCCTGCCATATAAAAACCAGAACAGGATGAGTTTAACAAATACGGTTGAGCCCCTCAACGTCCTTTTCTGTTCATCATCATCAAGATCGCTTAATTGATGGTATCAGTGAAAACTCACAAAGTAGATAGAAAACAATGGAAAGGCATTGGAATATGTTATTCTAAAAGGAAAGGGCTTAGCATCCTTCATCATAGCGTTATCGAAGTTGGGTTATTCTTCTGACGGGGAAGCTTGTAGAAATTAGCAATTAACAGTGGTCTGAAAAGTTAACAGAAGTAAGATAGATATAACTTAACTCACAATAACTAACACTGTCTTTGATAGCACAGGAATTTTACGAAGTAATTTAATCTGCACCCTTTGCTGCAAGTTCGGTGAAACTTCACTTTCCCGCGGAGGAATTTCGTGCATTGATTGCGCTGTTTACTGCGAGATAATTTTTCGAAATTACATTTACCTAGCCTATTTTCTACATGATTGCATTTGTAACGATTTGTCAAAATATACCTGTTAACGAATCAATAATACGGACCGCGTTTTCTGCAAATTAAACTGACGTTGTTAGTCCGGGGGCGTTGCATTTAAGGTAGTAAAAGTTATCTGAAGGTAGGATTTAATAAGTTAAGTCTAGCTTGGCGACCAGAGTAGATGGACACCATCCGAAAATGTCGTGCTAGTTTTATAGATGTTCCTTTCCATAGCAAACCTTTTATTTTCGAAGTATTCATTTTGAGGAAAGTATGGAAACTCTTCTTCGGTATTTTTATTTAACAATACCCTTATTATTCTATGGCATATCAAGAATTAATCGAATATTTTTGCTTGGTTCTATCACATAAACGATGTTTAGTTTGATATCGCATGTTCTCACATTTGTCAAAGTATGCAGACGGTCCCTAGCAAGCACAGAGACTTAGAAAATATCTCTTGTTGAAAGGTTGCCCAAAATAAACTTGATATTTTATAGGTATCATGTGGAATTGAAGGAATTGAAGCAACATTTTGGTCAATGTTCAATATAAGTTGCGTAGAAAAGGCAGAATTTTGATATATCCTGCAGTATGCTCGGTTATAATCTAGCAAAATGAAGGCAAAGAAGTACTAAGAAATAGTGAACAGCCGCAACTTACAAACTTGTTTGTTGCAGTGTTCCCGTCCGAGCAGTTCACGCTTGGTTTTTTGTTTAATCGAAGGTTACTTTGTTTTTCTGCATAACTTACTTGAAAATATGCACATTTTATATACCTCTTTTGAATACAAGTTATTTGCAACCAATTCTTAATGACCAGGGTCAACCGGAGTAGTTAATCCATTAATAAAGTCTTCTATCTCACATTCATTTTGAGAGAGCTAGAATTTTGTAACATAAGCTTTCTTTAACCCTAGCGTAGCAAAAACGGAGCGTCAAGAAACAGCAATCGTCATTGCACGAGATCACAGTTAATAAATCTGTCAAACACTTGGGCATATATTGGTCAACTTTCTGTCCCACAACACATCCTACACGGGCAATTTTATCTGTCACATTCGTACATCGCTTAGACCCAGTTTGGTGGGTCTTGGCTACTTGTTTGACCCCGCGGCTTCTCTTCTTGAAATTGCCTTCCGACCAATCTGGAGCTGTTTCATGGCTTTTGATTTGCTTGATGGCAGCTGCGTTACTGTTTTTGCACTTACTGCTGGACACAATAATAACAGCGTTTCTGCCTGGGTTATTGGCCCTTCAACCAATACCAACTCTGTTCTCTTTGGCTTAGGCCCGCCTCCGTTCGTTGCTAACAATCCGTTCTCATCTTGTTCTTTGGGGTTTACATTGCACCGTTTGATCTCAACCATGATGCCCATGCTTGTCTCTGTCTGCGCTCGTTCCTGCAACATTTCATTCTTCCACGTGATCCTTAACTTCCTCGTCACTACACTATGAAAGAAGCGAAAGTAAAGCATTCACAGTGCAGCTGAAGAACTCGAAACCTGTAGACAGTAATAAATCCTTGGAATAAAAGTGAATTTTTCAGTAAAAACAACGCCAAAGCGCTGCAAGTTAATTCCGGACAAATTTCTCTGCATATTCTCAAGCGCGTACTACAGAACACATGAAAAGTAATAGAAACAGGAAGAGATAAGAAACATGAAATGACACATTCAACAACAGTTACATACATGCACACACGCGTCTTCGTCAATTCATCAGCTGTCTATCGGTTTACTACCAGAGTAGAGCCAGTGTGACGAACGCGTCCTTCTGCACACACGGGCTGGGGTCAAGATGTTTGATTGCAACCGCCTCAAGGTATCGCAGCACATGAGTGTAGTTTGATGCGTAGATCACTCTGAACATATCCTTCGGGTCAACACAGTTTTTGTCGGTCAGGAGATGGCGGGCGATGAATGACGCAGGCGTTTAAAAATTTTGACAGATTGCCTTCTTTGGCTGCTCACGCGAATTGACAGATTTTCCTAAATGAAATGAGTATAAGGCCGGTTGAAATGTACCCACACTGTCAGAGTAATCTTTCAGAATTCTCATTGAAAGAAGTATACATGGGGTCGTCGAATTTGGCCGTGCTCTACATTTTCGTCTTTCAACGGTACATTTTAAGAAGTTTTTATTTTACTCCGTAACAGCTTTTTCTGCAATCATACTATGTCAAAATGTACACATGAGATTTTGAAATCATTTGCATACCGAAAGCAAACACGATGCTCGATCCGCCAGGAATAAAAATAAGAAACATAACAAAAACGGAACAAATTTAAAAAAGCATTGTGCAATGTGGAAGGCTGACATCAGGAAGAAACGCCTAACAAGTAATGCGTACCTACTTTTCGAATCGCAAATGCCCATCCGATTCTGGAAAATTGCAGGATCGTACTAGCGCTATCAATTATGCTGAATAGGCAAAAATAAGGCTCAGTATGCTCCAAAGGACATCGCCCCTTAAAGATGTAGAAGAAGACGTGGTAGCAGTTGATGGCTTATTTGTATCCATGCTGTAAGCCCATGGATACAACAGAATGATATTATTGGTGCCATACTCTTTATTAATGGTCATTGAAGCCTGTCCGTGAGAAGTCCTTTCTATTTTCCATTATAGCGTATTGACTGCTTAGTTCCTAAATGTAGTCAAATGGTGTGAATGAATACCGCCCATCTTTACTGACAAATATCTATAGGTCTCCCAGGTGTCCAAAAGTGGACGAGCATCAAAGTTACCAGGATTTTTCGTTTACTGTTATTAGGAACATCGGCAGGTCCATGTGCGTAATTCTTGGTGAATTCAACAGATTGCACACAAATTTCTCGGTATGCAAAAGATTGTAAAATATTGCACCAGGTTAGATGTAATCCTGGATTTGCAGATAAATAATAAACTGCTCAGCAACAGCTCTACTTTCTAAAAAAAGTACCAATGTAGCTGTTTTATAGAATCCAATCCACGGATCTAAAATTATTCCGATGTGAACTAGCACGTCAGATTGCAGTGTTATAAGCTAATGATTATTTTCAGCAAGGTACAGTCTAGACCATGCGAATAATATGTAAACTTATTGAATTAAATATCTACTAGATAGGTATGTGGAAAATACATTTAAACATCACTGCAACACTCGCCCCTAATTACTTACTGCAATTTGCCACTGAGAAATGATGATGTCGTTGAAGTTGTCGCTTATATGTTACCTTGTTCCCGTTGCAAAACCAGGATAAGTCTTCTATACTAGAAGGCCTGTACATGCCACTGAGAAGTTTGGCGAAGTTTCTAATCAAAACATTCTTGAAGTGCAGGGTGATAAATAGATAAGATCACGTTGCTTACCATGTGCAAGCTATAAACACAATTAACATGCAACATACTCCGTCCTCTCTGGACTTCTATCTGTTTTGTTATGCTGTGGAGTCGCCCTTCTGTCTCATAAGCAAAAGAAACAGCAATATTTTGAAGTCTACTGGAATACCCATTAGGAGTCTAATAACTTTGAACTCCGCCTAGTTATTCCAATATACTTATCCTAGTTTATTGTAGGAAGTATCGCGCGCAAAATTTTCTAAATTTTCCTTCCGGTTGGTGGTATACAACAGAGGCACATTTTGGCACACATTTTCATTGCGGAAGAGTATGGCTTTAAACAACAAGAAAAGCGATCACCAGTGATCTGCCACGTGCCAAACTCCTTTTCAGTATATCCACTTCGGAGCAGCAAAAAACGGTTGCTCTTGTATCATAGTAACAAGACAAATTAATATTTTCTGTAAAAATGAACCTACGTATTTGCAGAGAGTATGCGCCAACGCCTCAGTCGAGATGCCATCAGCTTGGCCTTGTCTTTAGGCAAGTGCAGGTCACGTATTAATTCACTCAGCACTGATTACTTAATTGGTGGTTGGTTGAAACCATTCACTTCAAAGTTAACACAATTGTCAAAATGCGTTTAAGCAGACCATACAGAATCACCGCTCATCGATAATATGTTCACAGTCATGTGGAACACTTATCATAGCCGGGACAAGATCGGGGTAATGAATTTTGCTCTTGTTTCGCTCGGAGAATCCCATGACAATAGTTAGGCAGAAGTAGCAGTCGGTCGTGTTATCCCCCGACTACCTCCATACCATGGGGATTATAAAGAGCATCTTTATTTGCCCTTGAGCGAATGATTCAAATGAAGTTTGAATGAGGCACAGACAATATGCCGCGCCCAATTCTTATCCTGATCGCCCAGTTTCCTCAAGAAATATGCGTGGAAGGTGACCTAAGTAATGAAGAAATGGGTCTGCACTGCGACTTTGTAGTTAATTGGACATATAGGTACCACAAATGTTTTCGGGAATTGAATCCGCTCTGTCTTTGTATCCTCATCGAAATATAAATTAAGGAAAAACAATATGCTTTGATTTATAATCAAATCAAATTTAGACGTAAAAGCAATAAAGCTACATTTCTGCTCAATTAATGCCTGCTATTCTTCTAGTTTTGTAAATACGGAAGCCTAACCAAAATATTACTTTCAGGATATAGGTTTGCGTCAATCTATAAATGTAAGGTACATCGAGTCATTGATCATCATTATGAACAAGTTTGTCATTGAGAAATTATTAAAAGTCACATTCTTAACTCCGTAAGTTACACAAAAAATATTTTGAGATCTAAATTCGGAATGCTAAAAATATACAAGTAGCACTGTCCGTTTCCATGCATAAGAATTGCTGCTGCCATTTTTAGTAATTGGATACCATGGGCAAAATCAATTCTTTTATACGGTTAGAGGGAGTCAATGGAAAAACCACATTCGAGCATTTGATGCATAGAACGAACTACTTAGCTTACATGAAAACCGAATTTAAACAAAAAGACCTGACGTGATGGAATCTATAGACTTGAACGTTTGTAACCAGTTGATGTGATACTACTACTAGCACCCTAGCTCATCTCAGTGATAAAAATGAAGTTGCACTGTTTAATCTAATGATAATTTCGTCTGCAACCAAGTAGCACTTGGCTGCTCAGATTCTACCAAAGTCAAATTAACCAACCTTGTCTAAAATAAGACAGACAATAAGACAGCCAATTGCTGCGTTCCTAGTAGTTGGAAATATAGGCAGTCCCTCGATTCAAACTCAGCGACACAGGGACTGAGAGAAAATATTTCTCCCACAGACTACAATTTGTTTTTCCACACGGCTATAGAAGCCTATTGTAAACAAGAGCAAAGTTATCAGAAATTTTGTTATTAACTCTGCTGCCTGCTAGAAACTATACTCATTTGTGTCGATCACATTTCTTTACCTCATTTCCAGCATCGTCAGGACACAAAAATTAGTTTGCAAGAGCAAATACCATGATTTCGGAAGTACCATACTTCTCGCATTAAAGAATAAGTGTATCACGTTGATCATTTCTAAATCCAGCAAACTCTGTTACAAAAGTTTATAGTGAGGTCCGGTGAATGAATAAACAACTCACCGAAGTCAAACGTCAAAGCACAAATTCTGATGTCGGCTTAGAATAATTAAATCACAATTCTGCTGCAATAGCATTGACTCAATCTCTGACTCATTAACTGCAACTTTGCGGCGGTCTGCGTTCTCACTTCCTCCTGCCAACGTTGCATCAATGCACAATATTCAACCGAGCTGCATTGATGAATGCGGACTTGACAGGGTGTTATCTGTCTCTCTCAAGCAATGTGTGGAATACTTAGCCCAGTCCCTAGATGAGCTTACAACAGGTGACTGTAGCAAGGAAGAATCACGGAATATGGCTGCATGCTAGTATAACACTAGTGCCGAAGAAAGAGACAGGTAAATCTTGGACATTTGCCTTCTTCTCAGTAGCTTTAAAAGTGGTTGATAAATTATTCTTAAACAATGCTGGTCCGGTCGGATTTGGAAGCCTCACTCCAGTTTTCCTACAGAAATACTAGGTCCACATAAGACATGGTGGCTTTCCTAGTGCATTCAGTGTTATCATTGCTAGCCAGTGAGAACATATTAACGTGTGTATGCTTCCTCACCTAAAGTATCGCTTTTGGTTGTCTTAATCGTGAAATGCTATGCAGGATTTACACAATTATGGTATTCCAACACCAATAATTTTCTAGTACTCAGGTAGCAAGTTTGGGCAAAAGAAGCCCCTCACCACCTTCAAATTCTTCAGATGACATTCAAGGAGCTATATGATTAAAAGTATTGTTAACTCTCACATCGAAATTGTATACTGACGGTAAACATAGGCGCTCACTTGTTTGGATGACAATGACCATGCCTTACCTTCCTAATTTCAATGAATTTCCGTTTCGGTATCTCCAGCTACTGTAAGGTAGGGAGCTTTTATAAAACGGTTACACTATACGCCTGCGCGTTCTGTTCTGTCTACCGGTTACGGGCCATACTTAAGAATCTGGATGGAAGTCAAACTACCGCGAAGTTACAGCTTCTTACACCACTGTGGCATAATCCTTTTGAGAATTCAACACCGGCTAACTAGAACCGCTAAAGCGCATTTTTTAATTAGTTGGGGCTGCTTTCCGCCTAGCAACCAAATACGGTACTCCTAGGGAGCCACGAAATTAAATTACTGAGACGTTTTCTGGGCCACGAATTCCAAAGACATCTTGATGTGATCTATGTTGGTGAGAAGATAGTTAACAACGCGATAAAAGTCCTCACCGGCTATGGGGTTTACAAATGGACACATAAACTGCGCCGTATTCTTTCTCGATCTTGCTTCGAAACCCTGACGAAAATGTCATTGCTTTCATTGCTTGGATTCCGCATTCCCTACCAGTGTTGCTTTAGTACAATCCCAGACAACAAGTTAAAAGAAGCGATGGCTTTACAGTGCTGGATACAAAGTATCCGTAAATAGCCTGTTAGTGCATGGATGCTGTTAGAATATGACACGACGATGAGCATGGAGAAGGCCGGAAAGATTGTTTGAGAGCTGGAGAATGTCTATAAAGGAATTACAGCTTATTCCGAGCAACCTCATACGGAAACAATCCAAGCAATCGACCAAACATTTGTCTACACCGAGGCTGTCCGAATCGTCTTTTACCTGGTACTGATGTGGAAACGAATATTCGGCGACCGATGAATGTAGTCACAGAGTATCTGCCGCCAATGTAGAAAATTAGTACAATTGGCCCGACTTTATCGATCTAAAGCTGGCACAACCACTACATCAGGATCTGTTGACAAATAATTCCCGGAGATGACATTAGAACCAGAAAGTAGCGAACAAGCTTGTTTTCAGGACTTCATCATCAGGCTAATACAACCACAATAATGCAAGTTAGAATAGACACGATGGGTTTAAATTGGGTCATTGAAGCAGAGTAACTAATCGATATGTCTACGTGCTTGGTCTGACTGGTCACGTGAAGTGCCGTGACGGCCATTGTTAGTCACTTTGATCTGAGGCCAAGGCATGGTTAAAGTATGGACGAGCTTTTTCTGTGCACATAGGTCCGGGTTATAGAGCCGAATTGCGATCGCCTCTACTGTCGACAGCAGACGACATCTGACAGGCCGTGTGTAACGTCCGGGGACACAGTAGATCGGTGTGAATGCGTCACGCGAATCGATTTGATGATCGGAGTCAACTAGGTGCGACATTACTGCACTCGTTACATTCTTCTTCTCGCCGCTGTAGAGCCAAGCTGGGCAGTGCTCTCGAGCCCTAACGGACAGTCGTCTGGTCGTTTTCCCAATATACTTTGATCGACACGAGCAAGAGAAATTGTACACACAGAAGGAGGTCTGCGACCGAGGTATCTTGTCTTTAAGTTGTTGGCACACAAGCGGTGTTGAGGTGAAGATGTAGTCCGATCTGTCCATCAGAACAATCCCGGCTCCTTTATCCGGTCTCGACAACAGTACCTTATCATTTCGCTTGAGTTCTTTAAGGGCTTCTAGATGTTCCTGCTTCAATAGATGCTTAGTACACGGTTTATAAGTTAGGTACTTGTAACATGCATTAACCAGCGTTGATTTATACTGCTCGGCTGCTAAGGCTGAGGACGGCGAAAGCGTAGCTACTTGGGAATAGAGATTCTCAAAATGGACCTCTAAATCTAGCTGTTTAACATAGTTTCGTGGACAACAGAATTTCGCGATGAGTGAAAGAGCTTCAAGTAAAACGTTGCCTAATGGTACTGAGGAGAATTTGTGAACGTATCTCTCAGGGTCAGAAATAAGTTCTGCGGCTTACCCACTTTAAGTTGTTTCTGCAGTGAGGATAGTCGTACTTCCACTTGTCGTGCCACAATTCTCTGAACGTATGATTCGAACGTCTGGTATTCCTCAGCAGCTAGATTCTCTAGCGCGACAGAGAAAACGCAACGTTTAAGCTCGAGTTCGTTAATCCGAGACACAATCGTATCACGTTCATTCATTGTGTGGCGTTTCAAAGCGGTATTAGTTGGATTAATTCCATTACGTCTGAGGATTTTACAAAATTGCTTAGGGTATTCACAACGTAAAATGCACTCGTCAGTATCTATCAAGAAGCCTGTGAAGATCGTCTAGTCTGACAAAGTTTACCAGCAAAACACGAGTTGGAACGCAGTGTCAAGCATCGGTATCATTTCTAAACTCTACACCGTGCAACTGGAAACAGTAAGCCAGTTAGTTAAAATGGAAGTTGATACCGGTGGCTCAGTCTCTATAATCAATACGCATCAGTTAAAGGAATACCTAGGTTATCCGTCAGTGAATTAACTTTGAGGACTTAACGGGACCGCCGATACCAGTTCTGGGATAATTCAATCTTCATGTTAAATAGTATGAAGAGAAGTGGAGCTTACAGGTATAGTTGTGACGAATGATTGTCCATAATTACTAGAGCGCGGCTAGAGTAAATACCTCCAGGATATGCCAGGGACAGTAAATTTTAGCCTATTAACTGACGACTGGATGATGTACTCAACAAATATTCTGACTTATTTTGCTAAAAATGGAAAATGTACGGATGTCAGGCAAGTATCAAATATCGGCCGGAAACAGTCCCGCATTCTTACGGCACGTTCTCCAACTCCTTCCCTTAGATCAAAAGCGGAAGACATAATGAAGAATTCACAATCAGCAGGAATAACCAAGCCAGTCCACCCCAGTAAGTGGAGAGCTCCAATTTTTCTAATTCTGAAGTCGGATGATTCTGTGCGTATTTTTGAACTATAAACTAGCTGCTAACCTTTGTTTAATTCTGGAGGTTTATCCCTTACCTCGGTTTAAGAAACTGTATGCTGCGCTGGCAAGCGGATTTTCACACAGATCAACCTCAGTCATGGGTACTTACAAATTGAGTTAGACGATACCTATCCTTCATGCATTACGATAAGTACCCCACGTGAGTCTATTGCAGTAAAAACGTCTACTATCGGAATCAGTACAGTTTCTGCGATATTCGAAAGGATTATTGACAACCTGTTCAAAGATAATCCTTACCCCTATGCCTTTCTTTTTGACCAGATTAAGTGACATACGGTTGCTGAAAATTTACAAACGCTATCCATTGTGCTCGAACGTCTACAACTGTGTGGACTTAAGCCGAATAATACCAACAGTGCCTTGTTCGCAGATCATTTTCGTTACTTGGGTTTCTGATTTAATAAAACCAGATTAGACGTGTTAGAAGACGAATTGAATTCCATTCAAGTCGCAGCTGAACACAATAATTAAGCGGAAAGCTGATCATGTTAGGGATATTTACTCACTTTCGTCGCTTCTTACCTAACGCCTCAACTGAATGTGCACCCTTGTAAAACGGTTGCGTAAAGAACTTGGGGTCATTCACAGATACAAAATGCGTGCACAGCCCCTCCCTATATTTCTAAGACCAAACCAAAACTACAGTATAATTATGCCACGGTTCCTACACCAGTGGACACCATTCTGCAGTCCAGCAATTAATTTGTGCGGAACATAAATCGCATTCCAAATACACTTATCGTTTCTAGCGTCGGTGGCGTGGTAATGTGTCAATGCTCAAAAGTATTTGACCAGCAATAATTTTATTAATACTTATATTTTATTCGATAAGGCAAAGAGGACTGCAATTATTGCCGTTAACATTCCAGCCACCGTTTCGTAAAGATACTTATCGAAAAGCACAAACTCAAGTTACCTTTAAGATTCGCAATATGAATGCAGGTAATACCACAAATTTACTGGTTGTGCATAAATCACATAGTTTGAAACATACCCGCGTGCCTTCTAATTGCCAGGTTTATCGGAATGCTTTAGATGTCGTTAAAATGCAGTGCTTTATGCGAACGAAAAGCACAAATCATGTTTCGGAAAGGTTTTTAGCCTTATGTGTGGGTGGATGCCAACATATACAAGTAGGAATAATTTAGACCAATATTTTAGAATATCAGAAAAATATCACTAACGCCGTGCTCGAATTTGTCATTTTATTGCATTCGAGAAAAGTGACTGAGACTGAGGCCTTATTTACGAGCAAGTAGAAAGGTTTCTGTACAACTCTATCGAATTACGAAAAATCAAAAACATTTAGTTTTGAATCATCAACAGTTGTGTCTGGTCCGTTAATCGTTTCTCCTTTTTCGGTTAGAAATTTTTACTAGTGTCATTATTTCCTGGCATACAATGTCTTCTTTTGGCATTGTATGTGCATCGTCTCACAAAAGCATAGTTTTTCGAAATAATCGTCGATACAGGTTTTATAACACTTCACAGAATTGGCCTCCATTAATCCTTTGGGTAGTGTATTACATAAGTTTACGCTTCTTAGTTCGATACAAAGCTGATGTGATACTTTGTTCATGTTGGGGACCCTGAATTTGTAACGGTGTCCTCGGGTGTTTCAGGGTTCCCGCAGGTGAAATATTGGCCGAAGTATGTGGAGGTGATTTAAATGTAGCACTCGATGGGTTCTAATAAGGTTCATACTTACTCGGCGATAGGATAGTGTGTAGAGTCCGAACTTTCATTACGTTTTTCATACAAAAGCTTTTGTAGACTTGATATAATTCTAGTTGCGATATGCTGTATTTTCTCCAGCTTTTCAGTTTCCCATTGATTTATCGGATGGTAAGCTAGGGCACCGTATTCAAAGATTGGTCTAATGAGCGAAGTGAATAGACAACGGACAGTTTCTTCGGACCACGTGGAGAAACTGCGTCTTAATGCCCAGAGCATACGAAGTCCCGCACGGTACAATTTCTCTGTATTTTCTAGTGATCTCATATCATGTCGTGAGAGAAATTCTAAGCCTCTGACAGACGTGCTGGGATGGTGCAACTGGCCGTCCAAGGTGTATGATCGAGTGGCTGGACGTCTGGTGATACTGATGAACTCCGACTTGTTTGCGTTAAGAGGAATCTGTATTTCAGCGGACCACGTTGACAGTCGCTCTAAGTCATGCTGGAGGCGAACGCAGTCGTCCTGGTTCTCAATGATCCTCCAGTTTTTCAAATCATCTGTAAACATGGCGCATGGTGACTAGAGCAGCTGCAGAAGATCGTTGATATGAAAAAGAAATAATACTGGCCGAAGTACAGTTCCTTGAGGCACGCCACTGGTCGATGGGAACCAGTCTGTCAGGTAGTCATTGACCTATACTCTTAACTTTCTTCCCAAAACAAACTCGTGTTACCGCTGAAGTAACGTGTCACCGATTCCGTATGTCCTCAGTTTACAAAGGAGTACCTCGTGGTTCACTTTGTCAAACGCCTTACTAAAGTCGATGTACACCACGTCAACATCCTTCCGTTCGTTGAGAGTTCGTGCCCACTGGTGGTTTGCGTACATCAAGTTGGTGATGCAGGATCGCCCTTGCGTAAAGCCGTGTTGCGCTGGCGTCAATGCGTCCATCGATTCGAAGAACGATAGCAGACACTTTTTCACAAACTTCTCGAGCACTTTGGATAATATCGAATTCAAACAGATGGGTCTATAGTTCTCTATTTTACTCGGATCTCCACCCTTGGGAAGCGGTTCCACTATCAAGCATTCCCAGTCGTTCGGGACACATCCTTCAGAGAGCGATTTATTGAAAAAGCTTGTCACGGCAGGTGAGATGATAATCGATAGGCACTTGAATATTAGTGGGTGAAGTCCGTCTGGTCCGGAGGGCTTTGCACCATCGAGGTTGACGAGTAGTTGGTACACTTCGACTGCATCACATTGTAGGCTGTTGAGCAAGACTGGCGCAACCTGTGCCGGTACTGAAACCGTCGCCGGTTTAAGGAAAGTACAGTAGGGAAGTGGGTAACCAAGGCGTCCGCGCGCTCCGCGCTTGAAATGAGCGTCGTTCCATCCACTCTAAGACCGGTAGGTCGCCCCCAGGTTTCAGTTGACGTTTCAAGTAGGCAAATATTCTTTTGGATGCCGTTGTGGCCCAGGATGCGAGCTCCTCTTCGAACTGCCGGCATTTCTTGAGCTTTGCGGAGTTACATAAGTTTCGATGTTTCTTGTACACCATGTAATTTTCATCATTACCCGATCTGATGTATCCATCCCAAAGTTTGCGACATCGTCGCTCTAACTGTCTAAATTCCGTAACAAACAAATGCGGTTTGACAGGTCCGATCTTTCAATACTTAAGGGGAACGAACCGAGTACAGAGCGAATTAAGCTTCCCCTTCATTAGTGACCAACAGGCCTCAAGTGTCGTATCCTGTGGTAGTGTCCAATCAGTCTGACTTGCAATTTGGATGAGCCCGTTGAAGTCCGTCTTCCAATAGTTGAATGTCGGCTTCCGTTGATTGTATTATGGCAACGACAACCACAATGCAGCAGTGGTCACTGTTCGCCAGAGGTTCGATGACTCTTATCTCGTTCAGCTTCTGCTCGCAGCTCGTAAACATTAGGTCCAGACAAGATGCCGAGTGCGGAGTTACGCGCGTCGGTTGGATGACATGTTGCATTGCCCCAATTTCAATAGTCATTTTAGAGAATTGTGCGTCAAAGTTGCCATGACCTGGAAGAAGCCGAACGTCTTGCCAGAATATTTTAGGTAGATTTAGATCCCCCATCAGTAAGAAATAAGGGCGGCTCATGTGCTTCTGCACATGTGGTAGTCAATCGCAACCACGGTTTAATGGGCTCCGGTAGATAACCCCACTATTAGTTCTGCGCGCCTGAGGCGGATTGTGCGCCACAATCGCTCTCATAAACTATCGTCGCTCCGATTGGTGCTGGTAAGTTTGCCTGATAGTGACGATTTTATGTACAACAAAACACCACCTTGAGCCTTTGATTTTCGGTCGTATCGGAAACAAGAGTATCCTGACAACGCGACTTCTTAGAGTATGACTTCGGAGTTCAGCCAAGCCTCTGCAAGTCCTAAAACGTCCTGCCGCTCAGAAACAACGAAGCGGCACAGTTCGTTACGTTTGTTCATTAGGCTGCACACCTTGACGAATGCCACACGGAGGTTCTGGGAGGTACTGCGAGACGTGCCTGGATGTTCAGCAACCGGTTAATACGGGTTCGAACACCCATGTTGATCACCCAAAAATTTACAATTTGTAAGTCAGCCTCACCTTCCTCTGTACGTCGTTTGTTCTTAATGACCGCAGTCTTCAAACGCTCCCTGTCTTCGGGTTCCAAGTCTCGGCGGATGTGAAATTTTATGCCTTTCAACCTTGACAGACGAGACAGTATGAGCTGCGGCATATTGGGATTTGCAAAGGTGCTTCTCAGAGGTCGATATGACTGGTTATTTTTCTGAACAAGTCGGATTACTTGTTTAATCGTCACACTGACTTCGCCCACATTCAACAGTGTATCGATGAGCCCCTGGAGGAACTCAACATCGTGATCATAACTTATCCGAGGGTTTTCATCTTTTGATTCCGTTACGTGGAAGACCATGAGAGTATGACGCCTCAACGAAATCAGTGATGAACCTGTGGGAACAGAACTAGATGCGCTTAACTGATTAGATTGTTGTCTGCAGGTGACGTCTGAACTCGATTACGTGGGCCCTTGCGCTTTTGAGTGGTCCATGGATCCTCGGTGTTCAGAAGTTTACAGACAGCCTCCGAGAAATTCACGGACCTATCAGTGAAGTCGCATTTCGTAGCTTCCGAGTCTGAGTCTTCAATCGTTGGGGAACATTGAACTTGGGGCTCGGCCGGGTCGTAGACGCTGGCGATGGTGCAGATCGCGGAGTGATAAAAGAAGGCGAAGTGGCAGAGGTACTTTCACGAGGACATTGGATCCCACGTGATGAACGGTTTGTTTCCATCTGCAAGATAGATATTCCCGTAGTTTTTTGCAGTCTATGCGTATTCTGATGTCTTATACCGTGACATTTATCACACAGAACATAAAAAACGATGTCGGATGTCGAGCGTTTTTTGAAACATGTCAACGGATAAGCCAATGCACGAAATATAGAACAAAACATCACAGCCGAAGCACCGAAGTGCATGAGCCTTATTTCCCACAACATTCGAACACGAACCACAAGTAGCTTGAGACGGCATCACAAGCTATGACAAATCCAAGATGGCGGACTAAGAGATAAAGTAATAGCTAGTTATTTCGTGGTTGCTATGGTAAAAGCAGAACGCGGAGCAGGAACTCAAACAAACAACCTTCACATCTGTTCAGGTCTGCGGAGAGGAATTTATCCTGAACGTTGAAAAAGTCCGACTAAATGAATATGTGTATATCTAAGTAGTCCTAACTGTTGATTTACAAATATAAAAACAAATGGTTCACTGTGAAATTCGTAATAGTTCGCAAATAAGCTTAACTATCTACCCCTTCTTTGATATAGAGGCAACTGCATGTATCCGAATTCAATGAATTTTAGACGAGCTGTTCACTAAACTTAGTAACTTTCCTGTGCATCTTCCTTATGTATAAGAGTTTAATAATAGTTTGTAGAGGAATGGCTAATTTTAGTAAACAAATGGTCTACCAAATATTTATTTATGTTAAATATTCTAAGTAGTTTAACTATTGCCAGCTGTCCCTGACTTGTTGAATAGATATGCTTTAGTTTGTATGTATATAGCAGCAAGTAGAATTACCTGTGCTGCGCAGATTTTAATTATTTAGTTTCTGACAGCCCTATGTGCATTTCGGACCAAGGATAAGAAATTGCTTGGCCAGTGGAATATTACAATGAGTTCATATTTACAATGGATGAAAATTGGAAAATAATATGTTACAGGAAAATAGCAGATGCTTAACACTGCCTGTATGATGGCCAGAATTAGAACCACAATATGGCTAATAGAAAATGAGATAAAAATAAAATCCGTTTGGTGGGCTCAAAACAATGTTCAGCAAAAGCATACAAAATAAACCAAATTTAACTGTGTAGGTTAATTCTGGCTGTGCAACTTTCGTCACATTATGCCATCTGTCGAGACATACGAACTATATCACATAATGTAGGTGGGTTAGAGGAATAACAAGGCATTGTTTAACAGGTACATTGGTGGCGGGAAACAACGTAAATTTGGAAAGGGGTTCGGTGGCTGACACATATGAAAATATTAGATGTTCTGTCGACAGTCTAGCCGCCGGTATAGCATGACCAAATTGAGTTGGTGGCTTCTTAATTTCGAATTTTGTCTGAGTTGTAGTAGGTGATGGCAAAGGTGATTGGGGTTCCTCGCAATCTGTTAGGCCATTAACAGGCCGCCACGTAGGCACCGGTATTGGACACTGTACAATCCCAGGGCCTTTAGCCTAATATGATGTAGGAGATGGAATAACCCTTTGCAATGCTTCAAAGCTCGTCACTGTGCAGTCGCGAGCACTGCAACGTCCCGTTTGTGCCAATGTTTCCAGAGCTAGTTTGCGTATTCCTCATAAGGCTGCGCGTATGTGTTAATCAAACGCAAAGAGAAAGCAGGAACAAAACGCCCAAATACCCTCCGTTGCATGCCAACGTGTTGTTTTCCAGCCTTGTACACCTTTTCGGAATTTCGGAGCCACCCAGATCTCTCTGGATTAATACCTCAAGTTCTATCTCTTGGTTGACCTCTTTAAGTACATCGTCTCCAAGCTTGTATGTGACGCTCTATGTAACCAATTAATATAACGCAAAACTCGACTGTTTTTAGCGGCGAACAAACAGTACACAGAATTAACTTTTTTCGCGGTTTACCATTCCCATACACGTGTTACATATGTAGAATGCATGTTTCGTGGACAGATATATTACACATACCTTGGATTTGATGTTGCCACAACGCGTTTTATTTTAATAGTTACGCACGACGTGAATCCTTCATTATACCGTGGTTTGGAGGACGGCTGAATTTTTGCACAGTTATATTTAGTTGTTTTCCGGGGTCTTTGTTTTTCTTTAACTTATCACCATATTTCATTAATATGTTAGCTAATAGATCAACGCTTTTCTTATTTTCCGACTCACTTTTATGATTTGGAGATATTATCCGGTCATTTGGCCATTTACTTCGGAACGCAGCCTATGTTCAAGGAGTCGGAATGTTATTCCATCGACACGTCGCATGGCGCCGAATATGGCCAGTAGATTCTCAATCGGTAAGCATACATACAAAATCTAATTTTTGATTAGCATAATTGGGTTAGGGCATATCCAAAGGAGTTTCAAGCAAAAATAATTTACTGCAAGCTTAATTTTAATCGCTGTCTGGTATTCAGAATATAGTTTGATTTAGATGACAGTTCCTGTTATGAACTATCGGCAACCATCTAGACAGAAATATTGCAGAGTATGTCTTCCTTCCAGTTGACGGAAGAAATTAGTAGTAGCCGTGTCAGGAACGTGGTCCCATCGTTCCGATCAATAACAGAGAATGCCAAAAATAAAAGTTTAAGTACATACACCTTATATAGGTTTTTTCAATTATACTACTACTTGTTTCTGTTAGGTGTCAGAGAAAAAGTTAAAAGTTCACGGAAAAACCACTATTTCAGTGGTTCATCGATTGCGTACAGATAGCCCATCGATTTCGAAATGAAATGTTCAACACCCGAATTTGACTATCAATCACCTGAAGTTTGATAAGAGCAGGATGACATTGAGAAGGTTGGCAGTTGGCCATCTAATTCTAGAAGTCGAATGTCTAGAGTCGGCCAAGAAATATGAGCAAAGCCTCTGCCTTTGCACAGTTCTATTTTAACGGCGGTTCACGCGTTATCTTCGGCATGATTGTTTTAAATTTTTCCATCTTTTGGGCATGAGTTTATGCGAAATAGGTTAAGTATATATTTAGGAATTGTAGCAGTTGGGGAGCCATAACAGAGAAAGCAACGGAAGCGGAATTACACAAAACTCACTTCGTAATATGTACCCCCAAGTTCATTTATTTTACCCAATTGTTCCAGTTGCCAGAGCAATGCGACCAACCATATTCATTCTGATCAAAGCAAAGCTTATTAGGTAAAGCTTCACAAGAAAACTACGGCACTAGCACATGCGTGTCGAGTAGTATTTTGTGAATTTGAATTTAGTTTATGGATACCTTTAATAAACATGACTAATCCACACATGCGTTATTTTGAGATATTAGATTTTCTTTTGTTTATACCTTCTTACCGTCCATTTATTTAACTGCTTGTAATCACTGTTCACTTTATTATATCACCCTGCATACGACTGTCTGCTTCCGCCTACCTGCCTTCCATCCTTTGTAGTTTTGTCAAGACACGTTGGGTTCAGACGATTTAACAGTTCACTCTACTTTCGTAATTGGCGCACATCTTATGTGCCACCTCTTGCGAGTAGCTTCTGAGTAGCACCCCACAACTGTTGACCCCGACTGCGAGCACTCTTACGCCGTCACCGAAATCAATATTGGTTATCTCGTTCGCTTGTGCCGCTAAATTGCCTGTTTGTAACCATTATTTTATGACCTTCTGTGGCTCACTCAGATCCTAGGATTTTCGTCACATCTATTATTTCCGCATCACTGTCTGTCCCATCCTGTTTGATGACCATACTTTTTGGTTTGTCTTGTTAGCGTATCATTTTTGGGCTCATAATATTGCTTCCGACCAATCTTAATGTAATCACTTGCTAGGTAGCCTTCATATAGACTTCGCTTTACAGCTCAGAGACACCGTTTCGAGCTCAACTAACCATTCATGTTGTGAATCTCTTAAGCGGCAGCCACAGTAGCTATCGAATAGGGGCATTTCGTAGCTTTTTGATTCTCCTTCAACACCCAATAACTCAAAGGTACCTAAAGGCAAGCCCGCCAAGATCAGCAGTCTAACACATAAGCAACTATGCTGGTATCAATGCCGTTTTGGCCCTTGGGCGAAGCGATATATTACGCATTGTACCTTCCCCACAACTCAATCGTGGAACCTAAAAGACTTATCTCACGCACCAATAAGGTCACCGGACATTTCTGCAATAGCAGCATCCTTAATGTTCATGACTGCAAACCTGCAACAGATTTCCTGCTTGATACCGGGGCTGACTTAATGGTGGTTCCGCCCGCACCCATGGAGGCGCCTCAGCCGTCTACTCTAAGTCTTAGTTCTGCCCAGGGCACACTCATCCCTAGGTACGGCCAACGCTATTTAACCACTAATTTCGATCCTCGTGGAACATTTTCCTAGGTGTTCATTAGTGTCGACGTTCCGTTTGACATCCTCCGTATAGACTTCGTTAGACCTTTCCACTTCGTGGTTGGTGCGAAACAAATGAGGATAGTCGACCCCGCAATTCCGCTTAGCTTCACTGACACCAATTCCGACATCTCATCCATTATCGCAGTCCATGTTCACCCATATATCTATCCCGACTATGCCGAGGCTTTCTCCCAATACCCAAATCGCTATCACCCAACGAAGGCAGAACTGCCCGTGGCATTTCGTTTCATGCAGCAAGTCCGAACTAATAGCCCACCCGTCTCTTCACGCCCACGCTCTCTTTCAGCGCAGAAGTTCAAGCTAGCTAGGGAGGAGCATATTCTTAAACTTGGAATAGTCCGTCCTTCAACTAGTACTTGATCCTCTCAACTCTAGATGACCCCAAAGAAATCTGGAGACTGGCGTCCTTGCGGTGACTACTAGGCAAATAATAAATTATAGTCCCTATCAAGTACCTTATCGCACACATGCAGGATCATACTGCAAGATTTACAGGTATGACTGTCTTTAGCAAGATCAATCGTGTTCTTGCCTATCACTAGATATCGGTTGAGGAAAGGATATACCCAAAACAGACGTTATCACCCACATCAATCTGTATGCAAATTTAAGAATGCCCTTAGGTTTCGACAAGATGGTAAAGAGATTTCATTCCCGACGTCACTTTGTGCACTCCCACAACGAAGCTAGCTCATCCGATGAAGAGCACCTCTCACATTTTCAATTACTTTTAGAACGGCTGACCCCACATGGCGTCAATGTCAAGCACAGTAATTGAGAACTCGGCAAGTCTTCGGCACGATTCATATGACACCTTATCTCGTCGTCTGGGATCGAGATCCTTGCAGACAAGGTCCAGATATTAAAGCTTCCCAGCTGCGACTTCATTTAAACGTACATCGATTTTTAGTATAGTCAACTACTATCTACGTTTCATCCCACGTTGCCGCTGACATAGGTAGCCCCTCGCTGATCTTCTCAGACGAAACGATCGTATCTTCGCTTTTCCTGATAAAGCACACACGGCTTTCACGGAGTTCAAGGACGCAATACAATACATGTTGGTTTCAGAAAATCTGTGTTCTCCCAAATTCCGTAATTTGTCTCCTACGTGACATCTGGATTGCATCTTCTTGACCTAATTTTAACTAGGACTCAAGCAGAAGGCAAGTTCTTTTGGACTCTGCATATCTCAAAATATAGGCTGGGTATATTTTGCCTTTGAAATAGGATTCTAATTCAGACGCTGTTTTATGGGCATTTCGTCACTATTTTCACACTCAGAATTAAGGGATCGTTCTTTCAGAGATATGATGTGGCATCCGGCTTGACTCCAACTGTGCTGCACTTTAAATTAGTTTGGTTCTAAATTCTGTGGATTCTCAAGGACAGGTCTATGAAATAAAATAAACTAGCATTGTGATAACGTGTAGATTCAGATTACGCACAAACTATACTTCTTGCATATTTGTAATTAGTAGGGGGATTTATTCGGTTTTTGTATAGCCTCGTCAAAGGTAGACACAGGCAGACTGTCACCATCATGAAAGCATATATTTACCGTCATGAAAGTAAGCTGGGCGAAAAGTCATACTTTCATGTAAAAGAAGTAGAATTTTAGAGCATGGCCAGCATTTTACTGTAAAGTTAGATCATATGCACCGAGACAAGTAAGCCTTGCATCACTCAAAGTAACGAACTGTGTCAAAACATTCATAAAACAAATTTTAATTTATTATTTACGGTCCTCATCGATTGCTCGTACAAACGGAAACAGACAGCCGCCAGATCACATCTCATTCTAGGGAAGTATAAAAGATTTACTCATTGTACTTTCATTCTATTCCCCTAAATTCTTTTACATCATGGTTGGTCACGACTGGGCCTAACTACCGAAGTGATAAATTGAATCTTCCAAGATAAAAAACATGTACACCTAATTAAAGGCGAATTGTCACAAAAGCATGAAACAAACAAACGGATCTTTTGTTGATGACTTATTACAAAAAACAGCGGCCAATATAATCAGTCTTCACGAGGAGGCCATACTTCCCTTTCATCCACGTCCGCAATTGTCCAGATGAGGCGTGGAATTGCAGATGAAACCACTCGTTGGACTATCTCGCTTAGAACCAGGTCACTAGGAGACGGTTCCACAGAGAGCCGTATTAATTTAATTGAACAGCTAGATTTGCCTACTTTTATTCTTACGCCCTACTTTCCACGTTGTAAATACTTTTAAATAATTGAACACCGATTACTTCTCTGAGCCCGACCGTATTTTACCGAATATCAGTCTGTTCATGTATAGGGAGTTAGTATAACTTTGGGATATCAAATTTGTCCCAAACCGTAAGTCCGTATACTAGTTAGATGCGCTGACCTTGGACAAACCTGCATGCTAATGGCTCATTTGCGAACCTATTCCATTTTCGCTGCTTCTCAGCAACATTTGCACACAAAGGTACGTTTAAAGTCAATCGACCCAGCTTCATCAGTGCTATCTAATACATGCCATCTTTCAGACCTAGATTGTGTTATATGTATTCTAGCTCCAGTTTGCGCCTTTCGCAGCTTTCCCGCAGAAACATAAACGAGGAAGTTTCTGTATCACGAACCACACAACAATATTGATGGTTTCAAAAGAAAAGCAACTTCGAATTTCATCCGACCAATAATCAGGCAAAGTTTGCACCGTTTCTCATAGTAGCTATAGTTTGCATATCGCTTGCTCGCTCTGTTTTCGGCCTGAACATTCAAACCGCTTAAACCTAACCCAACAAGGCTAGACGCACAGAACCTGACTACCTCGAAGATAAAGACAATTCAGCGCCCACGCAAGCCGCGAGAAACAATAAGCTCTCCATTATTGATACGAAGTGCATCGTTGGACGCAATGGAACGTTGCAACCAATAAAAAGCTTACGTTACCGCACCCAGATAGACGGTAGTTTTCGGTTTTCCTTCAAGCCATAAAAATTTACGAACGAGTAGTCAATGTTGCATTCGCCTTTACAAGTTTCATCTTAAATGTTCAAAGCCCACAGTAACCCAACTGAAGCTACACCGAATTAGACCAGCTTCACTGCGGTCCTGCTCATCATGTTTTGTCATCACACTGGTACAGATTGTACATGAACTATCGCAGAATTAAGAAAGACAAGTAGCAATGATTAGCAAAGGGTTGGAAATCAAAAACGTTTACTTTGAACAAAGTGTGACAGGGAGTTAATCCCAGGCTCCACATGATTCGGCTCCACATTTAAACTGAGAAAGAACTCTGGACAGCACACAAAATGCATCCTCTGTTGCAGTAAATTTCAAATACGCTTGAAACAGCCACAACATGGTCGGAATAAGCACAGTCAGGGACTCATACACACTCCAAATGGTTTAGAGAATACATAAGGACTTCGACACCAGTGCTATATATAGCTAGGATGTTGCCAATGTTGATCGGAGACCATTCCGTTTCGCCACTTTTACTGGGCCCAAATTAAATGTAGAAGATGGAGCTGTAATTCCACAGCCTCCATCAGCTCTATACAGATCAACTGGTCGTTGAAGCACAAGCCGAGTTGTACGTATCATGCCGGCGGTACTCTGCAACAAGGTTCTATAATCGAAGTCAAATTCCGTAGAAGGAAAACATCTCGATGACTTAACTAGTGGAACTACATATGTGTGACAGTAAAGGTGTTGTAGTTAAGCCTGTCAGTTTGGCAAGCCTTACCCGTCACCCAAACTCACAGCACTACGGTGAAAAAAGAATATTCCCAGTTGCGTTGGACGCTGCCAATGAAGCCGTAGCTGTCCTGTTATCGACAACTTGCCCCGGAATGGATCATGTTCCATCCACATCTATCGGATATCCAGTGGAGCGACCGCAACCAGGCGAAGCATGACTTGAAATAAAACCGGGAGGATTTCTTCGCTAAAACCACCCTTGTACGCGGTGTACCAGAGCCGATAGGTAATCATGAGCACGAAACTGTAACAATACATTCTCCAGACCATCTCGCAGGAAAACCTCAGCGCTATCGATCTCCAGGTAGCACTGATCTGCAAACTAAAAAAGTAGCCCGAAGATTGTAATAGTGATCCTTTAATCTAGACAAATGTCAGCAATGTTGCTAGTAAGGTGGCACGCGGCTCGCAGCAGTCTTCCTTCTGAGCTCCACATCAAAGCACCATCTTCTCAGCAAACACATGAGAGCGGACATAGTCGTTCCACTTCACTACACGAGTTCGGATAACTTCAAGCAACTAGCCGACAAAAGTGGCAAACAAATCCCATACATTATAAACAAAGTGATGAGCAGAAACGTAATGGCTCGATCCGTGGATTTGGCACAGATGTATTCATCACCCGCCGACACCCAAAAAACGGTTAGTGGCTGAACTTACACCGGTAGGCACAAGAGCTAACTCAAAACACGCACCGCACGATTTGTTGTTAAGAACAGAGAAACTTTCCTGCACGGACCCCAATGCACAAGGGTTATTAATCACGCTTGCCGAACTACGACACTTCAGGATTCACATGCCTAGGACCTCATAATCGTTACAAAACCTTGGTTGCACTCAAAAAGTACTGAAAGCGAAGTCGTGATACACGGTGTCCCTTCAACAAAACGATCGCCACAGTGATGACGGTAGGATACCGTCACCATTCGGCAGCGGATTCCGGTGCCAACCGATAACCGGTCCGTCTCTGGTGTAGCCTGCGACTGAGACGCAATGACACTTGCCTTTTGGCAGTTGTTTACTTTCCACCAATATCCACGATAAAGTTGAAGGTCCGCCTAAATTAGCCTTAGGACAGGTCCTACCACGACGATAGGGTCATGTTCTCATCTCAGATGATTTCAATATGCCACATCTGGAGGACCCGGCATCACCAAAGGTGAAAACTAAGGCCGACTTGCTGACCTGTATATTACAAGCGTTCCGCTCTACAGACATGTCAACTCACTCACTCTATTCAGAATGGGAAATGATAAAATCGGTGCTTAATATAGTGCTCACTTGGAAAGGCTCATGATCGCGACATCACGGATGGAGATTCCTCTGGAATGGAGATTCTACATAACCATAATTTTTGACTTCGTGTGTTATGCGGAGCATCCGCAAAAACATTGTGCTGTTCTGAACAATTACTCACTACGACTTACGGGCAGAATTGGTGGGAGATGCAAACTTAGAGGTCTCAGGCGACTGTTTCATTGACAGTGCTTGGATGGATTTTGCTGGCGTATATTGAACTGATTAAAACTGCACCAGTCAAATATCTCCTTTGTTCCGAAGGATCACATTCATTCGGAGCAGAAACCGAAAACACAATACTCTGCATGGCATGTATAGATATCGAAACCTAGCGTTGACAACTGGAGCAAATAAAGACTATTAGATAAATAAATAAATAGCTTATTCTCGAATGCACATCGCAATCACTGTACCACACTTTTAGGCGAGGACAAATTAGTTTAACATCAGACTCTGGCGAAAAAGTTTTGTGCTAACAGAAACCTTCTGTACATACATGAGAACCAGTTGTACCCCCAATAACATCAGCAGATGCATGTGCTCAAACAGGCTAGGGTACAGCCAACGTCCTACGGCTAAAATATCCTAATTTTTGTTGTGCTACCAGCATGTGTAACATACTTTTCCCATTCTCCCAGACTCCGGTATGTACACATGTCACATTTAGTTCAGCGAACATGTTGAGGAAGCTGCTATCGTTGCTCACTCATGGTTTCCCCGGGTTGACGAAATTCCCCCGAAAGCACTGTAGGTGACAGCTACGAAGATAGCTGAGCCACTAACGAAATTTTTCCAAAGATGCGCAAACGAACAGCAGGTCCCTAACGTGTGCGAGCAAGGTATCATTACCCCGATTTGCAAAAGTGGTGGTCGTTCAGAGCCCGCCAAATATCGTCCAGTGAATCTCCTCCCGGAGCACTCTATTCAATGGAATTAGGCATAACTGAAGCAATATTGGGCTACTTTGAGAAGTCAAAACCATAGCATAGGAGCAATCAAGATTACTTCAGTATCGTCATGTATTACCAACCTACTGCTTGCCCGTGGAAGTTAGAACGAGATGATGGAAAAATGGAACAATGCTTTTATACGGGTAAAATGATTTAATGTTTAACATGTCCTGTTGGATGGTTAAGGTGAGAAAAAAAATTATAATAATTGGTAGCAAACTCGATTTTAAAACGGTGAACTCACTGAAGTGTATGTAGTATCACCTGTAAATCCAAGGTAAATTCATAAGTAATGACGGCAAATGGGATGTTAGAAAAAATCGTTTCTCCTCCTGGTGTACTGTTACAGAAGTGCAAAAGCGGAATGTAATCTAGTACAGCCAGTGAAACCACTTAAGAACCATCGTGTTTATCCATGGGTGATGAGCCGTGTGAGTTGGTGCAGCGAAATAAGTGCACAGTAAACTCGGGCTTTAAAACTTGTCAGTGTGGGAGCACTTGTCAGATTCGGGTAGGGTATCGCACGATCTGAAAACGCGCACGAAAAACAAATTCCGACAGCATTCCAAACGACTGTGCTGCTGTGCCAGCCTAAGGGGTAGTCTCTCAGAATGCTGCGGTGACTGAGCGGCAGCAAGTAGCGGCTCTTGTTGGTTAGGACTTCTAAAAATCTGACAAGTCAAAAGGTGGTCACCGTGCAGTCACCGAAACCGTCCGCTGAAGACCCTGAGCAATGGTAGCCATCGTTCATACGGAATAGTATACAGATCCTTGACATCTTTGGTTGTCCAGCCAAGTCTGTTGGAAGTGTATTGCGTATTGTACATGTGTCCCTACGTACAGGCCGGGAAGTTGTGGATAAATCGAAGTGACCTATCGTCCAAATGCGCGCTTCAGGTTGCCCACGTTATGAAAGCCCCGCCTTGACGCAGTTTCAACTTGATTCGAAGTTCCAAGTTCGACCTGGACACAAAATCCCAGATCCTTCTCGCAAGAAGACTTTGAAGCTTCTGTTGGCTGAGTTTGTGTCAGTGCATCAACGTGTGACCTAAGTAAATCACTTTTCATTTGTCTAACTGAATCAAAGCAGATTGTTTATTGACCACGCGTGTATCCTATCCGGATCAGCTTGAAGTACTTTGATATAATCCGGTGTATTGATGGCCCTGCACAACTCGATTTCATGGGAATAAACCGTCAGTTCGAGTTCATGAGTCTGTGATGTCGTTAAAATAAATCACAAATAATCGTGGTCCTTGTACCGGTCTCTGTGGTACCCTGCATTCAAATCGGATGCGATCTGACAGCGATTCACGCTATTTTACTTCCAAGCGCCGATGTAGAAGTAAACTCCGATTCATCCTAGAAGTGGAGCACCAATACCAAATGTCTAGTGTTGGAAGAGCAGCATGTGAGACCGGAATCGTTGTCATCTACCAAGAGTATGCTAAAGCTTTTAACCCGGTAGATCACTGCATTCTTCTCCAAATATTTCAAGCTTAACGGAGTTGCGCACTCTTTCCTTGTATGAATCGGAAACTTTTTTGCATCTGCACCTTCAGGTTCGAGTTCTGGGCACGTTTTTGTTCTAATTTATGTGGATTACAGTGTTCCACAGGGGTCAGTGATTGGCTGCGGTTATTCTTGCCGTTCATTAACGACCGTGCGTGGGTCATCTCTTCAAAGTTCTTCATTCTTACTGAAGACATCAAGATTTGACAGGCTATCGGCTGACGTACTGGTGCGCACCATTAAACGGTATGACAGAT
This sequence comes from Dicrocoelium dendriticum, assembly GCA_944474145.2. Lineage (NCBI taxonomy): Eukaryota > Metazoa > Platyhelminthes > Trematoda > Plagiorchiida > Dicrocoeliidae > Dicrocoelium > Dicrocoelium dendriticum. The sequence goes on along the minus strand of OX104067.1, from coordinate 117,928,807 downwards.
TAGCTCAGCTCGTCTGGGCTATAACCTGATCCTTCCTAGTTGAAGTCCAACCGGAAGTCGATTGGCTTGAATTCGCCAGCAAAATCTATCAACTGGTTACAGATGCTTCAGAGACAAGGGTATTCAGTTGACCAAAAACCGTTTATTTCGGGAGGAGCAGAACTAAAAAATAGATGACTATACGCAGCGCAGCTTGGTGAGAGTAAAGATTATCACTGACGCCACGTACTTGGGACAAATACGTAGCTCATCGTAAGCACTTCACTAAACTGTTCAGAGGTGACAAACTCGCATATCAACAGCAGCTCGCGAAAACTTGCCAGCGCTAACCATAAACTGCTGTACAAATATGTCATTGAACATCGAAAAGTGAAGCAAGAATTCCTCCGATCCGGACGATTGGTGGTCATCTAGAGAAGATATAGAAGCAGCAAACGAGTTGTGGAAGAGGGTCTTAACATCAGATCACCCTTCAGCTTCTTCTTCACCGACTCCAGGAAACACCCACATTTCTTTTACTATCAAAGCTGTATTGCTTAAGCTGATGTCGCTGCGCAACCATAACCCCCGAGAGCCAACGTCATTCGTGCATGGGTACTGGAAGCAACAGCAAGACAATCGGCAAAACATGTCGCTCAGTTCTTTCAGCGCTGCTTAGACCATAATCACATTCCTGCGATGGGTAAGCTGGGAAGAATAACAAATATACAAAGGAGAAAGCAAGAGTAAATCCTCAAATAATCACCCAGCGTCTCTTCATTCTGTATCATCAAAAGTCGTGGAATCTATCGTTTCCGATATGTTAGTGTGTGTTCTAGAAAAGTGTAAAATTAATGCAAGCGAGCAACACCGCTTTCAGCGACAGTAATGCTGCACAAAGAATATATGGTTACCACGGAGTAGTTGGGTCGAGTCAGATGACGCCGCAGAGAACCTTGATATGTCGTATTTGGATTTATCGAAGGCATTCGAACGTTTAGACCATCGGATTCTCCTTTCCGTGCTCCAATATTACGGGGCCAGTTGCCGTCTTCTGAGCTGTATGGCCAGCTTTCTGCTGCAACGAGTCTGCGTCGAAAGTTCCTTATCTGACCCCAGACTAGTCAAGTCTGGTGTGTTTTAGAGTTCAGTTCCCGGTGTAGGATTTTGATGATATTCATTCAGAATAACCTAGCAATGAAAACGGCTTACATCTTCCTGCTGTTTTCTGAAAATATCAAGATATGTCGCAAGATTCAGGCGAATGTCGATCAGAATGTCCCTCTTTGTGACCTAGGTACCGATTATGATTGTTCATCCCGAAAACTGTCACATTTCAAGGTGAACAAATGCAAGGTACTCACCATACGATACCAGAGTACCTATTCCTGCAGGCTAGGAACGCAAGTACTGCAGCGACCATCCGTCGAACGCGAACTTGGCATACTTGTACGGGATAATTTGGCTTGTTCCAGGCTATCAACAAAGGCATTGAAAAATTATAACCAGCACGTCGGCTTGCAACGGTGGACCTTTGGACAACTAGACATCATTATTTTCAGACAGATGCTGAATGCGAATGTTTGCCCACATGTGGAAAACGGAATCCAAGTCTGGCAGCAATGTCTGAAGCAAGTGCTAACTGCAATGGATCAACTTTAAGGTCGGGCTTCTAAATACAGTATTAAATTGCGCCACCTTCTATACGATGAGAGGAAGAATATTTTGGGAATATTCAGCTGGTGGTATCACCGAATACAAGGCGATTTGGTTATGGAGTAGTTAATTTTACAATATCCTAATCGTGCGTGCCGTTGTTTATCGCAACTCAGCAGGTACACAAACTTGGTGGCCAATCGTAGAAATTAGCATAAGAGTACAGCCATCCGGTGAAGCTTAGAAATTGCTTTCCTTTTCGTGCGTGTCAACTATGGAAGGCTCTCCTAGAATTAGTTTTGCTGCACCCAATCTAGCCATTTTTAAATGAACGGTTGGATAATGTCCTCTAGTCGCCAGTTACATTTTGTTACCTGATACTAGTCTCCATGCTAGTTCCGGGAAATATCTTGGCTTTTCTTTTTCTCCCATGGAATCACTCAGAATGCAGAGCCACTACATTCATGCTATTAGTTGATTTTTTTGGTAGTATAACTATTATCTGAATTATTTTCATTAACGTTTTTCGCTAACCCTGCAGAATTCAATGGAGAATGTGCTTCTTAACCCTTATAAAATCGTTTTCATTGTTTATTGTTCGTTCCCCCGATTTCGTCTTCTAAGATCCCATCCGGTGGTCTAAATAAGCTGAGAGGTGTTCAGTTGTTCCAACAGAGAAAATTCGGTTAGTCTGCAAGACCTAGCTATCACCGTGAAGGAACAAAGACATAAGTAGTATGCCGGTACGCCGTACCAACGCTTCGCTACCACGCAACCATCACTGGTCGCGCGTAGACTGAGGATACTTTGAAGGTTGCTCCACAGGCTCTCAAATCGGTGACGTGTGGGTAGTAAAGTAGAAACATTTTCCTTTCGCCCACCGGTCTTAGAAACAGTTGAATTTGGATGGACAGTAGAACGTGCATTATATCATCGCCATTGTCTTAGTCGAACACATGAGGTGTGTTCTTATCGAAGTGAGCAGCCGTAGTTCTGCTGCATTTTAATCAATTTTCTATGGGGCATTTAACAATGTAACGCACAATTTTATTACCTTTACAATTAGCTCGTAGTTGGCATCCTTGTTTGAACTGTTAACTAGAGATTGTGTTGATCAGAATAAGAAGGCGAAAGCGTAGATTCAACTAGCTCCGGATTGGATGAATTCTAACATTATCCGAAGGCCAGTCCAGCAAATTAAATGCTTCTCTTTTGTGCTCGCTGTTCTTTGTACTTTTTAAATTCAGTCAACGACACAGTATCCACATGCTCCCAGCCATCCCTATGATGACTTTCAAGATACGCGCTACCTCAATAAAAACACTTCTAGGTAAGGCAATAAAACTGTTGAGGATAGGCCATAAACAATTATTTATCACGGATCCAAAGTACTGTGCTTGACATTCCACTAGGATAGCTAGGCGAAAACTACAATATCAAAAAATATGTGAGCCGTCACTTTGAGCATCTAACGGACAAATAGGTCGCTGAAGAATGGTAGTGTAAAGTGGAAATTTAATTCAAGCACAACAGTCAACATAAGGTTGTTATAGTAAAGTATTCAATGAGATAAAGAAAAATAAGAATGCTGACACATGTACTGCGCCATGAGGTCACTATACCACATAAAATTGGCGTGTGGTCAAGATTAACAATTTTAAACTAGCATAGCTTAGTTAACGAGTGGATGGGATCGAAGTGCATCATCCAATCTGTTTTTGCAAATATGCAGTGTGGGCAGAAGACGATTTATTCTGGAGGAATTCCAAGGATTTTAGCTTAATAAGGAAGATTGTGCCGCACCGTTTGATAAATGGTAGCAGTTTGTCGAGGAAGTTCCTAACATGAATATCAGGGCTTATAAAATGTTTTTCCTAGGCGGTGTTTCACTGTTTACAAATATACCTCGGATAGCGAGAGTGAACTACCTTATACACTTGCATTAACCAACGAAGAGTAATCCTTAGTATAATAACAAGCCACTTGAAACCTCCGGTACTCAGATCTACCCATAATTTTCAATTCCAAATCAGCAATATACTGTACGGAGAAGTCAACGCGGTGGCAGCGGGATCCATTGTCGGCAGATATCTATATAGGAGTTTGGAAAATATCCTACTCAGACCACTCTTCACTGATTTGCAATTCTACCTGTGGGATGTGGATGATATTTCTTGCATAAGGGATCAAACTAAAGTTTGAAGAACACAATGGATTAGGTCAACAAGGCCCACCACAAGGTCACATTTACTTTCGAGGGAAGAAATGGAAAGCAAATGAATTTCTTGGACGCAAAACTAAAGGGACGATGTGATAGCTCCATCCAAATTAAATTGTATAGCAAATCTTATAAGGCAGAAAAACACGCTAACATTCATAGCCTTGTTTTGCTGGTACGAACCTTGACTGACTGTGCGTACGAACACTGCAGGGAACGCATTATCGAAGTCGAACTCAAGAGAATGAGAGGAACTATTATTCATAGGGGATATCCAGAGCGCTTCATTGACATGAATATCAAATGAAACGGTCCAAAACTGCTAAGGCCAACCGTCTTCAAGTAAGATGTTTCTGACTCCTCCTTTAAAAGGAAGCAATGCTACGGAAATCTACACCCGTAGATTATTCAAAGCTGCAAGAGGATTATTAATGCGGCTCAGCTGAATGTAATATTTACGGCCAGCCAAGTATTGTTTCTAGCTTTAATACTCGGTGCCTGATACCCTCTCTACTGGTTTTCCTGTCTAAGTGAGTCAAGGAATGTACGAATTCTGAGCAGCCCCTGTATAAGTGAATCAAAGCACACCTACCTAAATAGCACAACAACTACAAACTTAGGACAAATGGAAGCTTAATAAATAATCACATATTCAACATCCACCCAAATTAACTGAAAGAGATTTTAAGGATCTCTGTAAAATACCAGCGGCGCACAGCTATGGACTGTGAGCGGGAATGTATACTACCGTGGATGTGGTATGTATACGGTAAACAATACTCGAACTCTGCGTACAAAAGCAATTGATATTATCCCTGCAATTACAACGGCTTTCACCGGAAGGGAATGTTTCGAGCCAAATCGGAAGATTCACATGAATTCTAACGCATGATCATCCAGCTAAAACCGTCCTTTTACTTTAAATACTCTTATAATATATTTATATTACATGCAGAAGGACGTGTATTATTGTAATAGCCTGACGAAGTAGTAATCAAAACAATTTCAATGTTGTTAAACTCTAACACAGCAACAACTCCGTTAGCATTCTAAATGGCCATGAAGTTCAATCTTTATCAAGCAGCCACCTCTGAGTATTATCTAGCAACTGAGTTACAGTATGTGATGGTCTACGTAATTATTCACACAATCTTCAGATTACTAACGTGAGATTACCATGTAGCATTCCTTGGTGTCTGCTCAAAGCTCCCAATGACTTCAGTCATCACTACTTAAACAGATTGCTTACGCGTTCCCTTTTGCTCTGCGTTGTAGTGTCTCTAGCGTCTATTATTTGTGCTTCAATGCAGCTTTCCAAGATTCGATGGTTTATTCAAAATGAGGGCACAAGTAAGAGTTGTGCGTCACCAAGAAGATGAGTGATTCAAAACACCCGAATGCCTTCCACAACATCCAAATTGCTGCTTGCCACTTTCTGCAGTTGCCTCAGCCTGTTTCTAACAGTTAAAGACACTTCTCATAATTTCGCCAAGGTCATTTCCCTGGATGCTGTTTTGCAAGTTGCGTAACCCAAGCCAATACAAATGGTCATGTTTATGGCGTAATTGAAAACTACCATCGTCCACATTGAATGGCAGGCTATTCTGAATGTATACATCAAAATCTGAGAAGGTCGCGCTAGTGACTTTTGCTCCTCCCGTCCTCTTATCAACTGCCGATAGCAAAGCGCCAAAAAAGGCCTAACTCCAAACCATCGGAGACATTGTTCGGTCTCAGTCGATAGACCATTTCAACGGATTTCGAACCAACTGTCACTCGTTCAAATCCAACACTGCCTGCTGCAGCTATAGCTCTCAAGGCAAATTCACCCGGCGCGATCCATAGGCTTAACCACGAAAATTCTCAATCACACCTTCGTGTATTCTGCCCCACGTACAATCTGACACATTCGACCGGCACGCCAGAGGACAGTCTGTAAGCACACAACTGCAACGTGAACACTGTGACCTTAGCGACAATGTCAGGAACAGAATAACTTTTTACCCTAGAGGTTGAGTAATTCAAATTTTTCGCAACATTTGCTCAACAAGCGCGATGCCCAGTGTGCCACTGTCGAATAATCTATGTGCATCATGTTCCAAACTTGTTAAGGGGGGCATTTCGTGCCGTAACTGTTGCAAGCTCTTCCATGCGCGATGCCTCCGAGATAAATCTAGCCAACTCAAGTTATTAAACAAACCAAACTCTATGGTTCTACTTGGAATGCACATATTTCGCTCTGATAAAAGCGTGTTCCTATTATCCAAAAAAATGACCAAATGCTAGCCAAGTTTGAGGTAAAGGTGACCACCAAAATCACTACGGTTGGGGTAAGCGTAGCAAACTGTGCAACCCAATCCAGCCCAGTAAGTGCTGCTCCAATCCCAAGAAGAATCTTCAATAACACAGCAAGCACCAGGACACCTAGAATCCAGAACATCAACAGCTGTCCCAATACCACACTTGGCCCACATTTGACTAATGTGGTTTCCAGTTCGATCAGAGTAACTGCACGTAAGGCTACTTCCAAACCACCAACGGAGTGCGCAGAAACAAACAAGCCGTTACTAACGAAAGTTTGGTTGCACTTGCCTTCAAGAAGAGCCGTCATTTAAAATTAACATCACCCCCAAAACTGGATGAAAACTGAGGAGGGTAGCGGAGTTTTCCTAATGCTAGCACCACCGTTTTCCTGCGGTACATCTCCAGGTATTTCACTCACTAAACGCGACATGTAGAAAGGTATAAAGAAACTACTACCTGTATTGAGCGTACTGTGCTCCATTGTCCCAGAATCAAAGTCAACCTCAATAAGAGGCAGGCAGTTGTATGATCTCAACAAGTGGGACATTATTAGTAACCTAATCGGAGTTGTACTGAAAACTGTACACGTAGTGCGTATTACACAACACCCCAACTCTATGCATTTCGGAGAGCCAAGACTTCTGCGCGTTGTTCTGAACTCCATCAGTACTACCTTAGACAGGTAGTCTCAGAAATGAACGCTGCTCCTTCCGTATCTTTCTAGACACCCCATGGGGCGGGCGTTATCGAGATAACCCCAAATTAGAGTAGTACCGGAAAGAAACTTCATCCAAAACCATACATCTTTGCTGGGCTCCTCAAACTGAACCGTGTGATGAGCAAGAAGTAACAACGCATGATAAAGAACAGTGGTGTTATATTCACGAAACACTGCTTGGATGACGTGTTAGCAAAAGCAGTGTCACCGCTGCGTACCTCACCGAACTACAAAGGAAGCGACACGAGAGTGTTGAAGGTGGTCCTTCAGTCAAAACATATGGTAGCACGGATGCTAAAAAGCTGGTATATGTCCCGTTGCAGACTACCATCTGAGGTTCGACGGAAGACAATCAGCCATATGCCTCCTAGAGATGATATGTCTCTCAAAGAACCAAACGTGATGGGATCCATGAAAGAACAATGCACCAGTGGCGTGTCGACTGAGCCCAAACAACCTGTAGAAGATAATTTTGACCATGCACCTTACACTGTACGTTGATGATTAGACACGTTAAACTCTTCACCAATACATATCGAAAAAACGATTAGTCGATGGCTACTCACTGCTCGGCGAAACTTCATGTATGAGTTGTACAACCTCCGAAACAGTGCTTAAATATGAGAAGGTTGCATGTATGTACACTAACGCCCAAGGGCTCCACAGTAAACTTACCAAACTTCGACTAAATCAGGTCGCAAATGCTTGGGACGTAATTTCTATTACCTTAACTTGGTTACACAAAGAGGTGGCTGATGCTGAAGTTGAGATAGCCGGAATCTCACTCATTCGAATCGACCGCCCCAGCAGAGGAGGTGGGATCCTATCCGAGTACCGCAGCGACCTGCAACGTGTAGTAGTTAATGATCTGGAAACCCACGTTACCGACTCTTCTGGTGCCGTCTCCGACTAAGACACAAGGATGTATGTCGCACAGCTGCCGTATATCGCCCCCCAACTTTCACTCCGGAAATGGATTCCGTTTGATATCTAGCCTAAACAGAGTAACACGCACTATGTACAGCCACATTCTCAACTCCCGGGACTTCTATCTACACGATCTGGAGATTTCGGCATCGCCCAGCAAGCAGTTCACAGCAGACTTGCATGAACTGATCGCTAATATTTCATTGTAAAACATGTCACAACGCCCACCAGATTCAGGATAGCAAAAAAGCCGTACATATTGGAACTTGTGCTCACAAATGAAGAGCTCATGTTTGACAAGTTATTGATGGGTAATACATTAGGTCTCAGTGACGACGTAGTAATAGCGTTCAATTATGTGTGTTATACGGAGTACCTAAATAAACAATCTGAACTAACTCATACAGTCACACGCTACCACGTATTGAAAGGATTCGCCGACGCAGCTGCTTGGGAATCTCAAACAACAGTTCCCTTGACAACGTTTGGGCAGAGTTCGTTGAAAGACACGGCGACATCGTCAACAGACCATCAGAGACCAAACCCCTTTGTCCCGCGAAAATGCCTTCAATTCTAAGATGCAGGACTCACAAATGCCTGGCGGTGTGGGACGCAGCATGGCGTGCCTACAAGATTAACCCTGAATCAGATTTGGAACAATTTCCTGATCCATCGCTATCATTGTCCGTAAGGACAAAGTAAATTTCAACAGTGCCTAGCCAAAACATTCATGGCAAACGACAAACTGCTATATAGGCAGGTCAATAATCTTCGTAAATTGAAGCATAGAATCCCTTCACTTTGCAAGACAGACGGTAGAGTACAAAGCGCCGAAGAAGCAGCTAATGACCTCCGGCTGCACTACGCCACAATTTTCGAGCTTGCAGCCTCTACCTGTCCCATAATATCACGCACATTACTGACCCCATTCTTTACAAATGTAATTTTCATCTCATCGATTGTGTTATGGAAGTTACTCTCACTGCGTGATTATTGTTCTCCGGGAGCAGACAACATCCGCCCTATGACACTGAAGGTTGTGGCCAACAAGCTAGCTGCAACACTGTCACGGTTCTTCCAAAGTTGCTTTGATGAACAAGTCCCCACTATATAGAAGCTTGGCATTTTCACCTCAATTTTTAAAGGCGGTAGCCGTTAAGATGATGCAAGCTATCGCCCAGTGAGGCTCCTCCCTGTGCTCGCGAAGGTGATGGAAGCAGTCTTGGCTGAGGCTCTAATGACTACCTGGAGATATGCAACATCTACGCACCGGAGCAGCATGGCTTCCATCAACACTTGTCATAAACTATCAAACTACTGATTACACGAGGTAGTTGGATGGAAGTTCCTGAAGATGGGGTCGGAGTTGACGTCTTCTATCTGGACTTCTCTAAAGCTTTCGATAGCCTGGATCACTGCATACTACTTCAACGGCTACAGAGATACAAGAGCGGAGATCCTGTACTTGGTTGCACTGGCACCTTCCTTCACCAGTGGAAGCTTCAAGTACGCGTTAGGGGATCACTTTCTAACCCAATTGAGGTAGAATGTGATGTTCCACAATGCTAAGCGATGGGACTGCACTTATTCCTTATGTTTCTTAACGACCTGACAAGAGTTATATCCTCAAATTTCCTACTTTTCGCTGACGACTTCAAAAGATGGCGGTCGATTAGTAACAAGACAAATTACGATCTACTTCAACATGACCTAGATTGCATTTCCGAATGGCCAAAGAGGAACATGCTTTAATCGAACAAAGTTAAGTGCAAGGTGATACATCTGCGGCACCAGCTGATGAGGGCTTACAAACTTGGAGACCACACCTTGGAGAAGGTCTCTCAGGAGAGTGAACTGGGTGTATTGGTACAGGAAGATCTCGGGTGTTCAAAAGAAACAGAGAAGACGACAAGAACCGGTCATCAAAAAGTAGGGCTGCTTCGCAGATCCTTCAGTCGGTTTGAACCCTCAATCTTTCCCCAAATGCTGCCCTGGCGATGTATTATCTGGGACAGAACACAATAAATATTGGAATTTTACTTATATGCAATTCAATGATGCTTATCCGCGGACCGATTTGGACAAGCGTTCTCAATGTATTAATTTTTGTACTAGTGTATTTGAGACAAGGTGCGACCCACAAAAGTACTCATCATCAAAATCATAAATAGAAGAACGGATCAAGCAAATGGCCATTCCATAAATTACACAGAACGCGAATTTGCCTTATACGCATGAATATACTACCTAAATTACTTGTTAAATTTTAGCATTTGGTAGAAATTATTGGCCGTTTTATGTTTGTCGCTACATTAGTTCAGTGGGAATGAACATAGAGACATGCGACTTTCTTCCCAAAATAGTTTTCAAGGTCCAAACTCACATTTAGCATCGAAGTTAAGGAATTTCTGCATAATTTTAGTGTTCTAATTAGGAAAGTTGACACAAGGCAACCTGAAGCTGCTCAGACAAAATCCTTTTTGTTCAAGAGCCACGAGCAATGCCTTCATGTTTGTATTTAGTGAGTCTATTCCACAAGTTAGTTGAGTAACTTTTATTTCTTCTGGTATTTCCGAAGTATAGGCGGATGCGTTTGATTTGGCAGCTGGAAATTTATACATTGTGCTAACAATGATAAATGGGGAGCTATATATATATACATATATATATAGCTCCATAACTAGTTATTCGTTTCTAACCATAGAAAGGTTAGGATTCTACCAACATTATCTAATAAAACAAAATAATCTAGCCATTATCTGATAGATAAAATTAACGCAACAGCGACTTTTTACTGTCGACCTTATATAGGTGCAATCATTTATCCGTTTTACCTACCTAACATTCGTTGGGCAACAATGCATCCCACGGTGCACACCAATGGAAACAAAAATGTCAATAGAATGGCTGCTAGCGCATAGCAGTTCTAACCTGCTTGACGTTGCACCAAAACGAGCTTTTCTGGGTGCTTACTGAAAGCATCGTATACCTATGACAAACTTCTGAAGTGGCAGTGACAAATAAAGCATTAAGGGCGTGCAGGTTTGTTGACATTCGGGATTCATTGGAATCAGTTTAGATGCAAGCTACAGACTAAAGAACACAACCCCCCAACATGTTTTCCAACTCTGCACAAAACTACACCATGAGTTATTTATGTATAAATCTGTTGAGGTGCAAATACAAACGGAACTTTCATTGCTGCGTCGGGCAGCCTGTTGCTACTCAGGCGCACATATAACGTCTATCGGTATACTTCTTGCGTTCGCTCCAACCACGACGTGCATCGCTGGTCTGTCGTTTTATTTATGACACACTATTTGGATTGTGCTCAATGTAGCTAGTCTCATGTCGTGCACCCATCCACCTTCTATACAAGTTCCGGATGACTCAAGAATGTGTACTCGTGGCACTCCAAGTCGTATCGAAATTGCCAAGATTCTATACCTCGAAGTCATAAACAATGTCTTTGGCAGAGATGGAGCCGGTTGAATTGGCCGTATACTATTTCTTGTGTGCACACCCATAGAAGAAGTTGATTTCAACGAACACACTAGGCAAACCGCCAAATGTACTAGTTATTTGTTAAGCAGACCGGACGAATCATAGCGAACGAAACTGGAACAGAAGTACATCTTACTTTCCAAGAACTATATTCCCCACATTATAGGAAGGTGGGTCGATTGATCTTCTAACTAACCAAGTCAGTAACAAAACCACGTAATATAAGTGAATCCGGAACGAAAACCCTTGAGGTGTACGTAATCCAAGCGTACTTGTATGGGTCTGAGAGGATATGATTTTAAAGTATTTGTTTATGGAGATGCTACTCTTATTCTTGAATTATCTAACTGCTCAAGTCTGCCTGCTTACGTTACGCGAATTGATGTTTTATGGTCAAGAGAAACGATTCGCTTCAGACAGAGGAAATAAGATGGAGTTGATCAATCTGCAACAATCATGATTGCAGGGTAGGCGCGCTTCACTTCGAGCACCGCAGAAAGCTTGAGCAGTAGAGTGATTTCAGTTAGCGCGACAGAAAACACAGTGCTATGCCATTAGATGCTACCTACTACAAATTGTGAAGCTTGAAAGTGTAATGGGTTTCTGTTTGTTTGCCTCGAGCTAGTGCCAGCACGATACACATATTAGCTGATGATATAAAGATAAGTGCTCTACGCGATATCTTTCAAAGGAGTAGCTTCAAGAACATTTAATATTATATAGAAATTTTGTTCAAATACAAGATGTTGGCATAAAAATAAGCTTAACACCAGTTCAAGCCAGCGATCTTCATGAGAACGCTTCAAACATAAAATCACTTGCGCCTTCATCATGGATGCTGGTCACTGACCTAAAAGTAGCCAGTTATTTATGCCCCTGAGAGACAGCATATCCGTGATCCAAATCGCAAACAAGGCATTGGCTACACTTCTGTTATTAATCATACCATAACAGTTGTGACCAAAACAAAACACAAATGATATGATGGCTAGTGAGGATAAGTTCTGGTATCGAATCCTACTATCTTTATCGAGTTAGAGATGTTGAACATCTAAATGTACTAACCTGTATCACAGCTGACGAGCAATTAACAATTGAGGAGAGAATATTAACCAAAATAGCTTACTAGTATCCATAGTGATCGGGTAAGTACAATAAACATATTACGTAGCAATTCCAAACATGTCAGTGAGAGAGGCTATTAGAAACTGCTGTCATTTTCTAGGTTAAACGAAGTGAAGGCAGCAATTGTTACATTGCTTTTCCTTCTGAAACAAAGCAAACTTAGAATCGTGCTAATAAAAATCAACTGGATTAGAAAATAAAATATGTAATAAATTGAGTCATTTTAACGTTTAACCTTATTTTCCTCTTTCTTCCCTCAAAATGCAAGAGGACCGGTTCCCCTCGTGCTTAAAATCATTGGCACAAAACTTGGATCTGGTTTACGTGCAATGCGCTGTTAATGAATTTTGTCAATCTGCCCCATACTTGGAGATCAGCTGATACCCTTATACACGTAATTACGTGATGATCAATATATATTTTCTGCATGCAAAAGAAGCAAAGGATTGAATGCAGTATTCAGTTGTCTAATCGTGTAAGGGTCGATATGAGGCTATATAAAAGCTTCACAGCTTTAGTGTTTATGGGTTTTACTGCAACTGGATTACCTGATTTGATGCCTGCATATTGCTTCTAGCAAAAACATTTCTGTCCAAGACGGGCTATTGTGACACAGAGACCACCTCATCGTTCGGATTCAAATACTACTATTCGTTATGGCACGGTAGAGACAAACTACATTCAGTATTTGCAATCAAACTATTTGCTCTCAGAAGCGCTCGCTGCGAACTAGGCATTCTGCCACAAATATCCTCAACACAGCATAGTGAATAGCATCAACATCTTATGCACTGTGATGAAGTACATTTACATGATATGCTATAATTTCCCACTCAATTTTTCCAACTTGATAAATAGTCCGTCTAGGAACTATGTTTATTTTCAGATGAATGACATCGCATGCGAATTATATTTAAGTAAATTAAACGCAGTCCGTGAGCATAACAACAAAACTTGTGTCTGGGCGGATTTTCTTCTGTTGACATTCAAATCTCTGAGCGACAGGGCTTGCACTTGTTTACAATAATGTCTGTCAACGAAAAGGATTTTCGGGTCCAATTATTGTTTCAATTTGTGAGATTATGTCTCTCGTAAAAAACTTCAGTGCAAACAAAATCGTCGGGATGAAATATTGCGCCAACACTTAAATTGGCGCCAATTTTTCTGCAGTGACACTTGAAATGTTTACTTTCCTGTTTCTGTGTGATACCCGACTTGACGATTGACAGTGTTTTTAGCGAATGCAAAAGGACTTGAACAGACGTAAACGCTGTCACTAGGATTATGCATACTTCGTAAATTTTCCTAAACTCTAACACTTTAAACTATCAACGTGATTGTGGCATTGGAATATTGAAGACTACATTTGAGTTAAAGCTTATTGTCCATATGAAATGCAAGCGGTACTACACCTAAGGGCTTTGCTACAGGAATATATAGCTCATTCATTCCGGTCGGTCGTTTGATGTGCATTCAGCTTCGTCGATGAACATGATACTGAAATCCGGATACGTCCAGACAACCATTAAGCATTTCGACTAGTTCAAATTGTTTGCATGGCGATAATGGAATCCCAGATAGTCAGACATTTTACCTGAAAACGCAATTGCACTGGAAATGCTTCTTACTGTTTTAGAAGTTTCAGTGCTATGGTGTATCCGTATCATAAAACCGTTGCTTGAAACTTTCTTGTTAGTTTTAGATTTCAAGAACAAGTGACCGAAGGTAAACTATTGTTTTCGATGAATTCATCTTCAGACCCTTACCATCATATGGGTAAAGAGCAATGGGAGTAACAGTGGTTTCGATCAGTTCAAATGAATTTGGATCACGTGCCAACTGGGGGCATAAACCAGCAATAAACGTAAAAGGTAAGCATAAACTAGGGCAACGATGTAGTCAAATGATTTCTTCTGACCTCCGAATCGTCCATCTTTTCCGATTAGGGTAACATATGAGCCTCGATCATTTTCTTTTGTGAACACAAAAGCGGTTGATACAACCGAATACTGATTGCTTCAGCTGTGGCAAGGGTGCGGAGGCGCAGGCTTTTCGATTGCAGTGACGGAGCCTTGTAGAGTATTCAGAAGGCGCGGACTGGATCGACTTCATGCCCACTATCAACTAGATGAGCCATAACAGATCTAGTTTTAGCCCCGGTACCGCCTCCACACAACCAGCGTGAAAGGTACTCATTAATGCGCTTTGACAAGTGCCGTGCCGTTTGACCGATGTAAGTATCGCCACAGGCGCACTCAAACAGAGAAATGACCATAGAAGCGGTCAGCATCGACAACTTGTCATTGTTGCAAATGCCAATTTGGGGTTTCGTTAAGAAAATGCACTTCAGCTTAGCAGCTGGAAAAGTTGACTTAACGGCTGTAGAAAGGCTTCTGGTTACACGTTCGGCGGCTGCGTTTCCTTTGATAGGTAAGCTTATAAATAGTTCTTTCTTCTCAGCTGTTAAATCCTCCACTGGGTCGGGTTTGTCTTATATGTTCTTAAGAATGAATCGACCAGCATACCCGTTCTCGCGCAGCACATTTTGTATGAACTCCAACTCAGTATCCAACGTGTCTTCAGAACAAATCCTGCTGGCCCTTGTGGTTAAAGAGCGAATTAGTTTTCGCTTGTATCTCAAAAGAACAAGACTATGGAAGTTCGTATACTGGCCACTCCAGGTTTTCTTCCTGTAGACTTGTTGGATCAAGCCATCTACCCTACGAGTTAACAATACTTCAAGGAACGGCAACCGGTTGTTCGCTTTCTTCTCGCAGGTAAACTGCAATGCTGCATGTGCCCGATTAAAGCGTTCAATAACAGTGTCGAGGTCAGTGGACTGATCGGCCACAACAAATATATCATCTATATAGCGATGATAACAATCAAAGGTGGTGATCTCCACAAGTAGTTTGGTGTTCTCTAGTTTTGCCTTGAAGACATCAGCAAGCAGCGGACCTAGTGGCGATCCCATGGCTACACCATCTTTTGACGGTAGTAGGTGCCCTTGAATAGGAACTGTATGTTCCAGGTGCAACGCAAAAGGAGACTTTTCAAATCATGCGATGGTGCGCCTATCGTTGTCAGTGTTTTACTGGTATACAAGTTCAATAAAGCCACAAATCCACCTGAAAGCTACACGATAGTTTGAGCATTGTAGAGGCGTACATATTTTTCATGAGCAGCGAAGTTTAGCACACCAATCTGTATCATACCATTAGAGACAGACACAGTGAGAGCATGCTCTAGTTAAGGTAGGGAATGAGTGCTTAGGGTTATAATGCCAATCATAAATGTTCAATACATAACGCATTTGCATGCGTACATACGAATATATTTTATTTATTTTTGCGAGGGCATTATTTTTCATGTCAAGTGTATACCAGCATAATTAAACGACGCTTCTGCCAATCCTTAATGCCTGCGAATTAGACGAAATGATGTTCCATGACTAAGATTGACCAGGCTTGCCCATTCATCCAATAAACTACCTCGAACGGTGCAGCCTAAATGTGACTAAATACTACTCGACAAACAATCCAGTTCTAATAAATTATCTAATAGTCAAATGTGCATTAGCAATGGCTATTTCAGTAGGATTTAAACGGATATCCGGAAGTTGCCTGCCATAAAATTTCGTAAGAAGTTATCTTTCTCGTACAAATCAAAGCAGTCCTAATTGAGAACGTAGTGTCCCCGATCAAATTAATTCCAGTTTTTCTGCTCATAGCATTTGGTGTGCCTCAGGCCACTGCAATCTCAAACAGAAATTACTGTTGAGTTTGGCTTTCGGAGCATGTTTGTGATACAAGATAAACCAGTTTATCCTTTTCGGTCACAAATACCCATTCTATTTAGTTTGTTGCTTTCATAGGCTGTTCGCATTTCGTTAAGTTTGTGGAGAACCCTACCTTAAAACATTTTCCTTACTAAATTGAACACTGCATGATCTCCTCTGTCGTTTCCTTATGCAATGAACTTAGGCTAGGTTTTACCGGCAGCATTGCTCATGTGCATGCATTTCTGCGGCGTACTTAAACAGGCAGCATGATTCCACCAAGCTTACCTTTTCTAGAGCATCGTACTTAGTTGCCAACGTACTGTTCCTGATTTGCCTGACATTGTTTCCCCATGTGGACAGCCGCAGGACGCCTGCGCCTACAGAGGGACCATGGGTGGCTTGCGTTTCACAGATCCACACACATATATCCAGTTTAAACCCAAAGGAAGAAGACCGGGAAGCATGTGGATGGGAGCTACATTCCATCAACGGAGCCGGCCCACACTCCAACATCCCTAGCAGCAGCAGTCCTGTTTATCTACTTTAGGAATCAGGGGTACCAGACGTACACAAAAGGATGACGGACCGTAGTCTGCTCCACATCGGATGGAACCACTCTTTGTTTCCAACACGGAGATAAGGACCGTTCACTCCACGCCCATCCGTAACGATTCACAGTTTCCTGGAGCCAGTAATCGAGTTGGAAAGTATAAACTGGTAGGTATCTTTCTAAATTTTACGTTAAATACAGCCACATCGGGGATATCAAACAACAAATATAAAATTCGATTTAAAGCAAACACGAAAAACTGAAACAAAACATGCAGCTGAATAGTAGAATTTAACAAACTAAATAAAGTGGAATGACTTTAACCCAGATCAAAAAGAGTTAGTTTATGTGTACTTTGTTTCACCCTAACCGGTGAATAAGCACCATGTATGCAACATCAATCTCAGCATAAGGCACACAACATTTTACCTATAGCTCTACATCGATGTATGCAAAGTGCTAATTGCCCTAAATGGCTGTATTCTTATCAAACTGTTGTAAGGAGGCAAACCAATCTGGCTTGAAGACTTTAGCCATAGCATCGAAATACATGATGTACCTCACTGGGGTTATATGGCTTAGCAACTTGTAATGATCCCGTTAATGCCTTATGCATCGTATACTCATGAGCTTCTGATCGATAAAATGTCATCTGCTCGTTTTCTAAGTTGCTGGCATTGCTGTCGTTGTAGTATGGGCTATATGGCCCTTAATGATCTGCCTCAATTATAGTAATTGAATTAAAGGTCTGCGATTAAGATATTTATATTTATAAGAGAAAAACATAGAAGACATAGAATTTGCACTTTTAATACTCGTAAGCTACTGGGGGTCATTTTGAACTACACGTTTTGTGTCTGGATTGCGACGTGCAATCTCAATGTAGATCGCGATCTGCATTGAAGCGAATCTTGGCGAAATCGATCACTAGGGCAGTAGCTGCTGAAGTGGAAGGAAATATTTTATACCGCCCGAAAACAATGCACCCATGACCTAGGTTTAATCCATTAGAGAACTGGAAGAAATTGATATACTGAAATTTAACAAGCAGTGTTTCTATCCACTCTGAACGTCCTTGCTTTATTGACTATACAGCCGGTAGCACGGGATATTCCAGGTGGAGCTTTGATTTAACTTCCACTAATTTTCGCAAACAAATTTCTACTTGTCTTGCCTTGAGGATGGTACTATGAATGTTAAAGAAGCACTTGTGATCGAATTACCTAGCCACCAAACAGCTGAACGGTCAGTAAAAATGAACACTGCTAACAGAAAAAAATTGGGAACTGCCACCCATTGAAAACAGAAAGACCTATTTCTGTTTCTGTTAGAACCGTAGAACTATTTATTCTGATGAAAGCTTAACTGAGCCAGCGTTACTTCTTGTTTAGGTTGTCAAACAATGAAGAAACGGAAGGAAACGGATTCAGCAAGCTAGATCATTGTCATTGGATTCACGAACGATTTACTGTTCAAATAGTGGGTAAACATTGACCGTTAGTCTGAATCTAACTGTCTGTCGTCGGGTGTTCGGTTCACTGAATTTGGAGATCCAGCACTATTTTTAAATAAAATCCGCCGATTAAACTGGTCACTTATCAACGTCAGTACGTCAACTGCTGCAGAAGTCTGGTCAACTCATTTATCTTCATTGTCTGCGCTACAAACATGATCGATGAATCAGATCAGCGGTGATGTTGAAATAATGTTAAATAATTCCAACTGATCTCCTTGGAAATGAGAAATTACTGTTAATCTACTAACGTTCTAATAAAGTACTTTTGCTGTTGGTTGGCATTTAATATCATTCGTTGATGTTTTCAGCACGTTTAACGCACTTTTTGATGGGCAGTGATAACGTCATGTTTGTCAGCTTGTCTATTTTACAACAAAATTGATGCTTTTCCGTGAACCCTATACATCGCCTCCTCGCTGACGAATATTAAAACGGATGTTGCACGGCAGAACATCTTACATTTTTCTCGTAAAAAATAGTGGTGGAATTCCAGGGTAAATCACATGATACTTTTAATGAATTTTGTAGCTATCCCAGCTTTGTATGTATTCTATATCAACTGGTTTCGCAGTATTCTCCAATCACCGATAACAAAGTGCTCAACTGAATTTCAGCAAGCTAGGCCACTCAATTATTTGATGCAGTTATGCCATCTCTGTTTCACATACACAGGGGTTGAAATGATACGAACGTCATTCATGTGCTTCTCACGTTGGTGGCTCAATAGACGGTTGGTGTTTCGTCGGCAGATAAGCTTGTGTTATTGAGTGAAGCAACTTCGTTTAACGTTGAAGCACAGCAGCAGTCAAGATAAATGATCTAATACAATTCCTGATGCGTACTTCTGGAGGGATATGTAGCCATTCGCCTTATGGCATACATGTCTTGATGAAAACATTCCATAATGCACTTGACATCGGACTGTGTAAATAATCCACAACCGCGAAGTATACTGATGTGGATTCGAAAGCAAGCCAAGGATAGAGCTGAAGATGACCAATTGAAGTCCTTTTTTCTAGCTTAATTAACCGATCGGTTATATTTCCATTTTCTGTTTCAAAATGGCCATACACATTGATGAGACAAAAGTCGAAGTTAAATTAAAAGGGAAACAACCATAACTGGAAGCTGACGAAGCTTTTACAACAATATAAAGACCTCTCCCAGCACTTATACTAATCATACGCAGTTATATCCACCCCGTGGTATAATAAATGTATGCCACTTACACAAGTTTGCCATATAGTGCGATAATAATATACCACATATTAGTACCCCTATGCATGCAAACTCAGTGGGCATAAGTGATTTATCTCTACTCGTTTGTTGGTGAAAAGCAGTTGTGTGCTCTTTACTCTGTCTCTATGCGAAAGGAATCCGTTACACTTAGAAACAAAGCGGTTGTTGATTATTTAATCATTTTGTGATTTCTAGTACGAAACAGCATGATGTTCCTACCTATTACACTGTGACCGAACGTATACGATGATCCTAACACCTAATCGTATTAGCAGCACATCAAGTACTAAATAATATCGTACAGGTTCCTGTATGCCAGTTCGTAACAGTACTGCAGGACAAGGTTGTCAACATCATAAGAACATTCTCGTCATCGCGTTAAATTTGGGTGCACAAATTGAATGACCCTTTGATTTGCTATTCATATTGCATTACATTTCACTGAAGACGCTTCGCCGTTGGTCAGCACCAAGTGAAGACAACAGAAAGGTTTTTAAAATTAGTGACTCCCAATGTATCCAACCTTTCTCCGCTCGTCTTTATTCATTCCTTGAGCGGTTCCATTGCATTTACCTTTGCTAATTTCGCGACGAAGTTGCATTTGAGGTGAGGTAATTAATCAGTTATAATTGCTTTTATTCTGGAAGTACATTGTCCTCCGGATGCATTGTTGCTTCATTTCCAGTTATATCTGGTGTAGCTGTAATGTTGAACTTTCTGCACTGCCAACTTTAAGGCACTCTTTATTTTGGTTGTGCCATCAGTTCGGTAAACCGCAGTGTCACCATGGGGCTAAGGAACACTTTTTGTTGCAGTTCCCTAATTTCGTTACTTAACTCGGCAGAGTTCAATTGAAAGCAAATTAATTAGGTTTAACGACCAGCCATGGCAACTAATTACAAGAGGCTGTAGTCGGATGTACTGTCCTTAAAACTTTAACTCTGCTATTCACATTGCTGCACTCCTTGATTAATGTTTTCCTACACCAGATGCAAATAGATGAATGAAATTGAAGACCGGTTGGAATCTATATATTATATATATTGTCTTTGAATTTCGAAAGCGTAATAAATTTAATATAACCGCTCCCCTTCAGATAAGCTAACAATAGATGCATGTACCATTCGATTAGTTGACAGTTTTGTTTGCTCAGCAGCTCCTAGACTAAAGTCAATCTTGAGACTATGGTGAACCAAGCGCTTATGGAAAGCATATTTTGGTTAACCCCTGAAACTAATGGTGGGGATAACGTGCACAAGGTTGCAGCAGCAACTAGCTAGCATTATATCACTATAAATAACAGAAACAGTATAAAAGAGGTAATTGGACTCCATGTTTCCCCATTCAAAGCTGCATCCAATCAAGTTAGGTCTATTTTTTAAGTCTTGGCGGCATAAACATACTTAATAGCAATTCTAGAATAAAATAGGTTTACGAATATGGAACCGCGAGTCAAGAAATAGCGCACTGAAGTGTTAGATAATGGAAGAATGAGTGTGACGGTAGCTATTTGTTTTTCTTAACAGAAATGGAGAGGCCAGGCGATTGGTTTTGATCTTACTGTACAATGCGAAGGACTCAATTATGGTTGATCGATCGAGCGAGATATAAATATGTACAAGTATACTTGTTATTACTCCCGCTGACTAGTAATTACAGAGCTGACACTGTTAAAAACGTTTACTCGCACAATCGGAAGTTACAACCAACTGCCAGGAAAAACCGGTCCACTTCCATAAGTTTACCAAACCTTTGCTCGAAACCAATCCATTCTCACGTGCCATGTGTTTAGCTGGAATTTATAACCTCAAATACCAACAAAGTTGCAGGAAATCGATCAATTTGCAGCTGCTGTCGGTCGGACTAACATACGTGATCTTTCCGAAACTCTCCCTGGATAAGAATAAGATGTTACATTTAAGAACTTTTGCTTGAAATGACATTGAGTCGCTGAATTCTGGGGGAAGGGTGTGTACGTTTGGAATAACTGCTTTTAAGTTCCGCTTCTGTGTTCTCGACAAGGCGTTGCTTTGGTTGTGATTGCATTGGTTTAAGCAAAGCAAATGTATCTAAAAGAATATGTGAAGGAATCACCGTCGCTTTAATTTGCCTTACCTGTGCGGGTGTATAATGATGTCTGTTGTGATTCACATGACGTGTAGGCAATCGGTTTCGACATTCCACTTCATACAGCAATCTTTTCTTGCTTTCACAATTTCAGGAATTAAAATTGTATGTGCAGTCTGAATTTGTGAACAAATGTTGGTCATTGGGATGAAAATACATTACGCAAGTACCGTGCTTACGAATGAAGTGGTCTGTCATTTTCGGTCACGCTTATTACTCTCCTTTACTGGAAAAATGGCATCTAAATGTATGCGTGGACTTCAACTAATAAGAAGTTCTGACGGTGGTTGATTATTTGGAAAAAAAGGATTACGTGTTGAACGATACATGCGTAAGAATACATCCAAGTTTCTAGCAACATCTCCCTCTCATTCAAGTTTCAAACAGAGCATATTTGAATGTATCAAGAAATCTCTCAGCCTGGGACTGCGTAAATAGTTTAAACAAATGGATTGACAAAATCGGTTGAACCTGTTCCATGTTATTTTTGGACCATTATCAGTGACGTGTTTCTGGGAAAGCAAACTACGAAATAACGGCGAAGAACTGCAATCGTTAGATTTGTCGTTGCTTGAGCGCCATGAATTATATCTGGTCATTTTGAGTATGAATCAACAGTAACCAGAAAATATTGCATTTTCAGTGAGTCTGCATATAGTCCACAAGAATTCGCATGGCGTGAAGCAGTTGATTTTGGCCAAGAATAGAAGTGAACTTTGATGGCAGCTTTCGTAGCCTGTGCACCTTTGGAACAAATACAAACAACGCCTTCAATTCATTTAGTAATATATGGCTAAGAAGCGTTATATGCAGCAGTTTATTTCATTCATGTAATTTCTTGGTGGCTGGCCTGCCGCATTTGAAGCACTTTTACTGAGAAATTTAGGGATCACAATGCTGTCTGGCAGCATTAAACTGTTGTTTACTATTGTTAAGTTACATTTACGTAAAAAAACATGGTTCAGTTACAGCGCATGAAAAGTTCTTGTCCAATCGTTGCGAAGAGAAAAGATAACTCGTAAACAGCTCTCTGATCGCGTAGACTCACAAAAGTCCTTATACGTAACTAGGAAGTTTTGTATGGACTCTTAAAGATGGATTTTGTGTTAGCATCAATTTCATCTGATGAAATGACCGTTTCTGCAAATTTGATCTGGTATCAAGCAAGCGCGATAAGACATGAACATGGCCAATGCATCTTGCACGGATGTGTTTAATAGTCAGATAGCATCCTAGAAGTATAGTGGACTGATGTTGCAAGCGATTTGCTATGTGAATAGGAACTCCTTTCTTGTCGCCAAATATAGAAAGCAGGGGGATGTGATCAGTGCACAATGTGCATTTAGAATACGCAAAATCTTATGAAAATGTGTGGCTACAGACACGATTGCCAAACCATCCTTTTTATTTTGGCTGTAATACCGTCCGTTTGTTGTCAGTGTGTATTTTGCCTACCATCCGGTAACTGGAGCAGGCTTGCTGCTCCAATCACGTATTCTGAATCTTCGGCAGCAACTATAATGGGTAGTTTCAGGTCAATGTACTGTGTGTTATTTCATCAAATTCCGACTGACATGCTTGGAAACATACCCATATTGCATTGCTCTTCAGGAGTTCATTTGCTGGTATCCATAGAGAGGGCATATTAGGAACAAAGAATTCGTAACAGTAAACTAGTCCGAAAAACCATGGAAATGTTTTCTTGTCCATTGCAATTTGTGTTTGATGGATTGCTATAATTTTTCATATATCAGTACGACGACCGTTGACATTAATGATTAAACGAAGGTACCAACCTCGGGACACGAAGAACGCATATATGTCGATTTGAAGAGTAAATCCGAAACTCCTGATCCTGTCAAACACTTTATTCAGGTCTGCCTGATGTAGCTCAACTGAAGCGCTTACGATTATTATGTCTTCCATGTAAGGCATGGCAAACGACCAACCCGTTTAGCATTGTGTCCATCACCTGTTGAAAAATTGTCGGAGCACATTTAATTCCAAACGGCAGTCCGTTGTATTGATATAGAAACTTTTGAGTATTAATGGTGAGAAAATGTCTTGATTAATTATCAACGTCGACTTGTAAAGACACATCAGAAAGGTCAGCTTTTGAAAATAGTTTGCCACTGTTTACGTGCGCAAATAAACCATCCGGAATGAGCAATAGGTATTACTGAGTATGCAGGGCATTATTTAGTTCAGTTTAAAAATCTCTACAAAAACGTACTGTGCCCCAAGCCTTTTGAATTCCCAAAATCGGAGTAGCCTACTTTGAATAAGTTACTCGCTTAGCACGCCCACTAACTCCAAGCGATTCAATATTGCATCAACCACTGTGACGACTGAGTAGGGTACGGGCACTTAAAGCCAGAATATTAGCTTTGCTTCGGGTGCGACATACAAAGTAGTTCGAACTTTGGTGCACAATCCAAGCCTGGCTTGAAAACACAAGCAAACGTTCACCGAAGGCTTGCTATAATGTCGTTTTTCACATTTGGATCAGCAGTTGCAACAACAATATAGGATAGGAAGTTTTCGTAATAAATCGACCTGATTGGAACATAACATAATTTTAACTCCTCTATCGATTCAATGCTTAATAAAAAATTTTTCTGCTGCTATGTAAGGCGTCCCTCTGCATTTATTGTTTTGAAATATGAACTCACAGATATTTTTGTCCCAAAAAGAAGACTGGCTTCCCAGAATCGTTCCAAACAATACGTTTTGTAACAAAATACTCCAGTTCTCCAATGTTTTCCACGTCGATTATGAAATAATTAATACCTTAGAAGCAGTGAGGACTTGTAAGGCGACTGGTAAATTGATACTTAAAAACGTGAAAAATTTCGGCTATGCCTTCCCCAAGGACTACATGTAGTGGACACTAGAATGGATTGCCTTCTGAATCGGGTTGCTTGGTGTTGCTTAGACAAGCGGACGCATGTCGCTCCTTGTGACCTAATGTGCCACAATCTTGATATGCATGGTTTCGAAATTAATAAAGTCTTGCAAAGTACCAGGCGCAAAAATTCAAGCAAGGTGTTGATGGTTGCTGAAACCGACTTTTGCTATGGTAATCTGTTCTGTTTCACGTTTCCTTTGGTAATTGATGCAACAGTAGGCATATCTGAATGCCAGTTGTTTGACTGTGACAATTGTGAACCACGTCTTAGTATCATCATTCTGAGATATTTCGTGATCAAAACGTTCAAGGAAAGCTAAGAGCAAGAGTCCAGTATTAATAGTAATATTGCTCTGATATCCGAACCTGCAGGCGATGATAATACAGATATATATAGCAACGCTTTGAATTGATCGTCTGACACTTTTATATTGGAATCGTTCACATTCTCTCTTCATTCTCGCTTCACATGTCATATTGTCATCGGCTTCTGCTCCAGTAAGTTTTAAACAAGTATAACGATCGTTAACTATAGACGACCGCTCTCCAACAATGGTCGTAAGCTTAACCATGTTTCTTGCCAACTATAATCCCTTAAGTGTTCTGGCAAAATCTAATTGCAATATCTTATGTCCAGAACCTGCAGCTTTTACATCAACATCCGTAAATTCGCTGATTCATACGATACGAAACGGTGGACTATAAAAATGTCCTACATATCTCTTGTACCTAGATTAAAATCTTTTGCCACATTCTGGGTCGAAATTGAATCCTCGAACACCAATGTCAACATCTGCATTGAGTAGCGTATCCCTCCTACCCCCTTAAAGCTCAAACTTATGCAGTGAAAAATTTCGTTTGAGAACTTCAAACAAGTTCTGTTGTTGACCCAATTTATCCCGCTGAAATCGAAATATTTTCATAATAACAGTTTGTTCCGTATTCTCCGATGCCAAACTGTTATAACACTCGTCAAGTTATACAAAGACAGAGGTGACATTGCTTGAGAATATTTGCACACTCATAAGTTACCACCAACTCTCATGAAAACCGGTCCACTTCCTCCAGTTTACCAAACATTTACTGAAAAGCAATATTGAATACTGATTACTGTATTATAGAGCAAGTAGAAATGGATTATGTACAACTCTTTCGAAATATTTTGAACAACATTATAATATTTGTCAACCGTGAATATCCTTGTTGTTCTCATGTAATATTTAAAATATTCAACTTACGATATTTCAGGATTCACAAATGTGATATGTCATCGTAAGTATGCAGTCGTTCTCTGAATCGAATAGAGGCAAAATGCAAATCTAACAACGTTTTGAACTGTTGCACAGATGTTGCCTCAATCACGTGTTCGGGCAAACTATTCCAAATGTTTACCACTCTCCGTTCGAAACACAGTGGGTGGGGAACACGTTTCATATCCGGCACAACAAGTTTGTATCTGTGTCCGCGTGTGCTGCATGACCCTCGTAAGTGCAGCATTGGCCTTAACATGGGGAACTCACCGAGATGTAGAATCCGGTAGGTCATAATGAGGTCGACTCGTACCCGACGGCAGGACAAGGTGTAGAGTCCTAGCTTCTCGCACCGGTCTTCATACCCAAAGCCACGTAAACTCGGGATCAGCCTGGTAGAAACGTGTTGGACCCGTTCGATCTTTTGTGCCTCGCCTCGGGTAATCGGAAAGTAGGCGGGCGAACCGTACTCTAGCATTGGTCTAATGATAGAAGAGAACAGGCGAGTGGCAACCTCTTCAGACCATGTGCAGAAGCTACGTTTGAGCGCCCAAAGCATGCGCAGTCCGTTCCGATATAGCCTGTTCGTGTTGTCCACGGACTTCAAATCGTAGCGTGAGAGTACACCTAGGTCCTTCACGGAGGGTGTGGGATATAGCGTTTGCCCGTCAAGGGTGTAGTTTCGGCCGTCTGCACCCTTCCCCAGGCTCATAAATACCGACTTGCCTGGGTTGACCGGGTTGACCGCTTCACGTATGCAAAGATTCTCTTGGGGGCGGTCTTCGCGGCTAATGCGAGCTGCTCTTCAAAGTGTCGGCGTTTATTCTTTTTTGCACTGTTGCAGAGATTCCGCTGGCATTTATACCCTTCGTAATCATTGGCAGAGCCTGAGAGAAGGAATTTGTCCCACAGTCTGCGCCGCCTCCGAGCCAGGTTTCTATACTCTTTATCAAACCAATGAGGCTTAATCGGTCCAACCTTTCGACATTTCAATGGCACAAATTTGGAACACAATGATATTAATCTCTCTTTTATAAATATCCAACAATCTTCCACAGATGCAGTTTGTGACAGAGACCAATCCAGTTGGCTCGCGGCTCGAGCAAGACCATCGAAGTCGGTTTTCCAGTAGTTGGGAGCTGGTTGCAGTGGATGTGAATACGGCAAAGATAATTCCATATCAGCTATCAGTACTGAGTGGTCGCTCGTAGCCAGGGGTTCCAGAATCCTAACGTCACGCACTCGTTGTTCGTAGCTCGTTAACATCAGGTCGAGACAAGACGAGGTTGAACGTGTTGATATGCGTGTTGGCTGGCATATGTGTTGCGATGCACCAGTTTCAAGTACCAAATCCACGAACTTTGCTTCAACCTCACTATGTCCAGGCATCAAATGCACATCAGGCCATCGTATTCGAGGACAGTTAAAATCGCCCATAAGCAGAAATTGTGGACGACTCATGTGGGTCCGAAAATGGGGCAGCCAATCCAAACAACGACTCAGGGGACTGCGATAAACTGCGCCCACAAGCAGATCTCCGCGCCTGAGGCGGATGGAGCACCACAGTAGCTCACACAGACCATCGTCACTTCGGTAGGTGCTCACAAGTCTCCCACGCATTGAAGAGCGGATGTAAAGTAAGACACAGCCGTGGGCATTCTTTAGTCTATCGCATGTTGTTGGCTGAAATTTCCAAGCTCACGTACAAACACACTCGCCAGAAATCGATTGAGTTCCACGTGTATCTGCATGGCTGCTAATAGGATGTATAACAGACTGAATCGTGGGCCTTGTTTGCTATTGAATTCAAAATTTTCCACTCAGCTCTACTGGTGACAGATCCCATCATACACATCCGAAGAACTTTGTTGGTATCAGTGGTCGCCAAATTTCAACAGTCAATCTTAATTGTTTTATGGTTCAGTACATAAGGAGTTGTCCAGGAATTTGGGAGCAAACGGGAAGTTATCTATTGGGGCTGGCGACGGGTTGTACCCAATTCGCTTTAACCGAGATTAGGTGGATTCTGTGGTCCAAGTATGGGCACCACCAGTTTCACAAAGCAGTATGACTTGGTGTCGCTAAGTTCAACTAAAAAATGTTCCTGTTTCTATCGGCGTCAGGTGCACATGTGCCAAAAGGTTAAAGTTATGAACTATCACGGGCGACAATCAATGCCATTTACAACAATAATATGAATTTATATTTCTCATGGTACCGCGAAAACAAAACTAAAAATGAAATATTTATATATATATATATGCCCCATCCTGAGGCTGATGTTGCATTCAGGATGCTTCTTCACCGCAGTTGGACTAAACCAACTTACACATAAAAGGTCTTTCTAATGTGGATAACATTCATTCCACTTCATTTGGTTTGTTCTGCGTAGTTGATAATCATCTCCAAACTTGCACACGTCGCTCATGCAAACTGTGGTAAACTTGCGTAATTTTATCGCGTGGTACTTTTTAAATAACTTTCAGACATTTTGTTCTTACCACGGATTCCCTTATAACCAATTTCTTCCATATGCTCATTTAGCGAGTATTTGTGTCGTCGTATGCGTTTACTTTATTCGATATCGACATTTCGAGTGATTGGATGTCTTTGATATCCCAGATGTGGCTACGCTCGATGAGCATCTTGACAGGGTGCCTACCTGTCTATTACCCACTACCTCGTCCATCTGGCTCCAGAAGACAGTTGGTCGTTGCTGGAGGGGACGTGGTGCACGGTCCTTTTGGTCGTGCTATGCTCGATGAGTGGTTCCATGCAATCAGTGCGGAGCGGACAACGGTCCAGCCACCGCCTTGCGTGCACTTTATTCCCCAAATACAGCGTGCTTGTGTTTGCCTGTGAAGGAGTGTGGGTCGGCTCCGTTAATGAAACAAGGCTCCCATCCGCACGCCTCCCAGCTTTATTCCTTCTGGTTTACACTGGATATGGAGTGTGTGGTTGGAGCTTTGGGTGGAAAGTGCAAGCCACCAATGGGCCAACTGTAGGCACAGGCGTCCTGTGGCTGGCCACTGTAACAGGCGAATCCGAAACCGGAGGCCGCCACATATATATATATATATATATATATATATATATATATATATATATATATATATATATATATATATATATATATATATATATATATATAAGGGCAACGTGTTCAGCCATGCAATGCTATCACTGGTTTGGGGTTTCTTTGTTACAATAGGAATGTTTTAGATCATATACTCATTTGAGACTTTTGTCATCGTATGCCACCAGTTCACAGGCATTGATATTTGGACGTTTTCGTTGAAGCCTAATGGTTCTGCGATGGCGCCGTTTCTAAAAGTGGAGGAAGAGTTTAAAAAGGATGTAGTGGTTGGGTTTAGCAATCAAAACCAAACCAGAAGCCAACTAAAGTGAAGTCGAAAGTTGCCTTATGGATGCTTCTAGTTTCATTTTCAGCATTTACAAAACCACTGCGGACACCTAGAAGAAAAATAAAACGTATAAGAGTATAGGTGCAGCTGCACGTCTGTTTGTTGTATTAACCAGCGCCTAACCGAAACACAATGCTTAAACTCTAAACTTAAGCCGTAAAATCAGCACGCTGTATAGGAGCGAAAGCGTCAAAGATAATGAGCGTAAGCTGAGCCACAACTGCCTCTCTGCCTCTATTGTCGGGCCGCATGTAAAGTGGAGACTCCATTGCAAACTGCATCGTTTATCGGCCACTCTGGGGCAGAGCCTAAGCCGATCCTCGTTATCAATAGCACAGGATAACCTGACACAGCTATAATTGCAGACGGAAAAACAGGCAATGTCAGGACAGTTGAGGGCAACGCGCCCGCAACTGAACAGTGTAGGGCGAGGCAAGTCAAAAAGTGAACACGCATTCACAAACAGAGCAATCAGGCTGTGTAGACAAAATGTAGAAAATGTTGCAAATTGTTTGGCGGATCACTGGCTGGGCGACGAATCAAGAGCCTATACCGCCGTCAGAAAGCTATCCACATCCCGAGTGGTGTTATGTGCCGGTTAATAAGCACGTGAATACATCGTTTACAACTCAACTGAATGCATAACTGAATCAAGCTCCTCCTTGTGAATATTCAACCCAATTCATATGAACATCAAGTTGAATCCATCGTCTTGACCAATTGCAAATAAGTACAAGCATACTCGGAACATCTGCATCGGTTAGTGCAGCGGTTAGACTGCGCTCAGCCAACAAACCACGTGATGCACACGCGGACGTGAAAACAACACATGAGTTCATTCACTGTAGGATAGGTGCGGACTAGCAAGCGGAATCTACGGACGGTTGAGGAAGCACGGTAGCTCCCACCCACTCACTTACGCGGCATCAAGACGCGCAACACAGAACTGGGCGGCCATCCGCGTTCGTAATGCTCAGTTGCGCGCAGACGGCCTGATATGAAATTTACTCTACAATGAGACAGGATCGACTGCCTTCACTGAAACTAGCTGCATGCATGCTACCAGGCAGGTCCGTTAACTTCATGTATTGTGACCTAGACTTAGCGGTGTCTATGAGTGCTCCGGTGTGGTTAAAAGTGGCTAGGTGAAATAATTAATGCGTGCAGTGCTTCACTACACGCTATCATGGAACAATGCGTTAAGTATCGGTGGGTGCGTCCGAATTACCTGTTAACTGCAATTGATCGGCCTTAATGACGAGGTTAGCATAAGCATCTGCACAGCAATGCATGATGTACTGCATCCAGCCTTGCGGAAGAGTATCGCGTTAATTGTGATAAGGTTACCGGGTTGGCAAAAGTTCGCATTTACTGGTCTATATGCAATCATTAGTATAAAGTAGCCGTTGACGGGGTGAAGGAATACGTTTGTAAAGAACCGTCATGAGTTCGTGTGAAACGAAGATGAAACGATGATCTAGGTTAACGTTAGCGCACTCCTCACCAAGGTGCCGAAATGCGATGCACTGGGTATGGTGAAACGCTGTTGGAGTGAAAAGATTAACCCAGGGGATGACCGAAACTTAAGTTGGTTGAAACAAGCGAGAGTAAGACATTGCGCGGCATGTTGTTCTTGCTCGGGTTTCAATCGGAAGTAGGCACTCAAGAACATGGTGTTATCATTAGATCGCCAATGTCCACTATCTTGTACATAGTACTGGCAAGCTCAGGTAAATGGCCAAATGTTGTTGGTATCAAGTGGATGGCACATTCTGAACACAAAAGTGGATAAGAAAAGCTCGTTTGTGAGGAACCTGAATTCGCCCACCATAGAGTAGCACATCGCCATTCCTTGACTGCTCTGTTTGCAAGAATGATTAGCTTCCGAACTGATATTTCGTAAACCGATGGACACAGATGGGACACAGTATTACAATTCCGATTTCAGTGTTTCACAGATAAGGCCATGTGCACAGAGAAGGAAGTGGGCAGTAAGGTAATTGCTGACTAGTGGACACCTGAAACCGGTAGTGAAAGACACGTTTCACAATATGCTAACACCACACTGAAAATAAACAGCGGAATTGATTTCGAGGTTAAGAATATTATAGATAGAAGGAACTTCCTTTACTTTTCCGACGGCACTAATCAATGAATAAAACTCGGGATCTGTTCAACAATGGTGTATCTGAAAGGCAGCCTTTTCTTAGATAAGGTGACCAACTGTGTTCACAAATGTATTTACAATAACTCTGAAAATATGTGTATAGGGAATACCGCAAACGAACCGCACACAACACTGCTGGAACATCTGAGGCGCATGTCACGGCGACGTATAAGTACAATGCTCTACTGTGAGATTCAGCGGTGGCGACGCACGTGTTAGTTACGGTGCATGTAAGGTGGTCTGATAATTGGTGAGCCAAACAGAGACGCTTCCAAATTTCTTGTACGACAAGTCGAGACGCCTAACCTACCCCTGTTTGTTCCTGCATATGCCGACCGTACAATACATTGAAAAGATAACTATCTACATTTATTGCTTCAATGCAATAATAAAGAGTACTTGTGTTATTAATCACCAAAAGGCTACGCTACTGAAGCTTTAAATAAATAAATGGTATATTCCCGGTAGAAGGAGGCAGACAAGTGAAGACACGACTAAATATACCTACAAACATAGTGTGGTAGGTCCAAGGGGCAATCTAATTGTGATTGCCTCACAATTGTTGTTTCCGGGCAACATGAGCAGCGGGACAATTACAACCTCATCAGCAGCGCCTCGCCGAGTTGCCAAACAACGTCGGGTTGCTGTTGAGCTAATAGCAACTTGGATGCATCGATAGGCGTGTTCACCTGGTGACTGCGCATCCTCAATTAGGTGTTTGGTGATAGACGAAGGCAGGGTTCCGGTTCATTCTTGGTTCCGCTCCGTCTGCTGAGAGACAGCAGACTGCCCTAGTCAAGAGTGGGAAGTGATGTCCCGCCGCCCTGTTGAGCTCAGCCGGCGAGCAGTCTTGCCAATGTTCAAGTGTCACTGCAATACGGCAAGTGAACGAGGTAGGATGATGTTACAGGCTCGGCAAGCGAGTCTGAAACAGATTCGGCGAGCTACTCGGACGGCTTGTGGAGATGGGATCCCTTCGTGCAGTGTAGGATAATCGCATAGTTTGGGCGGAACAGGGTAGGTTGCCGCATTCGAGCGGACCGGAGGTGGGTGATCCATACATCATTTGCCATCGATGATCACCCTTTGAACGGTAAGAATAAATAAACTATCTTTCTTCTCCGCTGTTTGTATGGCAGCTTCTCCTTGGGGTCTGCTATGAGTCTGAATGAATTTTCCGGAATACACATTGGCTAGCCAGAGTCCGGTATAAAAACTCTTCTTCAGCCTTGAG
>OX104067.1:117867495-117895679 GCA_944474145.2 Dicrocoelium dendriticum | reverse complement strand
CTGCAATCTCAGACAGAAATTGCTTTTGAGTTTGCCATTCAGAGCATGTTTGTGATGCAAGATAAACCAGTTTATCCTTTTCGGTCCCAAATACCCATTCTATTTAGTTTGTTGCTTTCATAGGCTGTTCGCATTTCGTTAAGTTTGTGGAGAACCCTACCTTAAAACATTTTCCTTACTAAATTGAACACTGCATGATCTCCTCTGTCGTTTCCTTATGCAATGAACTTAGGCTAGGTTAAACCGGCAGCATTGCTCATGTGCATGCATTTCTGCGGCGTACTTAAACAGGCAGCATGCTTCCACCACAGCTCACCTTGTCAAGAGCATCGTACTTGTTTGGCGACATACGGTTCCAGATTTGCCTGACATTGTTTCCCTATGTGGACGGCCGCAGGACACCTGCGCATACAGTGAGACCATGGGTGGCTTGCGTTTCACAGATCCGCACACACATATCCAGTTTAAACTCAAAGGAATAAGACCGGGAAACATGTAGATGGGAGCTACATTCCATCAACGGAGCCGGCCCACCCTCCAACATCCCTAGCAGCAGCAGTCCTGTTTATCTACTTTAGGAATCAGGAGTACCAGACGTACAAAAAAGGATGACGGACCGTAGTCTGCTCCACATCGGATGGAACCACTCTTTGTGTCCAACACGGAGACAAGGACCGTTCACCCCACTCCCATCAGTAAGGATTCACAGTTTTCTGGAGCCAGTAATCGAGTTGGAAAGTATAAACTGGTGGGTATCTTTTTAATAGTTACGTAAAATACAGCCACATCGGGATCTAAAACAACAAATATAAAATTCGATTTAAAGCAAGCGAAAAAATGACACAAAATATGCAGCTTAATAGTAGAATTTAACAAACTAAATAAAGTGGAATGACTTTAACCCATATCAAAAAGAGCTAGTTGATGTGTACTTTATTTCACCGTAAACGGTGAATAAACACCATGTATGCAACATAAATCTCAGCAAAAGGCACACAACATCTTAGCTTTAGCTATACATGGATGTATGCAAAGTGTTAATTGCCCTTAATGGCTGTGTTGTTATCAAACTGTTGTAAGGAGGCCAAACAATCTGGCTTGAAGACTTTAGCCATTGTGTCGAAATACATGATGCACCTCACTGGGGTATTATGGCTTATCAAGTTCTAATGATCACCTTAATGCCTTATGTTTCGTATACTCTTGAGCTTCTGATCGATAAATTGTCCTCTGCTCGTTTCCTGTTGCTGGCATTGCAGGCGCTGTGGTATGTGCTATAAGACTTCTAATGATCTGCCTCAATTATAGTAACTAAATTAAAGTTCTGGAATCAAGATGTTTATATTTATAAGAGAAAAGCATAGAAGATATAGAATTGGCACTTTTAACACTCGTAAGCTATTGGGAGTCACTTTGAACTACACGTTTTGCGCCTCAATTGCGACGTGCAATCTCAATTTAGATGGCGATCTGTATTGAAGCGTACCTTGATGAAATCGATCAATAGGGCAGTAGCTGAGAAAATAGAAGGAAATATGTTATACCGCAAGAAAACACTGCATCCATGACCTAATTGTACTCTATTAGAGAAATGGAAGAAATCGACATAGTGAAATTTGACAAGCGGTGATTCTATCCACTCTGAACGTCCTTGCTATATTGAGTATACAGCCGGTAGTACGGGATATTCCAGGTGGAGCTTTGCTTTAACTTCCACTAATTTCCGTAAACAAATTTCTACTTGTCCAGCCTTAATGATGGTACTACGAATGTTGACCAAGCACTTGTGATCGAATTACCTAGCCACCAAACAAGTGAACGCGCAGTATTAATGAACACGTCTAACAGAATAAAGTGGGAACTGCCACCCATTGCAAACAGGAAGACCCATTTCCTCATATGTTAGAAACGTATATCTATTTATTCTGATGAAAATTTAACTGAGCCAGCGTTATTTCCTGTTTAGGATGTCAAAAAATGAAGAAACGGAAGGAAACGGTTTCAGCAAGATAGATCATTGTCATTAGATTCACGAACGTTTTGCTGTTCAGCTAGTGAGTAAACATTGACCGTTAGTCTGAATCTAACTGTCTGTCGTCGAGTGTTCGGTTCATTGAATTTGGAGATCCAGCACTATTTTTAAATAAAATCCGCAGATGAAACTGGTCACTTATCAACGTCAGTACGTCAACTGCTGCAGAAGTCTGGTCAACTTATTTATCTTCATTGTCTGCGCTACAATTCATGATCGATGAATCAGATCAGCAGTGATGTTGAAATAATGTTAAATAATTCCAACTACTCTCCTTGGAAATGAGAAAATACTGTTAAGCTACTTACGTTCTAATAATGCACTTTTGCTGTTGTCTATCATTTAACATCATGTGTTGGTGTTTCACCTTGTTTAGCATACTTTTTGATGGGCAGTGATAACGTCATGTTTGTTAGCTTGTCTATATTTACAACAAAATTAATGCTTTTCCGTAAATGCACATCGCATCCTTGCTGACGAATATTAGAACGGCGAAATAATGGATGTTGCAGGACAGAACATCTTACTTTTTCGTCTTGTGGAAAAGTGGTGCTGGAATTCCAGGGTAAACCACATAATACGGTTAATGAATTCTGTAGCTATCCCAGCTTTGTAGGTTTTCCATATCAACTGGTTTATCACTATCCTCCATTCACCGGAAAACAGAGGGAAAGTGCTCAGCTGAATTACAGCAAGCTAGGCCAATCAATTATTTGATGCAGTTTTGCCCTCTATGGTTCACATACACAGGGGTTGAAAGGATACGAACGTCATTCATGTGCTTCTCGCGTTGGTGGCTCTATAGACGGTTGGTGCTTCGTCGGCAGGTAAGCTTGTGTTATTGAGTGAAGCAACTTCTTTTAACCTTGACACAGCAGCAGTCAACATAGATGATCTAATACAATTCCTGATGCGTACTTTTTTTGGGGGGGTATGTAGGCATTTCCCTTATTACACACATGTCTTGATGAAAACATTCCATTATGCACTTGATGGCTGACTGTGTAAATAAACCACAACCGCGAAGTATGCTGATGTGAATTAGAATCAAGCCCAGGATAAAGCTGAAGATGATCAATTGAAGTCCTGTTTCCTAGCTTAATTAACCGATTGATCATTTTTTCTTTTTCTGTTTCATAATGGCCAGACACGTCGATAAGACAAAAGGACAAAGGACAAAGGAAATAACCATAAGTGGAAGCTGACGACGCCTTTACAACAATATAAAGTACCTCTCCCAGCACTTATAATAATCATACTCAATTGTATCCATCCCGCGGTATAATAAATGTGTGCCACTTGCAAATATTTGATATATAGTGCGATAATAATATAACACGCATTGGTACCCCTATACATGCAAACTCAGCGGGCTCAAGTGATTTATCTCTAATCGTTTTTTTGGTGAAAAGCAGTTGTGTGCTCGTTACTCTGTCACTATGCGAGAAGAATCCGTCACACTTAGAAACAAAGCGGTTATTGATTTGTTAATCATTTGGTGATTTCTAATAACAAACAACATGAGGTTCCTACCAATTACACCGTGACTGAACGTATACGATGCTCCTAACACCTAACCGTATTAGCAGCACATCATGTACTAAATAATATCGTGCATGTTCCTGTATTCCAGTTCGTAACAATACTGCAGGAGAAGGTTGTCAACATCATAAGAACATTCTCGTCATCCCGGTAAATTAGGGTGCGCAAATTGAATGACCCTTTGATTTTCTATTCATATTGCATTACATTTCACTGAAGATGCTTCGCCGTTGGTCAGCACCAAGTGAAGACAACAGAAATGTTTTAAATTTAGTCACTCCCCATGTATCCAACCTTTCTCCGTTCGTCTTTATTCATCCCTTGAGCAGTTCTATTGCATTTACCTTTGCTAATTTCGCGACGAAGTTGGATTTGAGGTAAGGTTATTAATCCGTTACAATTATTTTTCCTCATTCTGGAAGTACATGGTTCTCCGGATATATTGTTGCTTCATTTCCAGTTATATCGTGTGTAGCTGTAATATTGCATTTTCTGCACTGCCAAATTTAAGACACTCTACTTTGGTTGTGCCATGAGTTCGGTAAACCGCAGTATGTCACCATGGGACTAAGGAACTCTTTTTGTTGCAGTTACGTAATTTCCTTACTTAACTCGGCAGAGTTCAAGTGAAAGCAAATTAATTATGTTTAGTGACCAGCCATGGCAACTAATTACGAGAGGCTGCAGTCGGATTTACTGTCCCTAAAACTTTGGCACTCTTGTTCACATTGATGTAGTCCCTGACTAATATTTTCCTACACCAGATGCATATAGATGAATGAAACTGAAAACCGATTGGACTCTATATATTATATATGTTGTCTTCCAATAATGAAAGTGCAATAAACAATATATTCGCTCCCCTTCAGATTAACTAACAATAGACGCGTGTAACATTAGATTAATTGACAGTTTAGTAGTGCGCACCAGCTCCGTGACTAAAGCCAGCCTGGAGACTGCGGTGAATCAAGTGCCTATGGAAAGCACATTTTGATTAACCTCTGAAATTAATAGTGGGGGGAAAAGGTGCATAAGGTTGCGGCAGCAACTAGCTAGCATTATATCGCTGTAGATAACAGAAACAATAGGAAAGAGGTAAACGGATGCCATGTTTTCCCATTCAAAGCTGCATCCAAACAACAGAGTTCTACGTTTTTAGGTCCTGGGGGCAAGAAGATGCTTAGTAACAATACTGGAATGAACTAGGTTAGCGATTATGGAACCGCGTTAAAATTGCGCACTGAAGTCTTAGATGATCTAAGAAGGAATGTGACGGTAGGTATTTGTTATCCTTAACGTGACTGGAGCGACCAGGCGATTGACTTTGACCTTACTGTAAAATGCGGACTCATTTATAGTTGATCAATCGAGCGAGCTAAATGTGTTTGTAAGTAAACTTGTTATTACTCCGGCAAAGTAGTAACTAGAGGGCTGACGCTATTAAAACTGTTTACCCGCACAATCGGAAGTTACAACCAACCGCCAGGAAAACCGGTCCACTTCCTGAAGTTTACCAAACCTTTGCTCGAAACCAATCGATTCTCACGTGCCGTGTGTTTGGCTGGAATTTTTAACCTCAAATACCAATACAGTTGAAGGAAATCGATCAATTTGCAGCTGCTGTCGGTCTGACTGACACTAACCATCTTTCCAACACTCTCCCTGGTTAAAAATATAGTGTTACTTTTAAGATCTTTTGCTTGGAATGACATTGTGTCGCTGAATTCTGGGGGAATGGCGTGTACGTTTGGAATAACTGGTTTTATGTTCCACTTCTGTGCTCATGACAACGCGTTGCTTTGGTTGCGATTCCATATGTTTAAGGAAAGCAAATGAGTCTAAAAGAATGTGTGAGGGAATCACGGAAGCTTTAATTTGCCTAACCTGTTCGGGTGTATAACGATGTTTACTATGATTCACACGACGTGTAGGCACCGGTTTTGACATTCCACTTCACAGAGCAATCTTTTTTCTATGACTTTCGGGAATGCAAGTTTAATGTGAAGCCTGAATTTGTGAACAAATGCCGGGTCACCGGGATGGAAATATATTATGCAGTTCCCGTGCTTATGGATGAAGTGGCCTGTTATTTTCTGATCTCGCTTATTACCTCTCCTTTGCTGAAAAAATGGCATGTAAACGTATGCATAAACGTCAACCAAGAAGAAGTTCTGATGGTAGTAGGTTATTTGGGGGAACAGGATTTGGTGTTGAACGGTGCGTGCGCAAGAATACATCCAAGTTTGCAGCAATATCTCATTCTCATTCAAGTTTAAAAAGAACACATTTGCACGTATCAGTAAATCTCTCAGCCTATCCATTGGACTGGGACTGCGTATGTATTTTACACACATAGATTGACATTATCTGTTGAACTCGTTCGATATAACTTGTGGACCGTTATCAGCGACTAGGGTTTCTGGGAAAGCAATCTGTACGAAATAACGGCGAAGAGCTGCAATCGTTGAAGTTGTCGTTGTTTGAACGCCACGAAGTATCTCTGGGTATTTTGAGTATGAATCAACAGTAACCAGCAAATATTACATTTTCAGTGGGCCTGCATATAATCCACAAGAATTCGCATGGCGTGGAGCAGTTGATTTTGGCCAAGATTGGAAGCGAACTTTGATGGCAGCCTTCCCAGGCTGTGCACTTTTGAAACAAATACAAACAACGCCTTCAATACATTTAGCACTATATGGCTAAGAAGCGTAACATGTGACAGTTTATTTCATTCGTGTAATTCCCTGGTGAAGGCCTGTAGCGTTTGAAGCACTTTTACTGAGAAATTTAGGGATCACAATGCTGTCTGGCAGCACTAAACTGTTGTTTACTATTTTCAAGTCACATTTACGTAAAAACACGGTTCAATTTCAGTGTCTGAAAACTTCTTGTCCAACCGTTGCGAAGATAAAAGAAAACTCGTAAATAGCTCTCTGATCGAGTAGACTCACAAATGTCCTTGTAGGTAACTGGGAAGTTTTGTATGGATACTTAAAGATGGATTTTATGTCAGCATCAACTTCATCTGATGAAATCACCGTTTCTGCGAATTTGATCTGGTATCAATCAAGCGCGATAAGGCGTAAACATGGCCAATGCATTCCGCATGGATGTGTTTAATGGTCAGATCGCATTCTAGAATTATAGTGGACTAATGTTGCAAGCGATTTGCTGTGTGAATAGGAATTCCTTTCTTGTCACTAAATATAGACAGCAGGGAGATGTGATCAGTGCACAATGTGCATTTCTGAATACGCAAAATGTTATGAAAATTTGTGACTACAAACACAATTGCTAAACCATCATTTTCATTTTGGCTGTAATTCAGTCCATTTGCAGTCAGTGTGTATTTGGCTTACCATCCGGTAACTGGAGCAGGCTTGCTGCTCCAATCACGTATTCTGAAGCGTCAGCAGCAACTATAATGAGTAGTTTCAGGTCAGTGTGTTAGAACAAGACCCGAATATAACCCGTGTATTATTTCATAAAATGCCGACTGAGGTGCTTGCAACCATACCCACATTGCATTGCTCTTCAGGAATTAGCAATAGCTATTACTGAGTATGAACTGCATTATTTAGTTTAGTTTAAAAATCCCCACAAATACGTACTGTGCCACAGGCCTTTGAATTACCAAAATGGGAGTAGCTCAGGTTGAATAAGTTACTTTCTTAGCACGCCCACTAGTTCCAAGCGATTCAGTACTGCATCAACCATGGTGACAGCTGAGTAGGGTACGGCCACTTAATGCCAAAAAACTAGCTTTGCTTCGGGTGGGACATACAAAGTAGTTCGAACTTTGGTGCATAATCCAAGCGTGAAATCACAAGCGAATGTTCCCTGAAGGCTTGCTTTAATATCCTTTTCCACATTTGGATCAGCAGTTGCAACAATAAACTAGGATAGGAAGTTTGCGTAATAAATCCACCTGCTTGGAACATAACATAATTTTACAACGTCTATCGATTGAATGCTTAATAAATTTGGTTTATTTTCTGCTGCTGTGTAACGCGTTCCTCTGTATTCATTGTTTTGAAATATGAATTCACTGATTTTTGTCCCAAAAACAAGACTGGCTTCCCAGAATCGTTCCAAACAATACGTTTTGTAACAAAATACTCCAGTTCTCCAAGGTTTTTCCACTTCGATTATGAAATAATTATTACCATTGAAGCAGTGTGGACCTGTAAGGCGACTGGTAAATTGCTACTTAATAACGTGAAAAAAATTCGGCCATGCTTCCACATGGACTACATGTAGTGGACACTAGAATTGATTGTCTTCTGAATCGTGTTGATTGGTGTTGCTTAGACAAGCGGACACACGTCGCTCCTTGTGACCTAATGTGCCACATTCTGGACATGTATGGATTCGACATTCATAAGGTCGTGCAAATTACCAGGTGCAACAATTCTAGCAAGATGATTGCTGAAACCAACCTCTTTGCTTTGGTAATCTGTCCTGTTTCACGTTTCCTTTAGTAATTGATGTAACCCTTTGCATAACTGAAGGTCAGTTGTTTGACTGTGACAATTGTGAATCATGTTTTAGATTCGTCATTCTGAGATATTTCGTGATTTAAACGTTCAAAGAAAGCTAAGAGATAGAGTTCAGTAATTAATAGTAATGTTGCTCTGATATCCGAACCAGCAGACGATGATAATCCAGGGATATATAGCAAAGATTTGAATTGATCATCTGACACATTTATATTGGAATCGTTCACATTCGCTCTTCATACTCACTTCACATATCATATTGTCATCGGCTTCTGCTCCAATAAGTTTTAAACAAGTATAACGATCGTTAACTATAGACGTCCGCTCTCCAACAATTGTCGTGAGCTTAACCATGTTTCTTGGCAACCATATTCCCTTGAGTGTTCCAGCAAAATCTAATTGCAACATCTTGTGTCCAGAACCTGCAGCTTTTACATCAACATCCGTAACTTCGCTGATCCATACAATACGAAACAGTCGACTATAAAAATTTCCTACATATCTCTTATAACTAGCTTAAAATCTATTGCCACAGTCTGGGTTGTAACTGAATTCTCGAACACCAATGTCAAAATCTGCATTGCATCGAGTATCCCTTCTGCTATCTTTAAGCTCAAATTTATATGAAAAATTTCGTTTGAGAACTTCAAATAAGTTCTGTTGTTGATCCAACTGATCCCGCTGATGTCGAAATATTTTCATAATAACAGTTTGATCCATATTCTCCGATGCCAAACTGTTATAATATTCGCCGAGTAGTACAAAGACAGAGATGACATTGCTTTAATATATTTGCACAATCAGAAGTTACCACCAACTGTCATGAAAACCGGTCCACCTCGAGTTTACCGCACATTTACTGACAAGCAATCGGTTCACACGTGCCGTGTGGTTGGCTGGAATTTCCAAGCTCACGTTCAAACACTCTCGCTAGAAATCTATTGAGTTCCACGTGCTGTCTGCATGGCTGCTAATAGGATGCATAACAGAGTGAATCGTGGGCCTTGTTTGCTAGTGAATTCAAAATTTTATACTCAGGTCTACTGGTGACGGATCCCATTATACACATCTGAATAATTCTGTTGGTCTCAGTGGTTCCCAATTTTTAACAGTCAATCTTATTGGTTTTATGGTTCAGTACATAATGAGTTGTCCAGGAATTTGGGAGCTAACGGAAAGAGATCTATTGGGGCTGGCGACGGGTTGTACCTAACTCGCTTTAACCGAGATTAGGTGGATTCTGTGGTCCAAGTATGGGTATCACCAGTTTCACAAAGCAGTATGAGTTGGTGTCGCTAATTTCCACTAAAAATGTTCCCGTTTCTATCGGCACCAGGAGCATGTATGCCATAAGGTTAAAGTTATGAACTATCACGGGCGACAATCAATGCTATTTACAACAAAAATATGAATTTATATTTCTCATGGTACCGCGAAACCAAAACTAAAAATGAAATATATATATACATATATATATGCCCCATCCTGAGGCTGATGTTGCTTTCATGATGCTTCTTCACCGCATTTGGGCTAAATCAACTTACACATAAACTGGGTCTTTCTAATGTGGATAACATTCATTCTACTTCATTTGGTTTATTCTGCGTAGTTGACAATCTTCTCCAAACTTGCACACGTCGCTCATGTAAAATGTGGTAAACCTGCTTACTTCCATCGTGTGGTAAGTTTTAAATAACTTTCGGACATTTTGTACTTATTTCGGATTGACTTCTAACCAATTTCTTTCAAATGCTCATTTAGCGAGTATTTATGTTGCCATATGCATTTACTTTATTTGATATCGGCATTTCGAATGATTAGATGTTGTTTGACATCCCAGATGTTGCTACGCTTGATGTGCATGTTGATAAGGTGCCTATCTGTCTGTTACCCACTACCTCGTCCATCTGGCTCCAGGAGACAGTTAGTCGTTGTTGGAGGGGACGGGCTGCACGGTCCTTGTGGTCGTGCTAGGCTCGAGGAGTGGTTCCTTGCAATCAGTGCGGAGCGGACTACGGTCCAGCCACCGCTTGTGTGCCGTTGATTCCCCAAATACAGCGTGCTTGTGTTTGTTTTTGAAGGAGTGTGGGCCGGTTCCGTGGATGAAACGTAGCTCCCATCCACAAGCCTCCCGGTCTTATTCCTCCGGGTTTACACTGGATATGGGGTGTGTGGTTGGAGCTGCGGTTGGTGCAGCGCAAGCTATCCATGGTCCCTCTGTAGGCGCAGGCGTCTAGTGGCTGGCCACAGTGACAGGCAGATCCGAAACCGGATGCCGCCAACCAATATATATATATATATATATATATATATATATATAAAGGCAGCATGTTTATGCCATACAATGCTGTCAATGGTTTGGGGTGTTGTTTTGTTACGATAGGAATGTTTTAGATTATATATTCATTTGAAACTTCTGTCATCGTATGCCACTAGTTCGCAGGCATTGATATTTGGACGTTTTCGGTGAAGCCTAATGGTTCTGCGATGGCGCCGTTACTAAAATGAGGAGGAAGAGTTTAAAAAGGATGAAGCGGTTGGATTCAACAATCAAACAATGAAAAAAAAGTAAAAGCCGTGCCCTTTTCGTCTACATTGACCATAAATCCATCAGGTTTACGATTAAATAAGTCCCTGACAAATACTCACTAAAGGAAATTAGACTATTGGGCCTTGTCAAGCAGTTCACTGCTGAGATCCATCACGTCCCAGGTGTAGACAATCTCGTCTTCGGCTCTCTCTCGTCAACCTAACACTGCAATTTTTGCCTACTGTCCGCCACGCCATCGTGGCTTTTGCTTATGCTCAAGATGAAGAACAACGCACCCCGCAGTCCAGTTAACTGCATGTGCAACCCATTTCCCTCAAATTCATGTAGAGAACTATCCTGTGTAACATTT
The DNA here is from genome assembly GCA_944474145.2 of Dicrocoelium dendriticum. NCBI lineage: Eukaryota > Metazoa > Platyhelminthes > Trematoda > Plagiorchiida > Dicrocoeliidae > Dicrocoelium > Dicrocoelium dendriticum. The sequence goes on along the minus strand of OX104067.1, from coordinate 117,884,703 downwards.
CCACAACTTGCCATAGAACCAATTTGCTCATATCATACACATGCCCTGTCTTCGACGCATTTCATTCACTGTCACTTGCCGGCATCCGTACATCTATGAAACCGCTAACCGAACGATTCATTTGGTCACACGGAACTAAACATTTTCCAAACTTGGGTAGCGCTGAAAATTACATTGAAACACCCGATATCCCCTGGGCTCATTCCCTGCCCCAGACTGTCAGTTCTCTCATAAGCATTCTTACATATTTTGACCATTCACACAGATGACCAGAGGCCATTCGATTGCACAGCTGATGCTATTATCTTGGCTTTCTTAGATCGTTGGGTCTTCATTACAGATGCCCGTCCATCATCATAGCTTTCAATGAACTGCTTTCGATTCATCACAATTCGATACGTTGTTCAATGTTTAAGCTGCAACCACATTCATACGACAGTGTGCCAGTTAGCTGCTAACAGATAAGTCGACAGCTTAAAGCCTTGCGCCGCGTCTCTACAGACCATAGGTGGAGCGAAATCCTTTCGCTTCTCCTCTTTCACTTTCGCAACAACGTCAAAGCTGATTTTCAACGCGTGCCATCAGAGCTGGTTTACTGCCCAAAACTAAAGTTGCCGGGGGAATTCGTTTTGCCTTACGCATATTCGTGTGTGCTACAGTCCATCCTCGTGTCCTCCCTATCACAATGCATGTGTTCACTACGCCTGATTCCTCGAGATCTAACCAAAAGTGCAAATGCACACTGGTTTCTCCATATACACTCCCCTCTTCGTCCATACTGACGCAGTGCAGCGTCCTCTCCAGCTTCCTTACACTGGACCTTTCAGTTACGTAATGGACTTCGAAGCATTTCGCTGTAGACTAGAACTTCAACAAAAAATAACGTCCATCGACCGCCTCAGTAGACCTTATTGACGAACGATTTCCAATCAAGCATTGTGTGTTCACATAGGCATCTGCATTTGCAGATATTTCTTGAGCACCAGATCGCTCCATTCCTCCTGAAAAAACCATGGGCATACTAGTGAATTAATTCAGTTGCACGAAGCGAAGAAGTTCACCTTCGAAGTAGAAGAGAGTGATAATTTATCTACTTGGCAATGAAGCGACAGGAGGGCGGTACTTTACAGTGTCACGTGTACAGAAAACATGCATAGAATAGAGAGTAAAGGAATTTTTACCATTTCATTCCACTGAAATCAAAACCAAATGTGATACTCTTCGTTAGAATAGTCGAGCAGGAACTGGTAGAAACTAGGTGTAGCGCACACGAAAAATGTTGCACGCCTATGAGCGTTTCGCTGTTGTTTAACCTCATCCGTTAGAGATAGCAGGTATCGAACCAGGGACCATTGGGATGCTGACAGTAACCACTAACCCTATGCCACCGGATAACGAACGGCAACGTTTGGCATAACGTGTACTGAGGTCAAATATTTCCCTGAGGCTAACGGCGAACTTGAATTCCATGTTACCTGATGCGCTAAGGTCATTTGTAGGTAGAAATATAGGTTTTTTCTGAGCTGTAGAGTTTAAACGAGCATTCTTTCATTTCTTCAAGATGGCTTTCAGGAAACCGTCTTGGTAACCATTTTCTATAAACGCCAAACATATGTACTTCATTTCCTTGGGAAACGTGCGGTCCAGGTAATATTACCAGCTCGAATTTTTATGCTCATTTTGAAGTACATGTTGTGTGTGATTGAAAGATCAAGGTTTGCTTCAATAGAAATAGCGGTCTACATTAACGTGTACTCAGAAATAACCCTAAGCTCCAGCATTAACCGTTGTGCCAAGAGTTGGGCTTTGTGGCCCGGTGGGTTAGGAGTAGCTTTTACATCTAACATCTCCATGGTCCCTGGCTCGATACTTGCTAGTTCTGTCTGATGAGATTTAATGACATCAAAACGCTTTACATAGGTGCAGTGTTTTCGGGTGTGCGCATCCAATACCTATCTGATTCAGGTATCTTCCTCTTGTGTGAAATGTCAAAATTCACTTCAGTGGGAACCGCGGTCAACATTGAGGTTGCTTGTCGCAATCCATCCACAAACTTGCAATTCAGAATGACCCTAACAATCCCAACAGGTAATAATACCTGGACGGCAAGTTTCACGAGAAAATGAAGTACATATATTTGGCATTTATAGAAAATGGTTGCCAAGACGGTTTCCCGAAAGCCAACTTGAAGCAAAGAAAGTATGCTCGTTTAACCCCTACAGCCAGACAAACCCTATATTTCTACCTGCAAATGACCTTAGCCCATCAGCTAACTTGGAATTCAGGGTAAAAGTTGGTCTCAAAGACAAGAGGCCTGTCCACCACGAATATGTAGCAGATCACATTGGTCGAACGACGAGGCACCAGTCTGACAAGGTGCCGGAACACAATCTGGTTCGTCTCATGATGGAGAAATTGATAGTTGGTCGCAGTAGCTTCAAAATCATATATTCTTTCACATGCGCGGAAAAGCGCTAGACTTAATTGTAACCTGTTGGGCATTACCAGTATTACGCATCTATCGGATCCACTAGGATTCAAACTCATGCTCACCAGCAAATTCTTATGTCAGTCAGCAGCTTAGGCCACTGCACCGTAGTGCAGAGCGGCGGACCATCATGACGGATTGTCGAAAACCAACCAGCTCATCCACAACCATGCATCTCGTGATACTGACTATACCACCAAGTTAGCTATATTATTCAAAATTATCCATCATGCATCGGACAATCAATCAAATAGTACCCGTGTGTGATTACCTGGGTCCTCTAATGCAACCGTGACTCGGCATTATGAGCTGAAGTTGTAAGTTTAGAAAGGAATGGTTGAAAATGACGTCTGGATCACGGATTTGTGTGTACGCCATAGTTGTGACCTAACAATTACAACACGTCTTAGCTGTTTAGGCTCTTAGTCTAAACGGACGAAGGTACTTCATATATAGTACCCCATGCGGGCAGCTTAGCCAGTTAAATCCTTAAAGTTACGGGCTTAGGGGTCCTAGCTATCAGACGGGCAAGCGCGCTGAGAATGGGGATGAAGCACGCGTTGTCTAGTCCGACTGCACTGATACCCGAACAAAATAGTCTGGTCGTTAGCAAGCGAAGCATGCCTTCTACACCTTCAAATATTTAGCTCAATAAAACAGTGCTCGATGTTTATGAAACGACCTCCGTAATCCATCTATGAATCGTACCTTTCAATGAGGCATTTGTGCGCATATAGGGAACTCCAGCTTCTGTATCACTTGTCTCGCTAACCAATCGGCATTTTTGTTGGGCAGCGAATGGTCGCACTCATACAACCACGATTAGGGGCAAACAACCGTGTGCTAAACCAACGATTTCGCTTTAACCTCTGATGGCATGCATGGCCACCATGCAACAGGGTCAATTATCGATGGATGGGCAAAGTGAGACCACGTGAGCTAATAGAACGATCACTAGCTTAGAGGAAGTTGGGTGTTGGCATGGCACATAACTTGTTGCGCAGTGATGATGTCCTGAAGGAATCTCAGTTAGTCGGGATGAGCTTGTGCAGTAACTCACAAAACAACTGCGGTGTTCGGATGGTTCACGGTGGCTTGATGTGATAGAGACGGTAGTGTGCTGAGCAGCTTTTAGTGTGTCTAAGACAGCGCACAAAACCGACGCATATGTTGTGCGTATGGCTCAGTTGGTTCTTTGTCGCTTGCTCCCTATTTCCTGGCTATGTCTCGGCTGTATCTAGTGCAGTCTGAGCGGCCCCATAGTGATTGTAAATTTCAGGTGAGCGCCGCGCAAACTGCGCAGTTATGGAGAATATATCCAAGCTGTGTAATACTAACGGAGAGTGATTGTGTGTATATTATCTCTACCTGCTTGCTTTCTCTAAATATAACTTTGCGGGCTTGAAGAATACTTATGGAAAACTGCTGTTCGCTTGTACCGACTTTTAAGCATTCGATGGGAATGTTGCCACTGTGGAACGAGTAATTAATTCAGAAATTCAGCGTTCGCTCTCCGCTACAATTTATTGAACATCAAGTAGTTGATTTGAATGCAGCTGTTGCAGCTGGATAGCACGTTTTGATGCATGAGAGCACATTCCAAAGTAATTACCATTGTATAATCTTTTTCCATTTGTGGTAATTAGACCGTCGAAAATCAGCTTCCAAAAACCGCCTATGGATTAACGTAGGTCTAAGTACAAAAGACATCACACATACTTCAAATGTAACATGATACCTTGTCCAAAGAACTGCGGGGTATTTTTTAAGTCTGCTGAATGTCTAACTTTTGATATTTGCATCTGGTTGCTGAGGCAACCGCTAGACGTGAAATCTGTACCAGTGAAAAGATTATGGAGGCGTGTATCAATGCAAATGATTTATGCAATAATCACCAGAACCTAATTTGCTACGAAGGAACTGATCCCACATACTTGAGCATGGGAGATTTGCTAGAGGTGATTTGAAATACTGATAGCTCTGGAGGCTTGTTTTGTTGCTGCAGTGTTGTTTTGCTACGCAACATACTTAAAAGCGTTTCGTCACCATTCGCGGTAACATTAGCATTGCGGGAGTGATGTTATTTATGCAACAAAGGTTCGTAAAAAAATAGTTACGAGAGTGCGTATCATTGACTTAATAAAAGCTTAACAAAGTTAATAAATTAATAGAACTGCTTAAATGTTCATTTTGATTTACTCGTTGTGTGAATCAAACGCAATTCCGATCGAAGTGGGCCTTGCTTACTCGATCATTAGGACAGTGCCCATCGTGACCCAATAGCCAATGGGACAGATATTTCGGCTAATGGTCCAGTGGTCCAAACAGGTTTGAAGCGCGTTGTGATGTACGGTGTCTTTGGAAATTAATAACAATTTATGGTGCACCCGGCAACAAAGAATCCTATTCTTTATTACCGCTACGATAAATTCCATGTTCACTGGGATATTGAATAGAAATCCCCACTCTGACTGAAACTGAAACGAATTTAAACGAAAGACCATCATTTATCCATGCTCTGTAGGACAAGAAAGAGCACGGTATCAGCAATTGGAAGCAGAATTGTTTGTTCATTTGAGACGTTTATTGGAGTATGGCACGCTTACAGGAAGGTGACAGACAACATACGTTTGGGCATTATGTGTAAACAATTCAGTCCCAACAGCAAACCCTGAGTCATCGTGGCGAGACAAATAGATTGCCTCAGGTATGACGACTCAGCAACCGGATGTGCCCCACCACATAAACTCTATTGCTGCACAGGTGCTAGATCCCTTCATTCCTTGATTTCCTGTTACCCGTAATTAGATTCATCTAGAAGAACTTGTAATAGTTTTCTTCCGGGGTCAATACATATTTCACCGTCTCGCGATGGGCTTCGGTGTTCACATTTCTTCATGATTTTTAAACTGAATTATAATTAACCTGTTTTAGTGCATAGTTTGTATCTGCCTTATAAAGGTATTAAACACATTCTCTTAATATGCATAACCAAGACCACACGCAACCGCAATGCAGGAATCACGAGGAAATCAGCGCAGTAATAGTTCCCAGTTTTTTGGGTAGACTAAGTGAGAGTTTGACTACATTATTTGCCATCTCAATTTGTCATTAAAAAATAAAATATGGCAGTTAAATAAGCGGACGACTGACGGATTCCTAAGATGTTCGGGATGAATATGACAAGAAAAGCGATAAAAGCTTATACGAGAAGTTTGCATATATGTAACTATATATATATATATTTCACAGATAAATATATATTCCATCGTAGCATAGATCCCTCATGTAGCCATATTGGACCATGCATCCTAAGAAAAATCGCTTTTTAAAATCCGTGTAAATCATGGGAGTGCGCATAGCTATATTTCCCTTGTTCGTACGCCATAGTGAATTCAGTGGCTTTAATGAGAAGGCAGGTACGATAAAGCGTAAAGGTGGAAGTACAGAGGCGCTTGATAAAAACGGGTTTAAGAATGACCAGTTTTCTGGGTGGAATACGAAGGAGGTGAAATCAAGTTTAACAGTACCTTAGCGCCTTTGTATATTCCAACGGAGTGAAATCTGTGCATTGCGACAATTGTTTAGGAACGTCGAATGGATGCACTCGACACGTACGATGACGAATCGTTAGGAATTTGCTTATCGCCACGGCAGAGTACACAGCTGTATCTGCAGACGGGTGAGCACTTGGAAGACAGCCATACTACTGGAAATATCCAAAACAGTGTGAACACTGTATTAAAAACTAAATGTTTGAAAGTGCGCAACGGACCTTACTAGTTGTTTTACTGCTGTGGTCGCGCCAAAGATGCTACAAGTAAAAATGTGCTATGACCACCATCTAATGTTTAAGGGTGAGCAACAGACGTTCCCAGAGAATTCGCACGAACCTAGAGCAGCAGATGATAGGATTGGTCCAGTCTTAAGCGGCGGCGACAGGGAGGGATTGCAATTAAAACTTCGTCGATTTCCCACACTGCGCGACCCTCAGCAGCTCTGCAAGCCCCCATTCACATAATGCAAGAGGCACCTACAATACACTCTAACCATAAGTCATCACTATTCTACTGTATCCATTTGTATGTTCCTAAACCACCGAGCATTCCTACTGCTGACATTTGCTTCCCTATTCCTGTATTTTTCTATAGCAAATATTGATGCGCAAGCTTCTGACTAATTTTAAGTTGATAATTTAGGTTCACGTCTGAATGTCAAAAAACACCGACGGTGCTTATTGATTACTTATTCTCGTACGTATGATTTCCCATCATTTGGCGAATATGGCTGTTAGCTGTACCGCCAAGGCAAACCCATGCACATCCGCTGTATTTTGTCCATGAGGGTTAAAGTTTCTCTATTCGGTTTGTGGTAGTTTATAGGTAACTGTGCATAGGTTGGATTTGAACAGTCATTTGACCTGGATGTCGCGAATCCCTACCGATTGAGTACGACAAGGATACTCAGACAGCCATTGTATGACCAACTTAGTGAAGGAAAGCTGCATGCGGGCAGACCGAAATTTCGTTACCAAGACATGATCAAGGTGCGTTGATGCAGTAGTAATACTGATCCCATGTGTTTCGAATCAAGGGCACCTAATCGGTGAAAATGCGATGGGCTAATCAAGAGTGCGGTTGCTCAGGTGCCGGATAAGGCACGTTTGTAAGCGCATGGGAAACGCCGGTTACGAAACTGCCAGGTGGAGAAGGGGTTTACTACATCGACGTCGACCGCATGTTGCTGGAGTACGTGCAGTCGAGGCTGACTTAGACAAGCGGATGTGGTAAGCCACTACCGGGGCCACGTGAAGTCAGCAACAAAAAGACGTCGTGTCAAATGATTTTCAAAGTATTATCAGCGCAGCTCTAGGTAGGTGCGATGGGTTCGATCCATTCGATTTACGAATCCATGTCAATAAGGCGGCCGATGTGGTAATTGCGACGCATGGTCATTGCATTTTGTCTGTACGGATGCTTGCCTTTTGAGTTTCCTGCAATTTAGATGTTGGTTGTTGATTGATTACCCCGGTGTGGCCGCGCTTGAGGTGAATGTGGACAAGGTGCCTACTAGTCGATCAACGTCCACCTTGTTTACTGGTTCCAGAAGACTGAATCCTTGCTGCACGGGGGAATTGATGAAAGGTCCTCGTGGCTCTGCTAAGCTCAAAGAGCTTTCCACCCATTGCGGAGCAAGATTCCCGTTTCTGAAACACAGGAGTGCTGTTGCTGTGCATGTCGAAGAAGTGTGGGCCGGCTCCGTTGATGGAACATAATTCCCATCCACATGCTTCCAGGTCTTATTTCTTCGGGTATACAATGGGTATTGGTTGTGTGGATGGAGCTGTTGATGGTGCAGCGCAACCCAATCACGGTTTTTCTAAAGACACAGGTGTCTTTTAGTTGTCCCTGTGGAGGTCGCAGTGACAAGCAGATCCGGAAACGAATGCCACCAACCATATGTATCTGTGTTGCTTGGGTTTGTAAATGTGCCGTTGCAACTTCGACTATGTTAGATTGCATTGCAATGTGAGAAGAGATTATTGGCACCAGTGGATGGGATATGAGTATCCGGAAAAGTAAGAGGCGTTGATTTTATTTGGTAGCGCGTCAAAATCGCGAAGCCGCAACGTTTTTAAACGGATTGTTATGGTTTTTATACGGAAAAGGCTTGCCAGGTGATGACCAACCACGTTCTGGAACAGGGCCGTCGAAATATTTGCTGGAACGAGGTAAACTTGAGGCACCCAGCTGGCAGCATTAGGAGGTTTTTCGTCTATCCAGTTGATGCTTCGCGACTTCAGTAATTTGATTGGGGTGATAACTAATAACACAACAGATATTTTTCACTAGTTTACGTGCCTAGGATTTTAGTGTGAGAACGAAATTGAATGTCGCAATGTAAAACAATGTAAAGAGCAGTTACAGGTAATTTTAAATATAGGTGTAATAAATGAAAATGATCCGCCAGATATGTAAATACAGTATGAATGTATCCTTTGGATACTCTTCAATAGACCAATGTATATTTACATGTGAAAAGCAGTATCTATTGCTTACTTGAAAATATCCAATGCGGAGGATGAAGCAATCGAGTCAGGGCCAGAGTTACATGATTAGCAAAATGGAAGAGCCATCATGTTGGTCTGCATTCCTTTTCGGAATCAAGGCAGTCCTTAACGGAATCAAGCTAATCCTTAAGAATATTCAACCCAATTCATAACCACATCAAGTTGAATCCATCGTCTTGACCAATTGCAAATCAGTACAAGTGTACTCAGAACGTCTGCATCGGTTGGTGCAGCGCTCAGCCAACAAACCACGTAATGCACAGTGGACGCGAAAACAACACGTGAGCTCATTCACTGTAGGAAGGGTGCGGACTAGCACGCGGCATCTATGGACGGTTAAGGAAGTACTGTAACTTCCATCCACTCACTTACGCGGCATCAAGACACACAACGCAGAAGTGGGCGGCCATCCGCGTTCATAGTGCGCACTGTTACGCGCAGACGACCAGACATGAAATCTACTCTACAATGAGACAATATCGATTGCGCTGGGTAGGGTGAAACACCGTTTGACTAAAGAGATTAACCTAGGGAGTGACCGAAAATTAAGTAATAGTGAAAATTAGAAAAATAAAGGAGATTAGCAAATGAGGGTTCACACAGTGAACTCACTTAATTATACCTAGTATAGACTGTAAATCCAAGGTAAATCCATGCGGAACGACGGCAAAGTGAATATTGGTAAACATGGTGTCTCCTTCTGGTGTACACATGCAGGAGTTGAAAAACTTGAAACAAAATGTAGGCTTTGAACGCCAGTGAAAACTGTTACAGACACTTGTGCTTATCCATGGGTAATGGGTCATGTAAGATGGTGCAGCAAAATGACTGCAAGATCAACCCTAGATTTGAACTCTGCCAGCGTGGGAGTACATATGACAGATTCCAGTAGGGCATTCCACGTTCTGCAAACTCGGAAGAAAAAGCAATTCGGACGGTATTCTAAACGAGTTTGCTGCTGCGCCAGCTTGATATAGTGGCCTGTCAAATTGCGCTTAGTGAATGAGCTCTAGCAAATGGCGGCACCTGTGGTTGGGAGCTCTCAAAATATGGTAAGCCAAAATGAGATTTCCGCACAATCGCCGATATGGTCCGCTGAAGACCCCAAGCACTCGAATCCTTCGTGCATACGGCAAATTATACAGACCCTTGACGTCTCTGGTTGCATGACGTTGAGATATCTCCACCACGGTAATATATCTCCTCATTCATGGCTGCCAAAACTGCACTACGTATTCCACAGGTAGTGGTATGTATGAGCCGAGAAATTGTGGAAAAATCAAAGGGTCGATTCGTCCGAGTGCATGGTTCAGGAGGCCCACGTGTTGGACGCCCCTCCTTTAGGCCGCCTCAGTCTGATTCGAACATCCAAGGTCAACCAGGATAAAACTCCCACATCCTTCTTCCCACAAGACGTTTGCAGCTTTGGTTGCCGATTTTGTGAGAATGAACTAACTTGTGCCTCAGACGCAGCACTATACATTTTTCCAAATTGAATCGAAGTAGATTCTGGACAACGCAGTTTAGCGGTTAAAAACTGAAAGCAATACTTGTGGTGAAAAGCAGTTCTGAAGAAAAGAGTGCCGTGTATCCTTGCGAACAACTTCATGACATGCTAATGCAGCGCCCAGACCTATGCTCATGAAATCATGGATTACAACATGGCGAAATCATGCCGACCGTTGGCTATTGCCACCATAGTAATAAACTTAATTTTTTTCAAAAAACAAGCGCCATAATGTTCTGGGATCCCACTATTAATCCATGAACTTCTTAAGTGAGTAAACGACGAAAAGTTTGGTTGTACTTTATTCTAACCACAACTTTTACTGTTCCAATCAGCTATGTTTGTAGGTATATTTAGTCGTGCCTTCACTTGTGTGCCTCCTTCTAGCGGGAATATGCCATTTATTTATTTATTTAAAACTTCAGTAGCGTAGCCATTGTACTGACTAATAACGCAAGTGCTTTTTATAATTGCATTGAAGCAAGAAATGTAGATATACATCTCTTCAATATATTGTACGATCAACATATGCAGAAACAAACGGGGGTAGGTTAAATGTCTCGGTTTGCCGTGCAAGAAATCTGGAAGCGTCTCGGTTTGGCTCATCAAGAATCTGGCCACCTTACATGCACCGTACCTAACAGGTGCGTCACCACCGCTGAATCTCACAGTAGAGCATTAGACGTCGCCGTGAAATGCGCCTCAGGTGTTCCAGCAGCGTTGTGTGCAGTTCGCTCGCGGTATCTCATATACACATATTCCCAGTTATTGTGAATACATTTGTGAACACAATTAGTCATCTTATGTACGAAAAGTGTGTATTTCAGATACACCATTGTTGAACAGATCCAGAGTTTTATTCTTTGGTTATTGCCGTCGGAAAGGAAAAGGTAGTTCCTTCTACCTATAATATTCTTATCGTCCCAGTCCATTCCGCTTTCACTACCGGTTTCGGGTGTCCACTATCCAAGAATTACCTTACCGTTTACTTCCTTCAATGTGCACATGGCCTTATCTGTGAAACACAGAGATCGGAATTGCAGTACTGTGTCCCATCTGTGTCCGTCGGTTGACGACATATCGGTTCGGAAGCTAATCATTCTTGCAAACTGAGCAGTCAAGGAATGGCGATGTGCTACTCTATGGTGGGCGATTTCCGATTCCTCACAAACTAGCTTTTCTTATCCACTTTTGTGTTCAAAATGTGCCATCCACATGATACCAACTACGTTTGGCCATTTACTGGAGTTTGCCAGTACTATGTACAACATAGTGGACATTGGCGACCTAATGATACCATCATGTTCTCCAGTGCCTACTTCCAACTGAAACCCGAGCTAGAACAACATACCGCGCAATGTCACTGTCGGTTGTTTCAACCAACTTAATTTTCGGTCACTCCCTAAGTTAATCTCTTTAGTCAAACGGTGTTTCACCCTACCCAGTGCAATCGATATTGTCTCATTGTAGAGAAGATTTCATGTCTGGTCGTCTGCGCGTAACAGTGCGCACTATGAACGCGGATGGCCGCCCACTTCTGCGTTGTGTGTCTTGATGCCGCGTAAGTGAGTGGATGCAAGTTACAGTACTTCCTCAACCGTCCATAGATGCCGCGTGCTAGTCCGCACCCATCCTACAGTGAATGAGCTTACGTGTTGTTTTCGCGTCCACTGTGCATTACGTGGTTTGTTGGTTGAGCGCTGCACCAACCGATGCAGACGTTCTGAGTACACTTGTACTGATTTGCAATTGGTCAAGACGATGGATTCAACTTGATGTGGTTATGAATTGGGTTGAATATTCTTAAGGATTAGCTTGATTCCGTTAAGGACTGCCTTGATTCCGAAAAGGTATAGAGGACTTTACATTTCACTCGGTCACATATGCATGCCTCTATTAGTTAGTTGATGAACAATCGAAACGATCGCTATGTTGCAGTATGGTTTCAAGTAAACGTTTCTTGCATCTTGAATTAAGCTAACTTTATGTAGTTTAATGGTGTTGAACGGATCCACAGTGGGGATTGATACCTGGAATTATAGCTTAGGTCGTTCTTTTTCCACCCCAACAGTGTGCTTCAGTTGAGTGTGTTACCTGTTTATACTCCGGCGTCGTAAAAGAAGTTAAGGAACATAACGTTCAGAATTTTTATTTTCATATTCCAGTAACTGCGGCTTCCAACAAGAACCGGTGGTGTTTGAATTAAATCCCTGCCATGTGTTCAGTAATCTAATGCCCCATTACTGTTGCCCGATCATTTAAAAGGAAAGTGAAAAATCTAAGTCATCAACGTGCTTCGTAATGTGGAATTTGATTGTTGCATTTTAATCAATATTTGCAGTTGTTCTTGTGCGGATGAGTCTCCAACACATATGGGACACTAGAGTGCAACTGCGTTTCTTGTTTGGCTGGTCAGTAGTGCGCACTCACAGGCACTGGCAAGCACCAAATTTATGAGCCCTGGACGCCAGCCATTAAAGGTTATAGACCCTTATTGTTTTAGCGACATCTTACTTCAAACTGAATGAAATGAGGCCAACCTTTTGAACTTATGCAGTTGTCTTGGGACCCACGAGCAAGTTGTTGACGTTTAGCTCCACCAACGTAATCAAGTTACTGCACTAACTTCAATCGTGATAAAACGGCAACGGCAAGGGCATCCCTTATCAAATAATGTATAAAATGAATAGCTCAAGACAATTAGTTATCACCGTGCCGTACTGCAGTGTATGAAACATATTTCACTCATCAACATGACATCTCCCTGTAAACTACCCACTATTAAAGCGATCGTAATGATCGATGTACTTTCGCTGTCATGCATGAGATCACCTAGAGGACGGTAGATTCACCATAGCTGTCTGCTAAGGAATGCGGTGCAATACTCTAATTATGCATTGGAAGCTTTCCGTAGAATGAAGCGTTTCGCACTCAGTGGGGATTTAAATCAGTAAAACAAAGCTAGCATTCCGGTAAAAATAAAAAAGACTAAGAAGTCTCGTAAGATGGTATGTATGTCCTAAATAATTTGTGTAGGTGAACCACGCATCTGCGGACTCATCATGATTGGGAGTATCTGGTTCCGCATATGCCTACCATTGTTGCCTCTACGGGGACAGCCGCAGGAAACGAGCGTATAGAAATGGACCAAGGGTAGCTTGCAGTCCATCATCCACAGCTCCATGCGCACACCCCCATATCCAGTGTAAACCCGAAGAAATAAGACTGCGAGGTATGTGGATGTGAGTCACGTTTCATCAACGGAGCCGGCCCACACTCCTTCAACATGCACAACAGCAACATTCTTGTCTATCTCTGTAGGGAATCATACGTTCCAGAGGCACACAAGATCGTGGCTGGGTGGTAGCCCGATCCATACTGGATGGAACCTTTCCCTGAGCCTAGCACAATCACAGTCTCCTGGAGCCAGTAATCAAGGTGAACATGTTTGTCAGGTAGGCACCTTGTCAACACTTTCATCAAGTGCAGCCACACTTGGATTATCAGCAAGCCAGCATTTAATTTAAGGGAAAGCAAGCACGAAAAATTGACACAAACTATTCAGCCGAGTAACAGAACTGAACGAACCAAATAAAGAGGAATGACTTTTGTCCAGAATAAACAAATCTAGATTAGTTGTAATTGGTTTTAGCTACGTTACACCCATGCTAGTCTGTTTACTCCGAATTTGTCGGGACTGGTTAACACAATGTTTCTTCGTGTCTTGTAGCCACTGGATGAGCAGGAGTCCTGATGCGACTGGTCTGCTGCATCGTCGAGTCGTTAAAATGAGTAGCAGTGGCGCAGAAATAACAAAAATCGAAAGAGCTTTCCAGGGCTTGCAATTTTGAAGGAAGAAACCATTCCGGAGGCATTCCAAAAGACAGTATTGGGTGGAAACTTTAAACTGGAGAGCATTTAGTTTTGTGTTTCAGTTAAGTTTTAGGCGATGGCGGCAAGCGTAGACGATGATAACATCAGCAGCACACTCCTAGGGCTTTCGGAAGTAGCCCATATGGAGGACGGAACAAGCCCTTCCTGCTTCTATCTTTCGGTGCAGAGTCTGCAATGCAGCCACCTGGCGCTTAAAACACGTTTGTCAGGTATCACCCAGGTACTCTACCTACGGCCTCATATATGCCTTCAGCATTTGAGGGAAGATGCATAGGTCGAACCGTCCGAATGCTCAACACATTACTTCGCTGTTCGGGGAATATCCACGGATTGCTTCGAAGAGCCGAGGTCAGCTTTCTTCACCACAACAATGTCGTGCTCCTGAGAGATGGTCAACAATATGTTATTTAAGATTTGTTACAGGACAAGTGGCATACATGCCCTGTTCTACACTTATCCGCGTTGAACTGAAGTACAACGAAAAATAACATGTTGTAGGTAAGAAAGCAATGACTTGACAAGTCCCGTACGATGGCTGGCCTGAACGTATAAGGTAAAAATTTGTGAGGCGTTTGTTTAAGTATCTATCGAGCAAATGTCCTGCCAAATAATAGTTGTATGAAATCAAAATTAGATGCAAGCATACAAGACAAAATGGCGGCAGTTTTAGCTGACCTACATTAGGCTTTGTTTATTGAATAACGCAGTCCAAGTCTCGTTGCAGCAAGCTGTGATATAACTGATGCCCGATCGCCGGCTATAGCTGTTTGTCCACGCGAAAAGCAAGAAATTTTAATCGCAGACACGCGTGAGTTTGTTACTAAACGACAAGCATAAGCATGTGTTTAACATTTTTCCTTGTAGAAAACTGCAGTTCACCAAAAGAGGATCAGATGACGAGCTTCAACCTTAAACTTCCTCCCCAAATGAAGAGGGCAATTTCCGATCCATCCACGAACTGGTTTCCCAATTTCATTTGTTTGCAGCATTTGGAGAAAATGACGTAAGCTAATTGCTCGGAGGCTTTGAAAAATCAGGAGAGTTGATATCATTTTCGGTCCGCGCCACAGGCAATCCGTAGGATGGCATTATTTCGTCGGTTATGACTGGGGCCGTGCTGCACCAAGCGACGTGATGCCAAGTCTTTTTAAATTACCCATTAATGCCTCATCAGTGGTCGGCTCCATCACTTTTGACAGCGCTGGAAGGAGAGCATCATTGCGCCGTATTTGGCGCTCTCCGAACGTCTAACACCCGTAGCAATCGGGTCAGTGAAACCCTGTTCCTGCACGTTAGGACCCGGTTGTTTACCAAGGCGTCCTTGAAAGGATCGGGCTAATGACAAGGCCAGCCTTGCAGCTGTCATCTTCAGCACTTTTGGATGGACCATGGGGAGCCAATGGGGAACCATGAGCCAACAATGCTTTCAGCATCCTCCAAACAATGCTTGAACGAATATTGACATGCGTGAATGCAAGTTTCCGTGGGAGGCCTGCAACTGTGTGATGCATGGTGGTAGCGAGCACGAATATCCAAGTATATTGCGACCGTATAACATTGGCTGTATTCTCCGCGCATTAAGCAAATCGGTTTGTTAATTTCAGTGGAGAAGCACTGCGCTTCACTTTCCGCAGACTGTACACGTGGTCACAAGGTAGATTGCTATTGGGACAAGACCTTCCGCTATCCAGTATTGTTGCTTTAATTTGTGCTCGAATAAAGTGAATACCCTGCATTACATAGTTGCTTCAGTTGCCCGAACTAGATTTAGCTCCGTACGCACGCCACGCACCGTCTCTAATCGCCATTTGTTATTGGGTCCGCTCAAAGTGCATGAAGATGCTCTTGCCGAGCGACGAAGTCTGGTTCAAATCACCGAAAGAGTCAAACAACTGAAAGTGCTAATCTAAGAGCCATCAATGGATCCGTCATCCAAAGCCTCCCAGATTGCATCTGCAACCGGTTCTGTTTGTAGATCGCATTCTCCGTAATTCTGTGGGCAAGCTGCTTAAGACACATAGACAAATTAAATAGGGAGGTGATTATTCAACCCTAGAGAATTACGCCTTTTCAATGAATCATGGGCAATACTGATCTTCAGCAAAGCATACATTCCCATTCCTGTGGAAAAGCCTTATCAGACGTGTGATTAGCTAAGAATTATTTTTGTGTAAGCTCTCCTTGGACCCAAACTTTTACGTGGCGGTGATTAGCTGATGTTAGCGTACAATTGGGCTGGAAAATTGAATACTGGGTTGCTTGGGTAATCAGTCGATATATCTTGGCAAAGCTGTAGGTGGTATACAAAGTAAATAAGGAAAACTAACATAAAATCCAGATCTCCCAATGTCATTCATTTATTATACACCTTAGCTGGAGGTGGAAAACTCCTCAGCTATTGTGCCGCAATACAAAAGACAAGGAAAGGAAAACAACAGTGGCACGCTTGCTGAGTCCCCAGTAACGGATTGACATTGTTCCGGAGAGCTAACAACTGGCTATCGTGCCGTAATAAGAGAGTTATATTATGCCTAACGAGTGGAGGGGATGAAGGGGGATGCTAAGCAGGAGGGGGATGGACAAAGGAACTCACAATACGTACGCGATTGGGGCCGGCTCCAAGCCATATCAGCAAGTGTGTCCAACCAAACTTGTTCACCGTCCTTAGGACCCCAGCTAGGCAGCTGGGATGCACCAAAATACACCAGCTTCGAAGTGAGGGTTTTCATCTCTCTCGACCAAGTCATCGCTTGGCCTCCCCTCCTCCTCTTCCAACCGCACCCACAACGCGCAAACAGTGCACGTCGTGGAACTCGGTGTGCTGGCATGCGCAACACGTGGCCCAACCATCGGAGCCTGGTGTGTGATATGATGGTGCTGAGCGATTCACTCGCTCTTCCTGCACCAAATATGCGACGCCGAACACGCTCATTGCTTACGCAGTGCTCCCACAAGACATGAGCTATGCTGCGAAGGCAACGATGATCGAATATGCCGAGCATCTTTATGTCTGTCGACCTAATAGGCCAGGTTTCACAACCACATAAGAGAGTTGAACGGATGGCTGCGTTATAAACTCTGCCCTTCATGGCGAGATTAATGTCACAGATTAGAGCAATATCGCCAGCATACTCTAAGTCAAGAAGTCGCTCACCAGGAATTAGCTCCACACCTTCTAGGTCGTGTCCAGCGAACGCTGTTTCCATGTCCTCAGCAATAACGAAATTAAAGAGGAAAGGTGATAGCGGG
>OX104067.1:117727669-117866996 GCA_944474145.2 Dicrocoelium dendriticum | reverse complement strand
AATGTGTATTAGTTCGTTCGTTTCGTCGTAGCAGGTGTCCTTGCCAGCATCAGAACAGTACTTGGTGGGAGCAAAGCGCAAATCACAGGAAAAAATTTTCTTGGACTACTTTGTGAATCAATCTCAACGGTGTCGTCAAACGGACTGAAGGGAAGCGGCTATTCACGGGAATCAAACCAACAAACGATGACGCAGCGTTGTAATTGAAAACCATGCGCACTCGCTTTTGATGAATGACTTTTACCTCAGTGTCGCTGGATGTGTGCAACCAATAGCGAGACGACAAGCTGGGGGTAGTTAATCCATTGCTTGTAGTTTCGGTTAACACGTCAATGCCCAACGTTTTTAAAGTGCGTGCGAGCACGAACGCTGAACGCCGCCAGGAAAACGCAACAATGTGGCCCTATACGGAGTTGTTGGCAGTTGGGATACAGTGGTTGGTGCAGAGAAGATACTGCGGACATTATGACTATAATTGCATTTCGGTAGTTGCCGGTTAAGTTGGGAAGTACAGAAAAAACTTCAGTGATCCGAGTCGGAAGGGGAGTAAGAGAAACCAGTGGAAAAGAAAATAAGTTTGTCGTATGCAGTAGCAAGTTTTCGTTTGTCTTCCCTGCTGTATTTTGCAGATAAGGCGGCACTTGATTTGCTGCGAGACGGCCTATGCATGATATTTTTGGCGTTCGAACACATAGTCGTTGTTGTATGGGGGCTGCGATCCTGCCATGGCGCCAAGACCTTGATCTCGGACTTTACTGACAGCAGCAACTTGATAGTCATGACATCATTATGGTCCCCCTGAACCTCCCCCCCCCCCCCCCCCCCCCCCCCCCCCCCCAAAAGTCGATAGTTCTTTAACTCCGATCAGTTCTAGTTGAAGCACTATAACCACTAGGCTCCTAAAAGCCACTGCTCACGGTCTCCCCCACCTTCGCCTGATCGTGTTTATTGATGAGCCTTCAGCAAAGGTCCATTTCACTAGATACTAGTGATCTGACAAATTCTATTGTGCTATGCCCCTCATTCACCATGAAGAAGAGCTGTAATAACCCTCTCCCCCTCTCACTTAGGTACGTGCTACATCGGTCATAGGTTCGCTCATCTGACAGTAGTCGACAGCGCCCATACACCCCCCTAACTATTATAACTAACATTTCTACACTTCAACATGTCATACTCCCTACTTCGCTCACAACCTCCAATCCAAATCCTCATCAATATATCAATACCCCCCACACTCCTATCCCACCCACCACTCCCAACCAACCTCATCCATCCCCTCACCACCCACACCCACCATATACCCACCACCCCCCCCTGCCACAACCCCCCCCACCCCCCCCCACTCCCCCACCCCCCCCCCCCCCCCCCCCCACACCCTCACCCACACTTTCTCTCCCCCCCCCCGCGCCCCACACCCCCTTACCCCCCCCACCAACCCCCCACCCCCCCACCCCACCCCCCACCACCCCCCCCACCCCCCCCCCCCCCCCCCCCCCCCCCCCCCCCCCCCACCCCCCCACACCCCCCCCCCCCCCCCCCCCCCCCCCCCACCCCCCCCCCCCCCCCCCCCACCCCCCCCCCCCCCCCCCCCCCCCCCCCCCCCCCCCCCCCCCCACCCCCAACCACCCCATACACCTACCCCCCTCCCCCACCCATACATACCCCCCAATATTACCATCCCTATAACCCCCTCCCCACCCCACCCCAATTATAACCACCCCATCAAAACTCCACTCACACATCCATCCACACCACATCACCATCTTACCCCCAACCCCCCAACACACAACATCTCTATTCTCCCCCCCACCCCTACCCTAAACCACCACCCCCCCCCCCCCTTGCATCATTCGTTGTTGGTGTTGATTCACACGATGAATAGCCGTTCTCTTCATCCGTTTGTGACACATTGATGTTGATATACAAGTAGTCCAAGAAATTTTTTCCTGTGTTGCGCTTGTTACTCCACCAAGTACTGTTTGATGCTTCGCCCATTACACCTTCATACCCACCGCACTAAACCCTCCCTCCCAACACCCCCTACTCCAGTCACGCTCAAACCCTCACCCAACCCACACATAAGTGATGTAGAATGTGCAAGATCTTTCCCCTGTGCTACCGCTCTCAGAAGCGTCAGCTGCCCCCCCCCCCCCTACTCCTACACAAACTCCAACCCCACCCCCCCACCCTCCCTTGTCCCGCTTCCCCTCAACCCCCCCCCCCCTTCGGTTGCAGCTGTGCGTGGATCATCAGCTGCATCTTAGTATCAAGACGTTTAGACACAGCGGGCGCCGATGTACCACTTGCCATCCTACTGTAGCTGACCAGCCGTGGACCCAAATACATCCCATTACCTTAAGTTACAGGTAGTGTGGTTCCGTCCTAGATTGGGTCTTGTTCTAGAGAACTTGCATCAACAGTGATCATGCCTTAGTACTCTGTCATTTGTTCATGAACTTTACCGAGAGGTGTACTAAGCGTCTGACCTCGGTTGGTAAATGAGATTCTATCTCAGCTCTCGGTAAAGCAAGCCTACCAGGATACACTGCGTCCCGAACTTAAGCTCTCTTGTCCTAATGACACTAATCTGTAGTGGAATAGAATCTCGGCTGCCATAGATAATGCAGGAGCAACCGCTTGTGGTATTATCAATCGTCATCGCACCACACACCGTATATCCGAAAGCTCCGGGAACTTGTTTGACTCCAGAAGAGAACTTCAGTTTGACTGTTAGTAAAATGTTACCGGACAGAATAACAGGTATAAAATAAAGCGTAGCCTGTACGTAGACAACGTAGACTGGTAGACCAGTGGATGCTTAAGAAATATAAAAAGCAGAAGCAGTAGGCAATTATCGCAAGCTGTTCAAACTGATCCGCATCACTGATCCCAGAAAGCCAGACATCAGGGATAAAATCAGATACAGCTGCGTGTGTCTGGTTGAGCGGCGCACTTTCGAGATCAGTTTAGTTGTCCCATACTTCCGGATATCTTCATACTTAAGTATTGCAGGCTGAGCCATTTACGTTGCGTGCTAATCACTCACATGTGCACTCGCGGTTTTTAACTGTGTTTCAGCGACATTTTATCGCACACCTTTGGATCCATATCAATTCGTCGTGCTTGTACATGCTCTACTTTATGATACCAGTTCCACGAGTATACTTTAGTGCATCCTATATTTACCCTGATTTCTAACTTCCGGGCAGTGTTTAGCCGATATCCAAGTGCCAAAACTTGAATAACTCCAATCATCGGAGACATTGTTTAGTCGCACTCCATAAACCATTTTAACGGCTTTCGAACGAATTGTCACTCGTTCAAATCCAACATTGATTGGTGCAGCTCCAGGTCTCAAAGCAAATTCACCCGGCGTGATCCATAGGCTTAACCACGAACATTCTCAATCACACCTTTGTGTATTCTGCCCCACTTTCAAGCTGACAAATTCGACTGGCATGCCAGAGAGGACAGTCTACAAGCACACAACTGCAACGTGAACACTGTGAGCTTACCGACACGGTCAAAAGCAGGACGACCTTTTACCATAGCGCGTGAATGATTCAATGGTTGTAACATTTGCTCAGCAAGCGCGATGCCCAGTGTTTCACCATCTAAAGGCTTATGTGGACCATGTGCCAAACTTGTTCACGGAGCACTTTCTGCCGTAACTGTTGCAAGTTCTTCCGTGCGAGATGCCTCCGAGTTAAACCTAGTCAGGCCAAGTTATTAAACAAACCAGACTCGTTATGGTTCTGTGTGGAATGCTCATCGATCCCACTGATAAAAATCGTGCTCCTATTATCTCAGAAGTATGACCAGCTACTAGCCAAGTTTGAGGAAATGGTGACCACCAAAATCACTACGGTTGGGGTAAGCATATCAGACTGGGCAGCTGAATCATCTCCCGTAAGTGCTGCTCCTAATCCGCGAAGAGCTGTTAATAACACCGAAAGCAACACAACACCTAGAGTCCAGAATATCAACAGTTGTCCCAATACCACACGTAGCTCACATTTAGCAAAAGCGGTTCCCAGTTCGATCGGAGTAACTACACGTAAGGCTACTTCCAAACTGCCAACGGAGTGCGTAGAAAAAGAGCAAGCCGGTACTAGCAAAACTTGGGTTGCACTTGCCACCAAGAAGAGCCGTCATTTAAAAGTAACATCACCTCCAACTGGATCGGAAACTGAGGAGGGTAGTGGAGTTTTGCTAGTGCAAGTACCACCGTTTTCCTGCGGTACATCTTCGAGTAAATCAATCGCTAACCGTAACATGTCGAAAGGTGTAAAGAAACAACTACCTGTATTGAGCGTACTGTGCTCCAATATCCCAGAATCAAAGTCGACGTCAATAAGAGGCAGGAACTTGGATGATATCAAGCAGTGGGATACTATCAGTAACCTAATCGGAGTTGTACGGAAACCTGTACACGTAGTGCGTATTATACGACACCCCAACTCTAAGCATTTCGGAGAGCCAAGGCTTCTGCGCGTTGTGCTGAACTTCATCAATGAGGTAGAATCAGTACTACTGTTGACAGGTAGTCTCAGAAATGAACGCTGCTCCATCCGTATCTTTCCAGACATCCCATGGGGCGAGCGTTATCTAGTTAACTCCAACTTAGAGTAGTACCGGAAAGAAACTTCATCCAAAACTATACATCTTTACGGGGTTCCTGAAACTGAAGCGTGTGATGAGCATGAAATAACAACGCATGATAAAGAACAGTGGTGTTATATTCGCGAACCACTCTGTTTGGATGATGTGTTAGCGAAATCCATGTCACGAATGTGTACCTCACCGAACTACAAAGTAAGTGGTTCGAGTGTTGAAGGTGGTCCTTCAGTCAAAACATATCATGGCAGGGATACTAAGAAGCTGAGGTTTGGCGAAATACAATCAACGATATACCTCCTAGAGATGATATGTCTCTCAAAGAACCAAACGCAATGGTATCTATGAAATAACAATGCACCAGTAGTGTGTCGAATGAGCCCATACAACCTGTAGCAGATGATACTGACCGGACACCTTACACTGTACGTCGAAGATTAGACACGAGAATAACTACAAGGACGATGAATAAGACGTTAAACTCTTCACCAAGTACACATCGAAAAACGATTAGTCGCCGGCCAATCACTGCTCGGCGAAACTTCACGTATGAGTTGTACAACCACCGGAATAGTGCTTAAATCTGCGAAACTTTCATGTATGTATACTAACGCCCAAGCGCTCCTCAGTAAACTTACCAAACTTCGACTACGTCAGGTCGCAAATGCTTGGGACCTAATTTCTATTACCATAACTTGGTTACCCAGAGAGGTGACTGATGCTGAGGTTGAGGTAGCCGGAATGTCACTCATCCTGAACGAAAGCCCCAGCAGAGGAGGTGGAGTCCTACTCTACTGCCGTAGCGACCTGCAACGTACAGTAGTTGATGATCTGGAAATACATCTTACCGACCTACTCTGGTGCCGTCTCCGACTAAGACACAAAGAGGTATGTTCGTAACTGTCGTTAACCGCTCCCCAACGTCTACTCCGAAAATGGATTCCCGTTTGATACCTGGCCTGAACATAGTAACTAGCAATATGTACAGCCACATTCTCATCTCCGGGGACTTCAATCTACACGATCTGAAGGTTTTCTTATCGCCCGGCGAGCAGTTCACAGCAGACTTGCATGAACGGGTCACTAATATTCCATTGTGCAAACATGTCACAACGCCCACTAGATTCACGACAGCAAAAAGCCGTCCATATTAGAACATGCTTAAGAATGGAGAGCTCATGGTTGACAAGTTATTTTTGGATAGTCCATCAGGTCTCAGTGACCACGTAGTGATAATGTTCAACTGTGTGTTAAGCAGTGTATCCATCTAAACACTTGGAACTAACTCATACAAGCATACGATACCACATATTGGAAGAACTCGCCGACGCAGCTGCTTGGGAATTCTCAAACAACAGCTCCCTTGACAACGTTTGGACGGAGTTCGTTAATAGACTCGGCGACATCGTCAACAAAGCATCAGAGACTAAATCGCTTTGTCCCGCAAAAATGTCTTCAATTCTAATGAGCATGACTCGCAAATGCCTCATAATAAAGGATGCATCATTGGGTGCCTACAAGATTAATCCCGACTCAGATTCGGGGCAATTTCCTAATCCATCGCAACCATTGCACTGTACTTGTCCGTGAGGATAAAGTAACTTATCAACAGTGCCTAGCCAAAATATTCATGGCAAACAACAAACTGCTGTATAAGCACGTCAATAGTCTTCGTAAACTGAAGCATAGAATCCCTCCACTTTTCATGACAGACGGCAGAGTACAATGCGCCGAAGAAGCAGCTAATGACCTCCAGCTGCACTACGCCACCATTTTCGAACTCGCAGTCTCTACCTGTCCCATAATATCAAGCTCATTACCGATTACATTGTATACGCATGTAATTTTCAACCCATCAATTGTGCTATAGAAGTTACTCTCACTGCGTGAGCATAGTTTTCCGGAAGCAGACAACGTCCGCCAGAAGGCACTGAAGGTTGTGGACAACAAGCTGGCTGAACCACTGTCACGGTTCTTCCAAACTTGCTTTGATGAACAATAAGTCCCCACTATGTGGAAGTGTGGCATTATCACCACAATTTTTAAAGGCGGTAGCCATTCTGGTCCTGCAAACTATCGTCCAATGACTACTCCCTGTGCTCGCGAAGGTGATGGAAACAGTCGTGGCTGAGGTTCTAATGACTACCGGTAGACATGCAACATCTTGGTACCGGAGCAGCATAGTTTCCGTCAACACCTCTTATGAACTACCAACCTACAGATTACACGAGGTAGTTGGATGGAGGTAGCTGATGATGAGGTCCGAGTTGACGTCTCCTCTCTGGAATTATCCAAAGCTTTCAACCGCCTTGATCCCTGCATCCTACTTCAATGGCTACAGAGCTACGGAATCGGAGATCCTGTACTTGGTTGGAGTGGCAGCTTCCTTCACAAACGAAAGCTTCAAGTACGTGTTAGGTGATCACTGTCTAACCCAACTGAGGTGGAATATGGTGTCCCACAATGCCCAGTGCTTGGACGGCGCTTATTCCTGGTGTTTATCACGGACCTATCAAGAGTTATCTTTTCAAATTTTCAAATTTGTCTGATGACGTCAAGATATGGCGGGCTATTAGCAACAAGCCAGGTCAGGATCTGAGCCAACATGACCTAGATTGTATTTACGAATTGTCAAATAGCAACATGCTTCAATTGGACACAGCTAAGTGCAAAGTGATCCATCTGCGTCTGCAGCCGGTGAGCGCTTATAAGCTTGGAGACAACACCTTGGCGAAGGTCTCTCAGGAACGTGACTTGAGTGTATTAATACAAGAAGATCTCGGGTGTTCCACACAAGCCGAAAAGGCCACGAGGAGCAGCAATCAACACTTAGGGTTGCTTCGCAGAGCCTTCGGTCGGTTTGAACCTACAATCTTTCCCCAAAGGCTAAACACCTATGTGTGACCTCTCGTGGAATATGCTATACAGGCGTGGCAGCCGTGGCAGAAACAGAATCTTGTTGCTCTAGAGACTCCTCAACGAAGGGCAACTAAGAATGTCCTCTTTCGTCTGCCCTATCATTTTAGACTGAACTCTCTAAGAATCTACAGCAGTCGATATCGGCTTTTGCGGGGGGATCTCATAATGGTTTACCAAATTCTGAAGAATCCTAACCACATTTGCTGTCCGCTGCTGGAATTGAACCACAACACTAACCTAAGAGGTCATCCTATGAAACTGAAACTACAATAAACCCAGCTTGAATGTCGTAGAAATTTCTTTTCCCTGCGCTTGTGCCAGCCTTGGAACCCTCTTCCTAATTTTGTCGTCTCTGCTCCCAATCTGACGATATTTAAAAACGTGTTGACGATGCATTGTCTCACTTACATTTCAGTTTATGACTTGTTAGCCAGGGGCTACAAAAAGCAATCAAACGGTGTCTTGCCAAACGTCTAACCAATGGATTGATGGATGTATTGGTTTAATACGCGAACATTTCCGCTTTTCTGCTTAAGTCTCTGGTGAGTCCACCACAACGCTTTTCACTTTATCACGCAATTCACTATTTGCAATACCTTTCATCCAACGGGACTTGTTAAGCAATGGTTTTTTACCCTTAATAAACCATTGTTTCCTTGTTCCATTTAGTTTGGAGGCTCCATCGGAAGCTGAGGTCCGAAACGCTATCACATCCCTTAATCGTTTTCGTGCAGCTGACATGGATTCCCTCAAATTCGCAATATTTAAGGATGGTGGTGGAGTTTTCCTCAAAACACTCATCCCCATGTTCCAACATATCTGAGAGAGCATCCCGGCTAAGTGGAGTGAAACGATTATAGTAGCTTACTACAAGAAGGGAAGTCGCAGATTTCTAAACGCAGTGGTATTAGTCTGGCACCAGTTGTAACAAAATTACTGTCCTTGATTCTTGTTCCTCGCCTCACTGCTAAATGATTATCCCAGCATAGGGAAGAGCAGGTAGGATGCTGTCCAGGATGTGGCTGTATAGAACACATTTTACTTTATTGTAGGTGATAGAGCAGCATCACGCATATTGCAGACCGGTTCGTTCGACTCCGTCGATCGGTCAGTTTCGTTCGAAATACCTGCGCAGTAAGGTGATCCCACGAAACATGCAAACATTCTAAGTGCTATGTACTCGAACGCCACAGACCGCGACTGAGTATACGGTGACTTGTCGTATACCTTTCTTACAAAAATTTTGTTCTTCAGCGTTTTCTAACTTCCCCATTTCCTTTCAACTTCCTCTTGGAATCCAGCATGATGTCCCCTTGATGAATATTAGATGCCGTCGTTGAGATGCTCTCTGGTGAATCGCTGGTTGATCTAGATTATGCTGACCTCATTGTCTTCTGCTTAACTAGTCTAGGGCAACGTAATCAACCCCGAATAACTTTTCCCGAGTAGCCCCATTAGTTGGTATGTGATTCACAACTTCTAAGTGCCAAGTGTTCTTGCAGGCTCATTAGCCATTTTATGACCATTTGACCAGTGATAAGGGAAACTCGATGTAATTGATCGATTCACATACATTGGCACCTGCATCAGCAACGTTAGACGCATAATTACTAAAGTCAATTCATTTAGTGTAAATGTCAGAACGGCCTTCTTGAAGCTGTGAAACCTGTGACATCAGAAAGGGGTTTCACTTTGTCTGAAGGGCTGTGTTCACATGCCCACAGTAAGGGCCTTCCTGTTCTGTGGTAATGCAACTTGGCCCTTTTGCTCTGAGGATCTGAGACGCCTTCAAGTCTTAGATCATCGTCAGCTGCGAAGCATTGATGGTGTCGGATGGCCGCAGCGTGTCCGCATCGCTTTTATCCGTTGGCGGGTAGTAGACAGTAGTAGGCATGCTAGTTCCTTAGGATTGTACTGCATTGCTCAGGCATGTACTAAGTATGCCCGGTAACTGCTTATGGAGGATGGCTTTATTATTTTTGTAAAATATTGGTTAGCGCGAGGTTAGAAGAGGACAAAAGTTGACTTGACAACGTAAAATGATGTCACTGATGGCCAAACTTGGTGCCGCCGGTCTGTCTCGCTTTCCAGACTGTAGTCCAGTGACTCGCCTTGTGCTTGGCTCGAGAATTTACTGGACACGGCTCACAGTCGACCCCAGTAACGCGTCTGCGGCCATCTTTTAGTCCGACTGCCTGTTTAAAGTGTTTCGTGCTGATTTATATGCGGATAATGGCTGCTTATAACTCAAGTCAGTGAAAGCCACTAATGCCGCCTTATGTTGGCACGATAGCCAGCTGTTTGTTGCTGCATGTTGTTGACGCATGGTGTTGGAGTCTTGTCCCTGAATGTTAGCTTAACGCGTTAAGGTTTCAGGTAAGTCCTCTTTCCCCCGTGTTATCATTCTTTGCGTAATTCGCTCTGAAAGTATAGCAACGAATCATCGGTGCAAGTGACTGACATACTTCTGTTGATGTTAGTAGTGATGAAAGCGATTTTATGAAAGTGGGGACCAAAGAGTACCACAGTTTGTAGAAATACAAATGCATGCTCAAGCAAGGAGATAATATACAACCAGGATTAACAACGTGGGTTCAACGGCTGATTTTCAATCTAAAATTTGTTCTCTTTATCCGAGTTATTTTATGCACATTGGGATATATAGATAGAGTTAGGACGGAAATAATAAGAAATAATTTTGTTCTTTTGCGCACTAATTTGCAAACGGAAGGTGTGGAATTACTTAAGTACATATAACCACCCTCTAGAATTATACTCGAAAATGTTTGTCAACGATCAACTACTGAGTTTATGTTATCTATATTTGAAAGAAACCAACAAACGGCTATGAGCAATAAACCATAATATAATTAACACACCGTTGGATATGAACCAGTATATTTCATCGCAACTCCGTGAATGTTTCCTTGTAAAAATTTCCTTGGCATGCAAAGCATTTGCTTCGTTGTGTCAAATAGAATAAAATTTCATTCAAGGCTAAAAGTGAAATTGCCTAAAGCCATCGGGTGCTTTTGGGAGTAGACAAAATGAACAGTCGGAAAATACGCATAAAATGCCAAGGCTTGAATTGTCCTGTAGCACGTATCGTGCGAAGTACATAACTTCAAAAATGAAGTTGCGCTATAGTGAAACGCACACGTCTGGACAACATCAAATCCACCTTAAAACAAATAAATAGCTGTTTATCTCGAGTTTATGGGGTTTGGTGAGCACAATGTTTTCTTCGTCTATACCATTTCTGTTAATTGCATCCATAACGCTTTCAAACTCAGCATTGAGGAAATAAGTTTCATCCATACATTTTTCAGAATCCTCGTTAACTCAATCAAATAGCATCCACCTGGCGCGAACACACCAAAGCGCGCCCCTCGTTGAGTGACCAATCCCAAATCAACCAATAGCATGTCAGACTAGTTTAAAACATGAATTAACAGAGGTTTGAGTGTGGCACAGATCGCGTGCGATTTGGTGGGTGCCTAGTCGCGTTGGAGACTCGTATTCATGAATGATTGGCTACACTGAAACTACACACATGCTAGGGGGTATGCTCGCAAAACTCACGTGGTGCCATCTGGGATTAGCAGTCACGAGTGATCATAGTGGTTGGCACGTAACCTTACTTGCATTTCCATTTCTACGTGAAATATGATTGCTCAGTGTGTCCGCTCATTTCATCGCTGAGCTGTCCGTATACTGCGAGGAACCCACATAAATGAGTACGAATGGATTGGTCCTTGGGAATAATGACATGAAGTCGCTCATAAATACCGTTGTCGATGGTCAGCTGGCATGGAATTTGGGCTAGTGACCCTAAGGGACGTGGAGAGCGCGTGGACCGCTGTGTGTTTCGAGGTGCCGCATGCTCATTGAGCGCAATGTTCATAGGTCCGCGTTTGATGGATGAAGAAATTCGAATCAGGATGAGTGCGCGCACAATGCACACAGGCTTTCTCACCGAGGTTGCACTCGCCTATTGCCTTTGTTATGCCGTGGTTCGACTGAGCTTGCTCCTGAAAAATATTTCATATCTTTGCGTCATGGTTCCCACTGTGGTTACTACGACATGTAAGTGTCTGGTTTGTTACTCTAACCATTCTCACACACGATTTGTATTGTTG
The DNA here is from genome assembly GCA_944474145.2 of Dicrocoelium dendriticum. Taxonomy (NCBI): domain Eukaryota; kingdom Metazoa; phylum Platyhelminthes; class Trematoda; order Plagiorchiida; family Dicrocoeliidae; genus Dicrocoelium; species Dicrocoelium dendriticum. The sequence goes on along the minus strand of OX104067.1, from coordinate 117,855,318 downwards.
CGAAGCAGACCGAATGTAGTGTTTTACCTGGTGCAACGCACGCAAACTCGAAAAAGAATTCCACAACACTAGGGACTAATATACTATTCTACCAGTTTAAAGGAATGATCGCAGATAGGTGTTATTTGCTAAACTGCAGTAAATAGCGGCGCACATGATTTGGTTAACTCAGGACAATCTAATCATTAGCAGATTGTTAGCTAATCAGCAATATCCGTGTTTCCGCTTCTCTTTTAAGGCAAATTACGTGTTCCAATGATGCACTTGGAAACCCAACGATGACTCTGCTCCGTGTCAGTGTTGTTTTGGTTGTTTTGGTTGCCTTGCTTGAATTGGTTGTTCTACGTGGTGGTTCCCAGCTTATAATGTCATTTCCGTCTGCTCAGAAGAACCCGTCATCCCGATCCAGTGAGGTAGGTCAAGTTCGACGATAGAAAAGTGTAGCGTCTACGTTTGGAACCTATATGTGTAGAAGATGTGGTATCATATGCAGAGTATCTTACACACTGGTAGTCACTTTGCCTACGAGAATTGAATCCTTCAGATGCGTAGCTGTTGAAACGGTTGTGGACATTTTAAGAAATAAGCGTTTTAGTCTTTATAACTTTTAGTATGTCACGATAGTGGAAACTGATCTCGGAAGCCTAGACAATTCTCATACTGATATGACACAGTACAACAGCAACATAGTAGAGCAACAAATAACATCGCGACCTGACTGGACTTTATCTTCATGCGATGGCTTGCTTACCTTCGTGACCTATTGAGCTTTTGCTCGGTGGCGCCTCCTAGATGCCATCGGGGCTGTTCATATCAAACGTGTCAATGCTCAGGGCGCGGATTAACTCAGTCTCAAATCCTCTTTGAGGGTTGGTAAAGGTTCATGGTATTCGACTCGATGACACGCACAAGGCCGTTGGTGAAGACCAAGAACAAGCGTGATCACAACACTGACTAGTTTAGAACACCGCTGGCTGCAACAATAGGATCAGAAAATGCACCCCGAACTCGAACTTGAAGCCGTCGCTGAAGGAAATTTGCGATGCATCCACGGACAGAATTTTCATTGTTGTAGACACACAGCTTTTGCGGAAGGACTTGCTGATCTGCTTGATTGAATGCTTTAGAAAGTCGAGGTAGATAACATCAGTGCCGGTCGCTTTTTGCTCTTGAGATCCAACTGCCCCGCACGATTAGTGATTTGGTAGTATATGACGAAGATTATATGATTCCCGAGGCTCTGGCTCTATGATTTTACGTCTTTCTAGATGACGCAGTAGTACTTTGATAAGAAACCTCCCCTTCACATTTAAAGTTACTGTGAAAGAGATTCATTGTGCGATAGTTGGCTAGCCCCCAACAGTTACCATCTTTAGAAAACGGTGTAACGATAACATGCATCTACACCCTGAGAACTATGTGTTTAATTGCCCGTTGCGTATTGCCACACAGTGTCGCTGGTTTGAATACCACGGTAATTTTTCTCTTCCCGCGCCCGTACGTGAAAAACATTTCTTTCGTAAGTTAATGCTATACACACAGTGCCGATATTCAAAAATATCTTTAAGACAGAAGTTTTATACTGCAATTTAGCACATTTTGCGCAAAGATTGAATCAAAACAAGTCAACGGTGTGCCCCATTGAACTACTTGTTTCCCGGTAAAACCGAGGAATTGTTACTCCATTTCGTTGTCCCTGACTGATAAGTGAAGACAGCGGTAACAGTAAGAAGTATGAAATGTTCATACAATATTAATATGAATATGGTATGTAATGGTACTAAGCAGAACTTTATCAAAACCTTGTAAGGTTTTTTAGTGCCGTATGAAAATAACGGCTTATATATGGCTTCCAATCGTATAGCTTGGTATTTGAATGAGATTGTGTCATGTGGATCGCTAATTTGTGTCCTTCAATCCATGATGCCCTATTATCTACATTGCGCAATTTTTCGTTTTGAACAATGAACAATGAACAATGATTTATCACGGGATAAAAGCAAGTGCTTGACACGTCCCGTAGGATGGTATCGGTGAATATGATGCAATTAAAATATGTCTGGGTCATCTGCCGAACATCTGCCGAGATGAATACTTTGATAATTAACATCAGTGTAAAATGAAAAATATTATCGCGCGTAAACGTTCAGAAACACACTGAGGTGCAGTGATAGTTGAGGTAAGGAGTGAGAAAAGTAAAATGTGGTCGCTCGCTTAGGACTATTTGATCCATAAATCCTGTTGAAAAGCATGCTTGGCGTAATCCACAATAGAGGAGCTTAGGTAACAAAATGTTGGAAGCTAAGAGCAACATCTAGTCGTTTTTTTGAAAACATCCAAGGTAGAGGATACAACTGAGTCTAGGAGTGCGTCACAGGGTTGGCAAACCCGAAGGGAAAAGTAATTCCGTCAACACTCTAGACGGCTATATTGTTCTTCAAATTTAATAAGTTTTATCGGGACGAAAGTAGGCCGAACTATTCATAAGAATAGACAGACTCTAACATGTAAAGTTCAGTAATTCTTGCCATGAGAATGATCAAATTCTAGCTTGGAAAACACAGTTATTAAACCCCATCAGATATCATTTGCAGTGGAAATTAGACAATATCCTCACGCTAGTGATTCAGCGTATTGTGGATAACTTGCCGGTCATTCGGAACCCTTACAGTAGCAGTGTTTGTTCGACTGTACACTGCCCTCATCATGCCTTACCTAGAATACTGCATGTAAGCTTATTCACTCACAGTTCTTCATTTGTTCTTCGAGCTTGGTGCTTTTGTCTCAAAGGTTTCACCATCATGCGAGATGACATCCTCAGTGCAGTGAGATGAGGCGTGCAATCTTATTGAATGAATCCTCCATCCGTGATTGACCTGCAGAAGACATTTAAAGTGACAGTGTCGATTTACGTCCCATGGCCTCTACCTTCTTTCCCCAAGACTAAAGTCGGGGCCCGAGTTGTTCTTCCTTAAACCGCGTGACAAAATGTTCTTTATTCCTTTCTGTCGAAGTGGTTCGTATATTGAATCGATGTCCACGCTCAAGTTGATTGAGTTTTTTGTTGAGAACCAAGCTTCCAGGAATTCCAAACTTATTCAAGCTTATTCCCTCTGCTTAATCCGGAACAAGGCGATGGTGCGGATTCTGGAGATGGGCGTTAAGAATGTTTATGGGTTAAGACGCATTCTATCCCTAGCGATGGCCAAGATTTGGCAAATTATCTCTGCACTATGAACGGCATACGAAAAACTTCATCTTTATCTATCAGACTTTGACGAGTCAACCTGGCCCGGATTTACTTCATATTTGCCGCTCAATGCGACTTCCAACCCTCCTTGGTTATCCAAGAAAGATGCACATGCCCCGATCTGGGTGAATTGAAGCTAACGGCCGGTTATCACGTACGGTAATAGCTGACGGGCACGCCCTGCCCAAAAAATTGACACGACGCACTCGGTTTATAGCTACAACCCACAAGTTCCACATCAGCCCTTAGTACAACTTCTCACACAGTTATATCACTCCTCATTTTTAACGTTTATTATATGTTTATTATTTATCCTTCCACTTCCTTTAGTCTGTTTCCATTGTATTTTGTTTCTACTTGATGTGACCGGCACAGGGGGGCAACAAACGCAGGGCACATGAGCACTGATCGGCTGAATGGAGTGGGATGTGCGTGTGCCGATCTGACACCCTCACATGAGAAATCCATTTGCACAAATCTATCAAATCTATCAATGACATACACAAAACGGAACATTTTCTTGATTCTGTTATCGCTCAGTCTCATTTGAATTTGAATACACAAAGTATACCTTTACAGTGGTTGATCATATAGGAAGTTGCTATCTTTGTAAACTTTTCTTAAATATTTGTAAATACTGCGGAATCTTCACCGGATTTTTGGTTTATAACGTAGGCACATACAAGTGAATGCGTTGTCTCAAGTTTGCGTCTGCAATTCCCGAAGTTGCAAGTTCGAATTAAAGCTAAACAATTATTTGGCTGCAGTTTTCTCTACCAGTAGATGGGAAAAGTTTCGAATACGACAGAATAATAAGAAGCCAATTTGGTTTGTGATGGAAATGTAGTACATTCAAACTGCAGCTAGACATGTGTATGGTGTCACGAAAGTAGCAGTAGTAAGGTAAACATTTAGAGATTGCCAAGGAATTCACGCACACTTCACTAATTTCAAGGTAACGAAGGTATTACTTCCCACTCTTTCAATTTAAATGGCATGCTGTCATTATGCAGCCCAAGATCTGCTTAGCTGTCCTTCGAATATACAGCGGTTTTAGCAACCAACCCTGTTTTTGGATACTTTCAAGTAAGTCACGCCATCTTACGTACCTTCCCTCGTTTCGTTAAGTCCAGCTCACTGCAGCTTATCAAGCCTGTTTACGTCTAATATTTCGCTTGATGTGATCGAGTCATTTTATGCAAGTGTACATGCATACAGCGGGCAATAATTGAGGAAATTTTCATTTATGAGTTTCTGGAATTTCTGCAATATTTTCAGCACTCTGAATAGGCCATATATTTGATGTCCCCGTTGAGATCACAGAAATGAATGTCGTACCACTTAGGACAACACTAAGGTAAAAATGATTTGTTACTATGCTCCGCTAATTGTTTACATTAGATAACTACCAATCTGCAATGGTCTCAGACTTCCAACAAGTAATTCAGTGACTGATAAGTTAATCTACCAAAAGGCATAGACTAATGAGATGTTACCAAATAAGTGATATTCCATCCATTGTGTGAACGGTAGTAAGAGAGAGTGCTGATCATTTTATAATGCGACATTTACACACAGCCGTGATATGCGTGCTACTGGTTCATTTGGATGATTCCTCTATATCCTCTCTCCAAATCCTCGTGGCGCCGTCAGTGTATGCGCATTCGAACAAGATTTACTGGTCTTACACAGTGGTCCTTCATGCATGGAAATATCTTCTACGATTAGAGTCCGTGCCATCAGTAACCGTTTTCATTGGCATCCGTGATTAAGCCCATGCGCGTAACTCAACCACACTGAGCCGATTGTCTTTCTGTGTGATATCATCAGATACAGAATTCTCGAGACAGTCCGAAAAGCCTAAGCTTATTCAGATCCCGCGTTTTTCAACAGAGTTTTGAAAGAATGTGTAAACTCTCAACCTGTGTTCAAAGCTGTGTTCAGATTCATTCAGCAGGTTCCAGTCAGCCGCCATTCCTTGTGAAATTGTCAGCCAGTGCGCCTGCATAATCCATCACACGAACCGCGCGACCAGGCCGACTGCTCATTTGACCTCGTAACCACCAAGCTCACCTGACCGATGTGCGCCAACCTCAAAACTTGAAAGTGCAGAACGCTAACCAAACCATTGAGTCCGTTAACAACACCAAGTTGAATAGCAGAAACGCGAAACAGAAAAGGCTCCAAGCGAAAGGCATTTGTGGGCTAGGAGAATGTCAGCGAGTAATTGATGTTGTTCTGGCTTGCTTGCACTGTTTAGAATTGTATCATCCGAAATGTGAGAGCGAAATAGCTGCCAAGAGGCACTTTGTTTCTGTACTACCTGCTTCACCAGCGCACTCGTTAAGTGCTTGCTTATCCTAATTCAGAAGTGTAACCGGTTAACGGCAGAAGCAGAGCAGGGGATAAACGATAAGCTTAATTTATTAGAAGCCAGTATGTATCATTGAAGCTTAGCGGCTTCTAAGAAACGAAATCCTTCACAATCCGCTTCCCCTGGACCGCAATCAGTTACGTGTACATCCCTATTTTCTGCTCCAACTTTGGTAGAGCGCTGGGGGGAAACTAACGGAACTTACGTGAGTAGAACAGCACTAGAGTCAACACAATTCAGGCACCACTCGAAAGGTCTGGATAACCAAATCCTACTTTACCTGACATCTAGCATAAGGAAGGATCAACGAACAACGAACAATGCATTTCTACGGGTTAAGAAGTGTTGGTTTATAAGTCCCGTTGGATAATTGGTAGGGATATCGAAATAGCAATAATGGTAATGATGATAGTAAAAGTCCGTACTTCAAATATGAAAATAAAACTTATCGCTTGCTCTGCCGTAGTCCTGCCATCCGCTTAGATACACAGCATCCGCAGTTAATCTTAATTCCATGGTAAACTATATGTGTAGGATAGAGACGTAGCACCAAGTGACAACATATAAGTGGATGAGTGTGTCATCCAACCGTGTGTTGGCGCAGAGACGACCGATTGTAGAGGAGCATATCACGGGTGGGAAACACGAATGCAGAGGAAATTTCAGTGGTAGTTGAGGCGGCTAATCTGTACAGTGATTTTCAATGATGGCCCCTCAGGGTTGTAATGGTGCTGAGTCGCAGTAAAGGACGGCACACAATACGTGGGTCTAGCAGAATCAAGTATGCTATAATCAAGGAGCCTCGTAGTCTACGATAGCTTCCGCTGAATACCTCAAATCGTTGCATCCTCTCCTGGTATGAAAGATTGCGCATTCCAATTACATTGTTAGATGTCTGACGCTGTGGCTGCTCCAGTGCAGCACGGGTGCCAGGGTGCTCGGTTGCATTGGTGCCAGGCTTGAATAGCGTATTCCACATGGGTGCGAGCATACGCACTGAGCTGATTATTTGTGCAAACGCCGGTTGCAACTGCCAGAAGCGTTGTTTCCCAGTCTTGAGGCCTTTACGGTTTGCCTGGAGCAAACCAAGTCATCTTGAACCAGGGCACCCTAGTCACGTTCGAGTGCTGATTTTTGCATTATATTGTAATATTCTAATATTCCTCTTCTTGGAATTGTGTATATCTTCATTCCCTTCATTATCTGACGCCATTGTGGCGCCACCAAAATGAAATAAAACAACCAAATATGAATGCTCGCGAACTGGTAGCATTCAGTGACATAAGACCCAGATGAAAATATGCGTACAATCGTCCCTGTTATAAAACTGTAAAATCCACACCATTGACAGTTACGTATGTCTGAACATATCGTATGTGTAAATATGATCCGTCCCATTGTGGGCTCGGTATCTCGGTACCACCAGTAATATACCCTATTATTATTATTTGTCGGCATCCAAAACTCTTCGTGTTTAGATACCGGTTAGATTTAATCCGTCGAACGATGTAAATCTGTGTGAGGCCGAACATTGAGAATAGAGTTCTAGCAAGGAGCACCAGACACCTTTCAAGTTAATAAACGATGCTAGTGGACAATGGCTATGGTTCGACACAAAAGAAATTGCATTCCTTACTGCGATTACGTACTGTGTTTCGCAGAAGCTTCATCTGTTTCCACACGCCTAGTAAGAACCATTTTGTCAAGTTCAAAGCAATTTTTATCATGATTTGCCAATAATTTTCTGTTTATCATTGGTTAACTAGGCATAACTTCATTGTGTTTCGTATTTTGTCTGATCGATCTTTGACGCTTGATACTGCAATCAGGTGGGCGGAGGATTTGGGGTCATTGCAGGTGCATCGGTTTTGTTTTTAACCAAATGTCTTTAAAGGGTCTTCGCGTATAGAGACTTCTATTCTCTTGGCGCCGCAGCTGCATGGCGCCATCGTTATCCCAAAATCATGATGGATATTGCCGTTCCCATAAAGCACAACATACGGAAGCGAAGGTAATAAAAGCTGGTGTGTTTGAAAGGATGTGTTTTCACCTCGCGTTCAACCCAACCGTGTGAAATATAGTTTATTTCACCAAGCGGTTTTAAATACTATTCACCTTAATGAACAAGGTCTGCCAGGGTCAAGATGAATTGTTGTTATGAGCAAACGCCAGACCATAAGAAATACTGTTTACCAGAGGCAAACACACACTCACGCGCGCGAAGTCTTTGAAAACAAACAGTTGATTGGAATTTTCACCTACATGTTCGCATGTTGTGCCTGTTCATTAACTAAAGGCACGGCAACATGGGTATGAATAAGCCGGAGAAAAGTGGTGCAGACGCTCGCACTGTAGATGCAAATCAAGTTGTAAACTTTTCTTTACCTTGCTACAATTGTTCAGCAAGGTTAGATGCGTAACATAGGAGCTTATACAGAGGTTTGTTGGAGCACACTGCAGGTTTGCATCTTTTAAATCAATTTATACTTTTCAAGACAAATGGTAAAGGATTCGAATAAGAGCGGAGAAGCCCTGCTGGACCTCACATGGACCTGTATGAATTAGAAGACTAGTGAAGAAAATAGCATATCTGATTATCATCCAATAAAAAAAATTTTTTTGCTATCGATGCAGTGTTACATCTAAGCCACTGATGTTAGGGTCATGCAATGCCCACCTGCCTATAAGTTTGTGATATTAGGATGCATTATTAAATTTCCTTTGACTTTGTTAAAGAAGCAAACGTCATGAAACTTAGAGGGTTGATAATAATGTCAGCTTACTTGAATAAGTACAATACTCACTTGTATAAAACGCATTTCCTTCCGCCTGTAGGATATCTCTCATTAGAAAAGTCAACAGAGCAACATGACAGTCGGAAAAAAACAAGCTTATTGTTAATTCACAAAGGATCTCATGACAACATTTAGCAACATGGAGTATTAATACTGTTGATGTGGGATGATAACCGAACTCCTCTGGTAAGGTGACCAAACCTCTGCCTGGGCTTTATGCTTCATGTAATCCATAAGCAACCGTGTACTTCAGATAGCTAGGTGGTACTTCATTGTTGTCCTAAACACAAAATAAGAACTGCAAGTAATAAGTAGCGGATAAAAAACACGAACAGGTGTAAGAGGATAGTAGTAAAATCATCATGCAACCATTTGAATGAATTACTACAGGCGTAAAGAACATATGAGTTTAAGGGGGTTTTCATGGTTTACCAAGTACAGAATTGACAACAAATAATTTAGTTGATGCATTTAATGCATGTGTAGATATAAGCCTGTTGCATGAGGAAAAGCTTAAGGTTGTGCAGTGTTTCAAGTAACATAAAATGATTCTATTGCACATCTGGCATACTTTTAAAACTGTCCCAATTATGAACATTGCGACTGTGAGAACAGGTGCGCTAATATATTTGAAACCTTGGCAATGCTCTCATTAAAGTATTTTCCTCAGTTGTCGGCTCAAAGATTCACCATGTGATTCTTAATATTATATTCCCAACAGTTACACTGACTAGTTCAGTCATAGAGCTGGTCATTTGTCAGTAGTGATCTCTCAGTCTTAGTAAAGACACATGCATTGCTATATCTCAGAGTCAATGTTTAGACTTCCCACTACGAACTCTGCTAGTTACACCACTTGAACAGTAACCACTTTATTCCGCAGTAAACCTTGTAATTCTCATAGGTTGAAATGAAAATGAAAAAATAAACCAAAACGAATTTATATTCACGTTTGTTTTTATGTGTTTTCATTTTTGCTTCCAGGTGCTCGGTCTAAAACTCTTTTATTTTTCGACAAACGCAGATGAGAAAAAACAAATATATTCCACAGGATCATTAATTTATAAATCCTGATTAGGTTACACAGCACACATGTAGACAAACTGGAAAAATGACAGCTGAGTTGAAACCTTTTTCCCCCTATTTCATTTCTTTCTACTCAGCACTTTGATTGCTCACAAATTAGATATGATACATCTAAAGTGCGTTCTTTCTTAAACAAATATATTGCAAACGTTTTCAGTAATAACTTAATTTTACTAAACTATACAGAAATTGAAGTGAGAATACCAGGCAGCAAGCAAACAAATATTCAACACCAGTCTTACTTCGCTTCTCGCCGTAAGCAGTTTGGGATATTTGTGCTGTTTACAGAGAATGTGCTATAGCTTTGCTGGAATGTTCAAAATTATTTAGGTGGTACAAAAATAGCTAGTTCAACCTTGAAGAGGTGCCCAGTTCTCGATTACTTACGGAGTTCGATGTTGAACATTGTAAGGCGGACTTGAAGTAGGATAGTCGTCAGCATGTGAAGAATGAGGCAAGGAAAAAAACCAACATTGCAATGACAATGTTCTCTCTCATCCAAGGAGTTGGTTTTACCCAAAGGCACCAAGTTTGATTGTTACTCAAGCTTACCGGAAAAAATGCAGAAAATTGCCTTCACAAATGACAGCAAAACATCCCGCTTTATTTCTAGTAAACTTCGTGGCGCTTAATTAAGTATACTAGTATTTTGATTAGATTGGCTTTAAAGGCAAAACAAAATACGTTATGAAGCCATCCGATACTGTGATTCTAACTGCAAAATGTTACTATATCTATCGTGCAGTAGCTAGCGCGCAATCATTCTATGAACAGCCAAATATGTTCGTATAAATCGACGGAATACTCGCGTATTGGATTCTTTGTAATCAGACCCCGTTGTCAGTCTCAATTAATTATAAGCGGCAGGAGCTGCTTGAGGAACACTGGCACAATTATCTATCTCTTGACCTCCATGAAGGTGTCCAGTATTGAGACCTTTGCCCCGAAACCGGTGCTCCTACCCCTGTAATCTGTCGCATTTCACAGAGGTACCTAGAAAACCAACTTTCAAACATTGTTTGAAAACTTTTATGCATTAATTTCTAACTTTTTCATTTTGTGTGCCAATCGAAAGAGCTCTCGTTTCTCAGGTAAAGTGAAACCACCATGGTGTCGGAATGAACCGAATATGTTCAACGAGAACATGCTGCATTTCAACGTCACCAAGTACAAAGTTCTCAGCATACGGCACAAGAGTATGCACAAGTACCACCCAGGAACACAAAATCTACAACGGGCTTCTCACGAGTGCGATGTCGGCGTGATAGCTCAAGACGACCTCGGTTGTTTGAGGTAGACTGAAAAGGCAGCTAAGAAAGCGAACCAGTACCTCGGCCTTCTTCGCAAAGATTTCGGGAAGTTTGACCCTCCAGTCTCTACAAAAATTCTTAGTGCGTTTGTGAGGCCGCACGCGGAACACGCTATTTAAGCGTGCCAAACATAGTTCAAGCACCATCTCAACGCGCTCGATACTGCACAACGTAGGGCAACGAAGAGCGTCAGAGACTTGACCAGCCTCCCGTACCCACTCAGGCTGAAGACCCTCAAAATATACAGTGGACCTTATCGGCGTCTAAGGGGCGATCTCATAATGGTGTACCGGATCCTGAAAAGCCCCAACCACCCATGCCATTCCATTCTGATACTCAGTCAAAACACCTCGCTAAGAGGTCACCAGTTTAAGTTAGTCACGCAGTATAGCCGCCAGGAATGTCGGCGAAACTATTTATCCCTTCGAGTGGAACGCCCTACAGGAACATGTAATTAATACACCCATCCTATCCCTTTGCACATAACGCCTTGACTATACTCTGTCACATTTACTCTACGTGCTATAGCCCATGACCACCAGATCCTAGCACTAATGAACAGCAGACAGTGGGTAATGCTATAACCCTACTCGAGAATGAGCCACTCCAAACCCCTTGCACGAAATTTGATAAACGCTACTACTATAGTAACTAGATTTTTGTATTCCGTCGACCCAAGATATTTGCACACGAGTGAGCGTTGTCCTTGCTCTTTTTATTTTTTCTCGCCTATGATGTGAACAATAACCACTCCCCTGTTGCTTTGTGTGCGTACATTCTTATTTCAAACTCCCTTTATACGACAGTGCAGTTACATCTGTAATCGCCCATACTGACGAATCCATTATCACTTGCTCCATCTTTTTGTCACGCTAAACACCCTACGGGACATATCAAGCACCTGCTTTTTTACCCGTTATAAATCATTGTTCAATCATTGTTCATTGAGTCACCTTTCGCTCGAAGGCAGTTCAGTGCACTGGCTGTGACGGTTCGTTGCATAAAGCTTGTGTTAATGGCGATCCTGATTTTTACGAATGTCTCTAGCATACCTCTTCTCCGGCAATTATCTTTGAATTTGGCCCAGAGGAAAAGAGTTTTGTTTTCCTAATTGGTGCTTCTGAACCAATCGGCAGCTACCACATCGGTAGTTCATTACTCACAAATGCCTCTCGAGCTAGGCATCTGGGTGTAATCGTGTTCTCCGATCTTTATCAACTCATGATACCAATAAGAAAGTCGCTATAGTCAGCAAAATGATTTGCTCTCGTAGGAGGTCTTTATCTAGGTTGATTTCGGACATATTCATACTTTTGTTTATCTCACCTGTGCGCCCTATCTCTTATTATTGTTTACTGCCAAGTTACCCAAGCTCTAAAATCGAACCTGTTTTGCATGAAAAAGCTCAGAGGCAATCCTCAATTTCAGTCCCAGTAATTCAAAAAGTATCATACTCTGTTCGATTCCAGCGTTAGAATTGGTTCTTTCTCGGCTACTGTAGTCGTCGTGGAGAGAACATTTACACAAGGCGCATACTCAGAGTCGAATTAAGTAGTGAACTCCAATAATTCTTCTAATTTAACAGGTATTTTAACGCTTGGTCACTGCTGGAAACTCTTAAGACCTAGGAGGCTCGTCGTTAGTTTCTAAGTTATTTTATTCACGCCGGCAGCGAATGATTGAAACAACATACCGGAGGCTAGGGTCAGTGCTTATACTGAGGAAATTTTCAAGAAGCTGTTGGATTTACACTAGCTGAATTTGTCTGTTAGCCGTGAAATTGTGCTCATCTACTATGAGATTAACTTTTGCTATTACTAGCACCATCCTCCCACTGATCGGGAAAGGATGTAGCTGACAAAGTTTATCTTATCCACCTTCGATTAGTTAATGAAATATCAAAGGCGATTCGATGATTAAAGAATGTTCCATTATTGACCAACGTTTTTCTTTCCAATGTAATGCTTAGGTATGTTAATGCAATCCAACATGCTATGGCGACTAGCCAAAATCCCTCCCGACATTTTCTCCTATCGATACCGTCCATTTGCTTGCACCTGCTCATGGCGACCATCTATCCAAGGCGATTAGCTTTTGTCGGTTCCTTGGGTGGTCACCTTAGATAGATTTGAATGAATTAGGTCCGTGCGGGTGGTTATAAACACAGCACAGAGTAGAATTAAAAGTGCATGCATACGTAGTTTTTACGCAGTCATAAGTATGAAACATCAAAATCGAAAAAAGACAAATATTGCAGAAGTATGAGAATTCTACTTTCAGGACCGGCCTCGGTTTCGAACAGCAAACAGCTAATATTTGCATGTTTCAGTTAGGATTTTAAATAGATTAACTAAACGAACTTTATTTCCGTGTTAGTCGCAGCAGTGTGAATTCACGTCGTAACGGATTTAAATACTCTTTGCAAGGTATTCATACCGTTAGTCCACAAGCTACATAGCACAGACTAGTCCGGAAAAACACCGGGCTTGCAGAAAACGAATTTGGCTGTCAATCTATGCTGCAGGTGATGAGAGAAATAGTAAAGAAAGCAACCATAGAAACCTCTTAGATAAAATCAACGCATGTAATCAACCCCCCGTCAAACACAGCGGTATATTACATCCAATTTACGTATCTCCGCAGTCACGCAAGTTTTACTTGTCGACGATTATTCTTGAGGTTCCATTGAAAAAGTCAGCTTCTGTTAAAAAATGTGTGTTTGCACCTTCTGACACTGTGCAGTTAAAAGCAGCATAGGAATAGCTTTTAGAAAGTAGGATTCACTTAGTTTATTAGTTTTAGCGAATTTTTCGGAAGAAAAATTCAACATCTTTCTGTTTCTTGGTTCATTTTCTCTCACTCTATCGCTTCCTTTTCGGTCAGTTTCATTTTCAGACACTTGGCCGTTTAATGCTAATCAATTCTTTTTTCGGTTGTTTGCTGGATTAACTTTTCGCTCGGAAATCTAATATTTTGTTATAGGCGTTTGGAGCTGCATTGAAGTGGGTGATCCTAGCAAATATATGAAGCAATTTTGTACAAACATCCCCGAAGCCATCGCTGTTGTTATGAAGCCTAAGCTAATTTCAGCCACTCATGAGCATCAAACCGTTCAAGTGAATGACAACAAGTGCGCGATTTTGTTTGGTTAGTAACCATTTTCTGCCATGTCAACACCATGACTGTAGATGGAGATAAAGGCAGTGAATAACAGGCTTATTTAAATTAAGGTTACATCGGTTACTCCTGCTAGATTATAGATTTCGGCCAAAAATCGTTACGGTACAAAGAGAATGGATACTATCAGTGTTGAAATAAAGCACAAGATATTGTAGACATCCAGGAGACAAGCTAGTAGAAATCAACCATATATTTATGGTCAGAATATGAAAAAACTTAAAAACCGCTGGGGGAAATGCTGGTAAACTAAGAAGAATTATATTGTCAAAACTAAATACTTAAAGAGCCGCAGCAATCTAGAAAAAGCAGAACCATATCATAGTGTCAAAGTTAACATTGCAATATGGCGTATAAACCAACATACTTATTTTTCCTCCAAATTAAGGGGACAGGTCACGCTAATGAACGTACACTTTTAATCATGACTAGCTACAACCACTTTTATGATTGATTTGGAATGCATACTGCCCTGCTCCGGTTAGTCACGACAATTGGAATATTATATATTGAACAGGAAGAGTTTTAAATAGTAAGCAACCCTATATGATTCACTGAACAACATGGGTGTTAAGTTCGCCGGGTTTCGTTAACTGTGTGAAACTAAGAATACGAAACCTGATAGATGCCTACATTACGTATTGTCTCCTCAGTACCATTAACAATAACCGGTATGTAACTATATACGTAACCATGGGTGCGACCAGATAAGCATGAGATGCAAAATGTATGACGGAAGTTCCACTCCTATGTCCTCGGCATCCTTAAGCTGGGAACAATTGCTTTTGAACACACAGGCTCAGCTTCATCCGGATTAACGCGACGGTCTCGGGGAAACGGAGCAAACAGAGATTAAGATGACGTAATACAAGTGTGAACGCTGATCCATGCTCCATCCGGTGACTCGTACTCAGTAGGGATTTACCTACTGAGGAAGTTGGCGGCTTGCGCAAGCACAGAACATCATTGGGACAGGGATGCTTGTCAGTTTCACATTGAACTCACCTTGGCTCGCGTTCCGTTATTCAGGAAGCCAAAGACCGAGTGGATGTGCCTATATAACGGACTCCGCAGTTGCACACGAATTGTTGCATTCAGTGTGAGTTCGCCCAGATCGGTTGAGATTCTTCGTTGGAAACACCGGCAAGTAACGAGTTCCATTGATGATCACAAAGTGAGCTGCACAGTAGCTTCTCTATTTAGCAGAAATTATACTTTTCATGGTATTAGAAACCATAAAACCCCTTTTGAATTCAGCTCGATACAGAGATTTTCTTGGCTGCCTTTTGAAGCAAGTCTTTCGCGCCTCGCTATCTGTTGTGTTTTTCTATAAAACTGCAGGGATAACCTTCGGGATGAGTGTTGTTGTAAGTAACTATAGCTCGTTGGCGAGACAATCAGCCGAACAAATTAATCTTACACGACTAACAAAAGTTTTCAAAAGGGCCCATTTTTATCGCACTGGGGTGAAGCCGTTGAAGTGCAGCTATTGTCCAGACCATGTTGCCTTTCTCTAGCTGGACCTCTTAATGAGCCCGTCATCCCTGCGACTGATGAGGATGTCTAAGAATGGCAAACAGTTCTTCTGTTCCACTTTGCATTTGATCCGCAAGTTGGCATGGGTTAAGTTGAGTAGCTGCATCAACTGGACAATCTGCTGCTCCGACGAACGAAAGGTCAATATGTCATCCACATAACGCTTATTGTACGGTAACTTGGTTATCTCTATGTATATGCATCTTACTATTATCAACTTGAAGAAATCGGGGAGTACAGGGCCTAGTGGGCTACCTATTATCACGTCCATCGAGTTGACGATACGGCGTGTTCTGAAATTGGAAGCCAACAATTTCTATACACAAAGCAAGGATTCTCTTTGAAATTCAACTGTAAATTGGGACGAATAAATTGATTGCTCAGCCAGTTCCCATACGTAATCCCAAGTTTGTTGTAGTAGGACCTTGGTGAATAGACATACCACATCCAAAGAACACATGACCTTATGGGAGAGGTTGAGGTCACCTAATTCCACGATTATTTGAAAGGAATATTTAAGACTATATGGATTGGACAGTTGTCGCAGAGGCGAAAATATTCTCAATAGTCAGCGAGCAAATTCAAGTTGCGGCTTATTTTTCATTCCCAGAATCGGTCTAATTGGTACTCCATTCTTGTGCGCCTTCGGTAACCCATCTAGGTGCCGTGTAGTGCGGCCACTTGGCTTCAAATAAATATAGGAGTTAGCAACAATCGCGCGATGAAGGAGGAGCGTGTCAATATGTAAAGCTATGGAGCTTCAACGTTGGTTAGATTCCCCATCTTACTAAGTCTTACAAATTTGCTCCTGTAGTTGAGTAACATGCCATTTTCTAAGCCAACTCGGTCTTGTTCATAACCGTATCCGGTTTCATCAAAAGTACCTTCTTAGTATACAGTTCACACAGCTTCTGAAGGTGTCGGCTTGTAAGTGCGCCTTTTTCAGTCCCTGGCACAATCTTAACTTCGTAGGCAATGTCGGCCCATTTGTTTGTATGCCTAACAACAGTGTCAGGAATGGATGGTTGAAGCTCCTTAAATTGAGCAAAGAGTTCTATAATCGAGCTACTATATACAACCCGTTCGGTCTTCCAGGAAGGATTATATAATGAAGGCCATCTGACAATGCTTCTAACTGTAAAGCTTCAAGTTGAACGTCTGATAAATTTACCAAGGAGTTAGTACGATCACGAAAAATTAGCTCCTCATCATGGCTGTTCGTAAGCGAATTCTCCAACTTAGTATTTCGATTTCGCCTTGTACGGTCGAGGGTGGATTTATAAAAATTAGCGAACACAACAGGACAACAGGAAATTACATTATTTGTCACATGTATTTGCCCTAATGTTCTTGAACATTCATTGCCTCTTTTATATGAAGGGCTACCCTGTCCTCTGCCCCACAGTAACGTGCAAGTCGATGGATAGTGAGTGGCGTTGTATCACATCTAATGACTAAGTCACGATGGTCTTTGCCTTCTCCCGTAGATCAGTGACGTCTAGCACATGGCGCCAACAGTGGAGTTGCCGTTTCGCGCTCCACAGTAGTCAAATGGCATGAGCAATACTGGCGATTCCGGAAAGGATGATGTGGCCGTATCCTGCTTTTCGGGCGTGTAATTTCTGTCTGACACGGTATAGAATTGATGAATTTCGACTTAGTCCATACAAATCTCCTCTACTAATTTTCTAATTATTTATCTGAATTCATCACGGACAGGCGATCCCCAGTGCACGCGGGTGACAGACAGCTGAGTAGGCTGCTCTATTTTGTTGGCCGCTGGGTTGGGCAAACAACATTTACTCAGCTATAAACTCTCATATTCCATTTTCCCCAACTGATATGGATGGAATCCTTTGTTACTTTTGGCTGTCTATTTCATTTGAGCTGCCGAATAATTAGGGCTGTATTTGCCTGCTTTCCTTAATTACAGGCCAGCGTGAATCATCGTGATAGTTGTGTTCGCATATTGGGTTTGACCCGGTGTTGTTAGGGGAATTAATTCACCGTGTTGAATACATAGATGACGCGCAGGTAATCACCGATTCAAACAATAAACAGCTGTTCCCACAAGGATGAAAAGCAAAAGGTCTACTACTGTATATAGGTTTTAACCCAAGTGAAAGATGGGTAGAGTTTATCAGTGATGAAGTGGCCACTCGCTTAATCTGGCAATTGAAATCGCACCCGTGTTGTTCTTGTTTATCCAGAACAGTCAATCGTACTATCTAATATTCCACAGCTCATCAATTAGTTGGCTTCAAAGGGTTTACTCAAAGATGAAAAACTGGAAATCCAATGCACAATGCAGTTAACACTTAAAATTAATTAAATAAACTGATGGCTTATCGAAGAGAGCAAATATTATGTGAGTTCGTGTTGGATTTATCGGATCTAATGTGATGTTCGGAAGATAAATTGCATTATTGGGATTCATACCATACTGCTAGGATTTAAGACAACTTTTGCAGTCGGAACCAGTAACAAACGACGTTATCCAAGTTAATGTACTACCACGGGTACAGTTACATACGTACAACTATGCCAGTGATTGATTTACCAAAATTCACACTTCATGTTTCTAATGATACTAAAATTGTGTGCACCTCCCATCGTGCGAATCCGAACGCTGTACTTTATAACGCACAAACCGAGTGAGCTGACATTGGGTTTGTACTTGAAAAGGGCAACATTCTTTTATCCCTTTACGATAGTCTATCTAGCCTACTGACCTAATTTGATAATCCGTTTTCTTTCCACAGTCTTGTCCATGACCCAGGATTCCGTTATGTTCTAGTGTGGACTTCGCAGAACAATTGGAAGGTACGGCCGAAATAGCAATACTAAGACACGCGATGTTCCACAGATTTCTCTACTCAACAAATATTAGGCTTACACAAGGCCTGCTCAAAAACTATCGCATGTTTCCTTGTCCTACAAAAGCCACTGAAGATAGGAAGACATGATTTGGTGCACGTAAGCAGGTGACTCTTATGTGCAAGCTTGTAAATTTTTCCGAAGAAGTAATAAGACGTTTTTGTCAAACTGCATTTGAGTGGGGACTTGTAAGTAAGCGTTTTCGGATTTCAGCTTAGAAAGTTACTGAAAACGGATGCAGTTACCGCAATAAATTGTGTCTGAGGCTTGGCAATTCCCAAATATTAAATAATACTAATGATTAAAGGGTGTCACTATGACAGCAATAAGTGGTACATACATGACCGAATGGCTTAAGAATTTTAAAGAGGATAGCACATTAATCGAGATTAAAACATGATCTGGTAGGTAATTGGCAGCCACAAATGTGACTAGCACTGATTAAGAAAAGGCTTGGCGATCCTGAACTACCGAACAACAATCCGAGAAATTGGAAAGGATCCGGGCGTGATAAATACATTCGTACTTTCCATTTTGACTGATGAGTTTGGCTTTAAGATAATCGCACCGAATTGTGTGCTAGAGCTACCAGGGACCGAGCAAAAGCAACTCCGCACTGGACAAGCTGGAGACAATTAATCGTTACCAAAACTTTCCCCATGTTGTCGTCACAGGAGATGAAACATGAGTTCATTGATAGGACTCACAATCCAAGTTGTACTTCTTATCGTGGAGGCATCTATCAACCTCGAGGCTGAAGAAAAGCAATTCCAGTCTGCAGCAATTTCAACGTCCTGCAAACAGATTGCATTGATTCCTTGTGTGTGGTTTTCAATGGGTGTGCACCACGCGGCACAAGAATGAATAATAAGTATTCCGAGAGGTTCTGTGTTGCTCTCATGAACGGAAACACCCTAAGCTGTGAGCAAATGCGCTATAGGCAGCCGTATCAAGAAACGCACTAGCGCCTCGTTCACAATTGCTAAGGAATTTTCTGGCAAAACACAAGGCGCAAATGCTTCGACGAGCTCGGTACTCAACCTACATGTTGCTAGGTGGTTTTGGTTGTACCCAAAACTAAAAATACCTCACAAACTGGGTTAAATTTGGTTCCTAGTATTTTTTCAAAATTCAGCTGACCAGATCTATTCTTTCCCGGAAAATACCTTCCAGTGCTTTTTCCTGTAGTGGCAGAAACACTGGGAGAAATGTGTGACTGCCCAAGATATTTCCTTGAATATATCTAGAGTAAGCATTCTGTAGTTGAATAAATATAATTTATGATATGTATACGTTCAATTTTTAAAAAACCGCCGTACTTATCCAGACTTGTATGTGTTGAATGTTAAAGTGCTCTCTTATGGTTTATCACAACGCACGACATTGTTCTGCGGTAACGCTGGAGAGCGAATACATCAAGTCGTCAATGTGTTCCACTCGAAGACGTACCTACCCAGAGCATTGCAGCGCGTTGAAAACTGACCCAATTTGGCTCAGAATGCTTAAAGTTAATTCGTTGTTTAGTTATTATGTGATACATGCATATGCATTTTAACTGAAACAAAACTTTTCGTTATTAAATACTAAATAAAGGACTGACCTAATTTCTACTACAGAAGCGCACTGTAATACTAGTAATTTTAGTATTTAACAAACATTTTTATCCTTAAGATTCTGCACCTTTCTGCATGCGTCCCGTGATCAAATCAGCTAATTTCTCACCATAGTTGCAGCAGTTGTGCTTTTCAGAAAAAGGTACTAAAAGTACGGCTAATGAAGGAGGGCTGAATGACATGTGCCACACACGGAATTTCTAAGCGCAAGCATTAGAAGGATATGTGAATGTCCAAAACACATTTGATTAATATAATCTGCCTGTGCGTTTTTCTCTCTTAAATGCCTGTACATACACTGGCACACTAAAAGGTCGGATACTGAGCCCTAGTCATTTTCTCTTTATCACAGTTTGGCACATCATATTATTCTGCCGTATTAAGCGGATACAATGTCTACCACCGCCTATTGCCAAATCCTTCACACTGTAAGTTTGAACAACCTAGCTATAGCATTCATCTTTATATATCACTTTAACATATCTCGTCACGCTTTCGCTATACTTTGCGCTAATGCAAACCGAGGGCAATAAAGAACTATACAGGAATTTTCCTTATCCAACTCATAGGTGTAGGAATAATTTCATATATGTTTATAAAAGCTCAGCTTTTTTCCATTCATCCATTCTATTTTTACCAACTTACAACACACTCGCTGCACTTGCATATAAAGTTACGTTTTCTTCCCTACGTCATGATATACTGTACGTAGTAATCACCTGAGGAAATAGGATTTAGCCGGAAACTTTGTTTTAGCTTTTGTGATTGTCTGTTGAACTCTTTAAAATAAGATTTACTAGAAGCGACAACAGATACTGAAAATATTATGAAGGATTTCCATACAATTTGGTTGATCCACATGTTCAAGCAACCTAGCTTTGTCAATAACAACGTATTCACTCCTGTTTTCAACCAACTTACTATAACCTCATGAGCAAAGTGCCTACGGTGTATCCGCAACAGATGTTTGGTACGGTAATTTGGGAATCGGTGCAGGGCACGATTGTTTGAAGTTCACTGTGGCGTCATTGGGTGAAATTTCTCCCTTTTGCAGATGAAAACAAGAAATGACAGGCGATGGGTATCAAGATAGATCATGAACTTCTGTAAAGAGAATCTGCTCGTGCTTTTGAATGGTTAAAGACAAATCTGCTTCTCTTCGGCGCGGACAACTTCAAAATTGTAGATGTGCCACACAGGCTTGACAACTATTCTCGGCTTGAGGGGCAAGTCTTTAAAACTGACTTACAGGAGAGAGACCATAGGGTCGTGATGCAAGACGACTTCGGATGTTCCGAGCCGTCCATAAAATTGCTCAAAAGCTCGAACATGTACGTTTGTCCTTACAGATTGCGTCCGCGCGGTCCGGCCTCGCCATCTTCCCCAAATGCATAATGCTTTTGTGAACTCATATATACTAAGTGATTCAGGCTTCGCAAGCCTGGTTAAAACACGATCTGGTTGCCCTAAAGAACTCACAGCGGAGGGAAAACAAAAACTGAAAATTTAATGCCACCTGCCATACCACTTATGACTGAAATCCTTACGAATGCACAGGCGCAGTGATCGGCGTCTACGGGACGACCTAATTCTGGCGTTCCAGAGCTTGAAAAATCTCTGTCACGCTTGCGCCGCCTTCTGAAACATGGTCGCCAAACACAGTTAAGTGGCCACCAGCTGAAATTGGCCATACAACATACTCAGCCAGGATATCACCGGAATAATTGCTTTCTTCGAATTTGTCAGCCGGATAAAGCAGTTCCGAACGTGTCACTTCTGAGCCCAAGATAACAATCTTAAAATCAACTCGACGATTTATTTCGTCATTTGCGTTACGAGACTTGAATTCCTCTTATTGAGTGACTATAACACGCAAGCGTAATATGCTCACCGACCACACGAAGTAGGTGTAAACGAATTTATTTTTTGTAAGATGGATATTATGGTGAGTTCACCGATGCGCGTTTAACTTTGCCATGATTTATTTTAGAACATATCATTCACACAATCTGTCCTACAGAAATTCTTCAAGTCTTGGCTTCTATCCTTGTATTATACCAAGGTTCTATTGAGTTTGGTGAAATTCTGCTTATTTGTACATGAAAATATACATTTAATTATATTGTTCCCTGTCAGTCTTTTTTCTACAATCATCAGCTTATGTATTTGCCTTAACAGCATGGAAGTTAAGAAGTAAAGTCTACCAAATTGTGCTAAAATATATTGTAAACGCTAGAGTTCGATTACAACAAAAATTTTATCCCTCTACGGTACGAGGTAGTACATCTTAGTAGGCTAATTAATTTCTACATGGCGATCGCATAAAATAGTTAATTTTACATATTATACGGCGGATCGCAAACAGGATTTTATACTGCTTGACATTTTGAATGTGTTAACGAAAATAATAATCTGCGAACACTAACAAAGGCATAGTTAACCAGAACTTCGAGTAATTTTATTACGGATATCCATGAAACCGTCCTCAGGGACCGGCTCACATGCGCGATATTCCCTCGATAAGTTTCATCCGTACTTCCCTGTTTCAGATGCTTAGTTGCCGACGTGACAAAATACAGATATACCATCACCAGTTTAACGAATATTTTACTATATACGGGCTGTTTTTCTGCATACATTAAGGGTGATGAAGCCTCAGCTCGTTACGTCATGTGGATCACTCAAGTATGCCAACTTTTTATTATTCGAAAGCGAATCAGTTGCGGTAGGAATTGCATAGGTAAAATCACTTCTCTTGAAAGCTGTAATCCGTCAGCTCGAATGCTTAGCACACACGTGCAAAAAGTGAAATAAGGACGAATATAAAGTGTGGGGAATTTAAAATATAATAATGTTTACGTTCTTTTGCAGATAGTTCAAGAACAATTTTATGGAAAATCTTGACGAACAACGACGACCGTACAGAGATTCCAACTAGAAATGTTACGTTCATCTCCGCCTGCGGCTCTAAATTAGAAACGATATTTTCAGGTTAAATTTACCGTTTAACATAGCATAGTGCGGCCTCTGTAAAAAGATAACCTATTTCTTGAGCCAACCACATAACTTTCAAGGTGCATACGATAGGTAAGGAATACAAAAACTCACACTCCGCCCAAAACAAGGCATTCCAACTTCAATAGCTTATGCTAGGCCGTTTGGCTATCCGTCCAATCAATAAGTGTCTGCGCTACCGAGTGTCATGAGTGGAATTTATATTATGGGGTTGATCATAAGCGTTTCTACACCGAAAGTCATCCGTAAGCACTAGAGATGTCTCACACGCTTCAAAAATTTTGAGAGTTTAGCGGACGGATCTCCCGCAAATCAGGAGAATATTCCTATCATAATTAGCACAAATAATGTCAAATACCGGAGTGCTACGTTGTCATACTCAATTCGCAACCTGAGAGCGATGATTTCAACTGGTTATTAAGTTTTCGCTTACTTGAACTTCTGGAAGGAACTATAGAGCAACCAGTTAACTGATGCTTCTGACAACAGATGCGTGGTGTAAAAAGCAAAAATGAATGGTAACGATCCGGTTCATGTATATTAAATTGTCCCAAACGCGTTATCTGTACCTGCAGTTTACCTAACTAAATCAATGTTTGTAATAAAGTGCATACCTGTCTCAATAATGCAATACAATGGTTCCAACTGGTATTGCAATTGCATGCTTCTAGTATATCTATTGGTAAAAAGAAAGCTCTGTCTGTCACAGATGTTAATACACGACGCTCTATCTGCTGCATTGAGCAGGGTGGATAGGGAAAGGACGCGATTGATCAGGCCTTCCCGTTTTCTTATCCCGGTCTGCTTTTTCTTCCTTATCTTTCCGTACAAACTTTGCTTTTATTCCCCTTGCTTTTAAACCTTAATTATGGGTCCTTTCCCATCTTGGTTCAGTAATCGTTTAGCGACTAATATCGGGTCAATCAGTATAGCAGAGTATCGCTCCCGTCCAGTCGACAAGTCTAAGTCCAGACAAAATGGGAGCGTCAGTTCATTGGCTTCTCTTTAGAGCCCAGAATCATCATTAGGACTGACATACTTCCATGTGCGCACTTTATTGTCCAACAAACGACACTTGTCCGAACAGTGTAGACTCTAAAATCTATATTTGCTGCTTATCCGAAACTCGCCTGCAGAATTCTATTTCTGTGCTTACCCTGTGATTATCAATGGGCAAAAATGCGCTTGTCTGAAGATGACGCGTCTTAAAATTACCGTCAAGCCGGTGTGCGCAGGGCTCCTGGCTCCCGGGCAAAATGTGCCCTTATCGATTGGATCTCAATAAACGTCTGGATGTTTGCTGTTACACTAGCTGGTTCCTTCAAGGCATCGAAATCGCATGGAGACGAACGGTACTTGCTCTTTATTGTGGCCTTGAATACCCACAAATTGTGGCTCTGACCAGGTGAAACACGTCTTCTATCATCAATTGAACGCGCTATTCCGGTGCAGAATAAGGATGGATACTGTGCTGCTGGTTACTGATTTAAACGCCTTATTTTGAGAACGGTCAACTGATGAGATTCATCTGGGTAGCCAACACGGTGTAGACTTTCGTAATGAAAACGTTGAGCGGCTGCAACATCTCTGTGAAGATGCTCGTCTATTTCTCGCGAGCAGTAACCTCCGACACAACGCCCACGTGACAGTGACGGCGTCTACCAGCATCTGAACAACTATAGAAGCAAATTGATTACATTGCGACCAATTACCGATGGAAAGGTGATGTTCAAAACTGTAGGTCGCTTTGGAGTACGAGCGTGGACTATAACCACGCCATCGTTTGTGTTAACCCGCGGTTGCGTTCTGGCGGACGTCCGCAAAGTTGCTCTGATCACATAGATTCCAGCCAACTGGCGAAACATGGTATTCTGAATACGTATCAAGATACTCTGGCATTCAAACTGAGTAAGAGCTCACTGAGCACAGCTGAAGGTCACTGGTCACATAATTGCCAGACGTTATCGGCAGCAAGCATGTCATCATGTAGCAAAAGAAAAAGAATACCTTGGATATTGGGTCTATATGCATTCTCTGGAATTTATCGATGCACGTCGGCACGTGCCGACTGAAAGCCAATACAACGAAACTCGCAAAAATCTCAAGACGAAACTGCGTGCCAGCGTGAAGAGAAACCGCGAAGCCTAGAGGTCTCATCATGTCTAGGAAATGGAGGCATTCGCTGCCCTTGATAACCATTGAACGCTATTCTGTTTAACACGAATAACGGTGTTAGCGATTACAAACGCGACTAGAATAGACAGCCAGTACACAGCTAGTCAAAGCGCTTGGAGCTTTAGGTTGAACACTAAGATGCAGTTCGATCAATCATTGTTGCTAGCTTCTCTATCGGCCAATGAGTGCCTTGCTCCCTGGGTCGTTCGTATGGATCCGCCCTCAAGCGCTCTCAAGCAGCTGAAATTGATCAAAGCGGCCGGAGCAGCTGCATTTCATCCAGCCCTCTGCAACTTTGGGGAACTTCTCTCTTGGATGATTTACATAACTTATTAGTGAATCTATAGTAGACGTCTGTCCCAACAGACTGCAACCGCTCCGGTATAGTCCCAATTTTTGTTAGTGGCTCCCATTCAGTATTTGACATAGAATTATCAGAATGATCATAATTATCTTTGTTACTTGCTTCTGTCCTACTACATAGAATGTCTGACACCGGTGGAAGCCTTATTGGCGAGAAGCAAGTCAGGTTTCGTAGAAATAGAGACTGCATTGACCACATCTTCTCAGTACGTCATCTGTTTGAGCACCACGATTATTTTGAAGACCAACCGTCTTTGATATCCTAGACAAAAAAGAGGTTTTCGTCTCGGTTGATTGATGTACCCATTGGGAATTTCTATGAAGTAAGCAGTGCCCTAGAAATGTGTAAATGTCATTATGGCGCTGTACCCATATAGTTCGGACAGGGAGGGTTTTACGGCAAACTTCCGCTGCCCTTCAATGTCGGCAGCTGCGTGAAGCGAAGTCGCCTTCTGTCACCATTCTACTTGAGGTTTACCAATGACGAATTCATGGAAACCTCCTTTGCTAAGCAATATATCGTGGGTGTGGAGCTGCTCTCACGTGACCGGCATCTTTGTTTGGAATATAATGACGACATCTAGCTCATCTTGGCTGCCCACAAACGTGCCAAGTTGCACCGGATAATAGTTAAGAATGTCAGTCGTTTCGGGCTTAGCTTTGCTCCCTCGCAATTTAAAGTCATCTAAGTTTAGCAGGGACCAACACATGCGCTGACCTTGGCGCCAGTCAGCTGGAAGTCATCCAGGATGTTAGGTATCAAGCAGCTATATTAGCACCTGAGGGATTTGTGAGGTCGCATTGCACATGCACTTTTGATTCCGTTACACTATCTTCGGAACGGAAGATTTCATCACCACGTGCACGTGTACTTAAATCCGAGGTCAACCTAATAAAACCTAGTTTTATCGAGATTGCCTTGGATACCACATCCTCACATCGTGTAATTGAGTCGCGTGACCTACATCACGACCGAGGTCAACATAACAAAACTGTTTCATTCTTATCGAGATTGTCTCGGATAACACATTCTCACATTGTGTACTTCTCTTCCCCTTGACCTACATTCACACATCGTACTACGTACGGCCCACATGTGAACGCCTGAATGAAGTATTATATAAAACCGTATAGTACATCGACAACGACATTCCCCCGACCGACTACAACGAACGTCACACGACCGTCCCGACTGGTGCTTTGACAACCGTCAAGAAAAGCGCTACGCCCACGACGAAAGGCAATCATCACACGACCGGACTGGCCGCGACCTGCGATTTCCCCACGAACAGGATTTGTGCTGTGAGATAAGTCACCACTTTCTCATTACCTTATTTTTGAGTAACACTATTAAATTCTATCTCGCACATTGTATTCTTAGGGCCGGCCTATCCTTTTTATTCTTTACTGTACTGATACGTAACGAACACGCCTCAACACTTATACTTCATTTTTGTTAGTGCACACCTTCTGATATTTTCAATCCGCCAACTAGTCGTAGTAATCTACTAAGCCACTAACAGATTAAATCGGTGTCACTCAACGTCTGGCAAAAACACGAGGCGACTTTGCCAATCTCCGCCACCTGTGGAACTAGCGTGACGTCCCTCTCACTCTGAAGCGCAGAGTTTACAATGCAGTCATCCGTACAGCCCTTCGGTGCGGTTGCGAAATACTGTCCATCAAGTCGACTGACATAAAGAAGCTACTTATGTGCGATCATCGCTGCCTTCGAAGCTCAGCTCATCCCTTCCTAGCCAGGATTATATCCCGATACTCTGGTTTTCTTAAGCAATCCATTCCACGAACATCATATAAGGAACTTCCCGAATTGTGGTATATTCCTCCCCTGTCCTTTAATGTTTACCTAATTTTTCTCCATCAGGTTCATAGTATTAACCCCGTAGGTGATGTCTTCATCGCTACATGAACATTTGAGCATCGTACAATGACCAGGGCATAGAACCGCGTAACAACAATGTACCCTCTGTGACACCAAGATTGTCTTTATTATTCTTTTTAAGTCAAAATAAATGTTCAAATGGCTGCTTGAATATCCGCAGACTGCCGGTCGTCTGCCACTTCAGCCTATTCCCTCCAAAGCTCATCCCATCCGATTTTGCCTTTTAGTAGCTTGAGGCAGTGGGACATATCTGGTTGGATTTAAACATACTCTAGTCAGGGAAACAATATTTTGCTGGTTAATTTAACCCGCGCAAATCTCATTTCTAACGATGTCCGAGGTTTGACAAAGCGCAGACGGCCAAGGAGGATAGGCTTTTTTCACCAGACGGATAACTGAATTTTGCTAACTATTTCGAAGAAGCGCCGATCAACTGGGTGAATAACATTTAAAAATTAATTACAAATATAGCGATAGCAAGAGCAAAGGTGATATCATGAGAGTGCAGGATTACGCTAATTAACCCGACAGATTATGCGTCAGCTATCTCAAATAATCGAGTACGAAATTACAACAGGCTACTCTAAATGAAAAGATTAAACGCGAAAGAAAGTATGTAGAGTCATCGTTGACGAACTGAGAGTAAACCTCAAAATCCGGTTCAGAGTGTTTTGGTTGTATTCGCCAAGAGCTAGTCCACAGCTAGCCACTTTCAGTTTTCATTTGGTGAATCGTATTTAGGCCATCTTGAAGGAGATCCAAAAATCAATAGTATATAACAATTTCACATAGTACATAAACCGTGAACATATGCAGGCTGTTACAGTATATCAATGTGCTGAAGAAAATTTCACGGGAAAATCTGGAGCTCAAGTGCTGCGTGTGCCTAACTTACTAATGTTGTTTAAGATAGTGATAGTCTGGAAGTATAGCATCTCTCATCTACTGTTTGCTTGAAATATTCAGGTAAGCTTGATATATTTCTTTGAAGGAAAGCAACTGTACTTGACCTTTGCAGCAGAACATAGCTAGCAAGGTCAAGTGTCTCAAACTTGTTAACTTCTAATAAGTTCAGTTATTCAATTTGGTTGGGATAGGACCTTGGCTTTATTAAATCAGTTTTCGGCATCAGCTGCGTAATGTTCAAACGCTTGTACTAAAAACTTAGTTGCATACTAGAGGCACGGTTTTTCTGAATGATAGGAAACAAGTATGTTTATAACATTCGCTTAGTTGTGCCATTTTTGGTTTTTACTAAGTTAATAACTCATAGCGTCTCAATAAATTTCAAACCTATTTTGTAAAGAAAATAATTATCTCCCTGTGAAATTATGAAGCAAGGACCTTCTAAATTCAGCACAGATGGCTTTAACAATTTTGCCTTAAGCGCCGGTGGTTTGAACTAGAAAACCATCTATAAATCAATAACCACATAAATCGAAATATTGCTAATGGTTGGGGCATTAAGATGCTGATTTGCTTGGCAAATTTAGCAATTTCGCCAATCAAGCTTGCGCTCTCAGTGCTCATTACAGTAACTCTAGGTTTGTAGGCACTGAGCTTTAGACAATTGAGTCGATGGATGTGTAGGCTGTTGGTAGTTCCCATTGTAAATTTAGTGCCTTTTTAAATTGGCGTTTTCCACATTAATTAAGAGTTGTTACAAGCAGCGCTAGTTGGATAGTTGCTGTCGGCCAATTAACACAAAATTTTTACAAGTAACCACTTCTCGTTTTACCAATGGTGCATAAGTGAATTTGGTAGTAAGCAAAGCCGCAAAGCATGCCTTCTTTTCGCTGCTGGTTTAGATGTATGTTATCGATTGGTCTGATTTTCATTCGACTGTGTTGAAAATTTGGAATGAATGCACTCCACACAT
Organism: Dicrocoelium dendriticum; assembly: GCA_944474145.2. Classification (NCBI taxonomy): domain Eukaryota; kingdom Metazoa; phylum Platyhelminthes; class Trematoda; order Plagiorchiida; family Dicrocoeliidae; genus Dicrocoelium; species Dicrocoelium dendriticum. The sequence continues at coordinate 117,825,965 of OX104067.1, read as the reverse complement.
TTACCGAGAAATCGCCTGGGTGATATGAGGTAACATGCACCATGCTGCCAACTGACGTCAGCTGACACATGACCAGTAAAATTCCGTTTACCTTGACATCCATAAACTGGGACTAAAAGTGCTTGCAACACTCACACACTTGCAACACACACTTATTCGTAAGTCATGGGGATTTACTGGGTTTTGTAAACATTCCTTGTAGTTATACTCAGGTAGACAGCTAACACGCATTCCGGAATACGCTAGACGGCCTTTTCACCTTATTCGGACTCGTCAATGGTGCGCACCCGCCAAATCCTGCCGGATTCGAACTCAAGACCTTACACTTGCGAGCCAGAAATTTATGCCACTGAGCCATGGCGACGGTAGAGGACCGGCAGCAGTGGTATCTAACTGTGGTATAGAGCGCCTCAACCACCACTGTCTTGCATGTTATGAAAGTGCAAAAGAAAGGTCTGGCGGCCAGAGCAACGATTTTCCCTGCAAGCCGCCAACAACCGAGATGCTGGAGGATAAAAGGAAGTACGGACGAACCTAAATATGCTAAAAGACTAGAGCAGCTTTCTAACCGAACCAGAATCCAAGGGATAACGACCAAAACGCCAGCTGACAGCCAACCACATGCCTAAACGTTCTGCCGACACAAAAGCTGAATTTGACATAAACGAACAAAAAGTGATTATCCAAACGGTGTCTCGCATGGATACCTAGGCGCAAGGTCACTTGTTATTAAAACTTAAATTAGGTCATATTAGAATTCCCAACGGTTGAATTTCAGCATTAGTGGAAACAAATGGCTGAGCATTGAGATTCCTGACAGAACAATGGCGTTGAAATAGGACGTACATTTGGTCTCCTATGGGTGCTCATATGCTTACCTAATTCACTTTAATGTTTGTTTTGACAGTGACATATTAGCATTTCATAGTAATAAAGATAATAATAACAAGAATGTATAGGTTGTGTTGACAAGTCATGCTCGTTACGGTATGATTTCATTTTTACAACTGTATCTCAGACTATTACGGCATTTTCCAAATGTCCGGCAAAAATAAAAATCTTGTTATCATCCTCCTTCTATATCCATTTTTATAGCCTTCAATAAGCGCAGAATTATTTATGTGCCAGTAAACAAGTAGATATCACTGCCCTGAAAGAAGTTCCGAACATTATTATGAAGAAAGCCGACGCAGTCAAAAGCACCGAGATAAGGAACAAGTCCACATTTGGGAAAAATGGGAAATCAGCTGGTATGGGGATCGTATGAGCTTAGCGACAACAAGTCCGTCAAATCAGTGATAAATTTGAATAAGATAAAGCTTGGTAATTACTTAAGGAAAGTAAAGGAGCATCTAATTCCGAGAAAATGTTACAACACACCAAAAATCATCTCTTCCGGCAACAGTGTATGGCTTATCGGATACATAAGCCTGATGTTCCCATTCGCAATATAGTATGAGGAATGGACAATAATTTATAACTGGTAAAAAGCAGATGCTTGACATGTCGCGTAGGGTATTTAGGGTGTAAAAGATAAAGAGCAGGGATAATGGAGTCGTCAGTTCGGGCGCTTACAGATGTAACTGCACTGTTGTATAAAGGGAGTTTGAAATGAGAATGTACGCACACAAAGCAATAAGAGGAGTGGCTACTGATCACAGTAGGCAAGAAAAAATTAAAAAGATAGCAAGGTCAACGCTTACTCGTGTGCAACTATCTTGGGTCGACGGGATACATTAATCCAGTTTCTATAGTAGTAGCGTTTATCAAATTTCGTGATTCTGTTGTGTGTCTCTTTAAGTCTCACCTGAGTCGATAAGGTCAAGTGACCATGTATCGGCCAAGCTTACACGTCCCGTCTGCGTGTGCGTGCGTGCGCATGCTACAGCTTCAACAATAAGTCAACGTATTTCAATGTATAGCCCTCGGTGCCTTCACGTGTTTCTGCAGATGATCAACAATCCACATTCAAAAAGAATATTTAGTTCGTGACTTATTAATCGAGCACAGCCATTCGTTCCAAACGAGGCGGGGCCCAGGAAAGCAATGGGCACTCGCCTAACTTAGCAGCCAACAGAAAAATGGGACGCAACTTGACTGCCAATAACCGAGCAACCAAAGGTTTAACAAGAAGCGTAGCCAGTTACAGCGTAACCAGTTACAACCAGTCAATGGATTGACGTGATGGGTTTTCGCCTAGTGAGTGATCTCCCTATAAAAGCCACAAATGTCCGCTTAACAACACTGCAATGTGACGAATGGGACCCGCCACCTAGTCAAGTCACAGCCCCTAAGTTCACACTGGTAGGTCAACAAGCGTCACCATGATGGCTAGGTTCATTACACTGGAACTTCTACATCTGCATAGCGGTTTGTCTCTTCTTACTTCGATTTCACGCATATACTGTCATCTCTTTGCTTTCTACGATACCACAGCTGACCTTTGCATTACTTAGGCACGAACTCACTATATTGTCATATCACTGTCGAGCGTGTTCCTCAATTATCTTCTAGTGGACCATGCAGGATTCTCAATCTATTATTAGCCGAGGTATGACTGCAATAAATGGCGAACCGAGTACGTTCCAACAAACGTGCCCCGATCTCACGACAGCCAAATAATTGATTCGCATTTCCACCATTGTACAGTTTCAACCATGGGCATATGAACAAGTTTCTACTGGCACTGTTACAGTTGCCATAAAATATCGGTACATTTGCACATACCTGATAACGTCTCCATGATCGTGCCTCGCATAGTCGAGAATAAAATATTTATTTACTTAACTGCTTTTGGACACACACAGCTGGTCAAATTTGGCTTATCGCGAATGCCACTGTAAATCGTAACAGGCGTGCATTAGTATGAAGCCAGAAGCTCCGGAACGCTGATAGGGGATCAACCCGGTGACGAGTCGTCAAGATGTGCCTACCTATGGAGGACGCTGGCGGCCTACGCGAGCACGAATTATCGGAGGTGGATTGGGTAACTACGCACTGAACTTAATTTGGTAAGTTTTCCTTCACTCTGGAATCTAACACGCGTTCGGTCCCGCCGAGGTAATTGACGCCGCGATCACACACGAATTCGTAAATACAATGTGCTTTGGGGCCGCTGGGTTCAACTTCCTTTACTGAAGGAAAAGGAAAATTTCGAGTTCTGTTGATACTTACCACCTTCGCAGCACAGTACGTCTGCTGAATGGCCGAGCTAATGCCTGTAGTTATCCTACTTTCTGCGGTGAAACCCTTGAATGGCAGCTCTATATACTCCTTTTACTTGGGGGCTGTCAACACCTTCTCCTTGGGCAGCTTAACTTGGTTGTGTTTGTCTATGAAGGGCTTTGGGTAGCCATTTACCATAGGCGTTTTAGTGAGCAGCTCAAACTCCTCATGCAGGCAGTCGTTGGAACAGATACGTCTGGCCCGAGTGAATAACGCTTTTACCAGCGTTCGGCTGTGGACCATTGGTGAGAAGCTAATGAAGTGTAGGCATTGGCCGGACGACGTTGGCTTCCGGTATACAGCCCACTTAATCAGCCCATTATCCCTGCGAACCATGAGGATTTCGCGCTACGGAAGAAACCCCACAGCTTCGAATTCAAAAGGCAACTTCAGGTTGGCGTGAACGTCATTAAGTCGGTCTACTAACTGTTAAATTGGCATCGCCGGGGAACCGAAAACAAGTATATCATATACATATCGTCTGCAATGCGACAGCTTTCGCCCTCACCAGAGGTGCAATCTTCAAAATTGCTTCAACTCAACATTGGTGCTGAAGTATTGGAAACCACCTCCTGCTTCAGCTACCTTGGGAGTGTGAGCTTGACTGACCGGCAGCTACACAATGAGCTGCGTATTCCAGCGTTGAAGTCTGCGGTGGGATGTGGGAAGCTTGAGTACCGAATGTGGAACAACCATCAGCTTAGCATTGACACGAAGCTGATGGTGTACAAATCCGTGGTGCTGTCTGTTCTTCTATACGGCAGTGGAACTTGGACTATGTACTGGCACGATGTGCAATATCTAGAGCGGTTACAACAGCAGTGGTTGCGACGCACTTAGCGCATCGGTTAAGGGGACAGAGTTGTTGAAATGGAAGTGTCGCGACAAAATGGCATGTAGCAATGGACTGCATACTTTTGCTGAGACATCTGAGGTGGCTCGGTCATGTGTGGTAAATGGATTGGAAAGGAGTACCGAAGCAGCTATTATATGGTCAGCTGAGGATTGGGAAGCGGTAGGTGGGGAAACCAAAGTTACCTTACCTGGATTTTGCTAATCGCGCGGAAAAGATGCATATTCTGTCAAGGTTACGTGATAATCGGTTCCAGATTGATGAATTATTCGTCACTCAAGGTGCTCTAAAAATCACTTGCGCTGACAAAAAGTACGGTTAAAAAGAAAGATTTTACACATTAACAGCGCCGATAATGATTTAGCACCTTAGTTAACGATAAAGGTGGACATATAAAGACAGTTATCTTCATCTCCTTTTGCTTCTCGGTGAGTGGTCAAAAGCACGCCTCAACGGAAGGACTAGCTATCCATATGTGTAGATAAAATGATAATTCGTAGGTACCAGAATTCTGCGTAGGTTTATTGTGATTTCACATAATCTGCGCTGTTAAAGAAGCCACGTAAATATGTCTGCTATGATGTATCAACTGCTACGAAACTCACAAGCCCCTAGTCTTACATATATCGTAATATTAATGATGCGTTTCACCTTAAAATGCCGAGGCTAAACGTATCGGCACAATAGGAGACTAATTAATTAGTTCAGGACGAGCCTATCATTACCTGGCAAGTATGTTTAATTACTGGGCTCAGAATTAGTATGCTTATATTTTATACCTTGTAGTGAATAATTTCTAATTTAGTTACCAATAGTGCATTAGTTTTCCGCATGTCTAAGGTAAATATTGCTGCATGCATTATACACTTGGATGTTTCACCATCGATCCGTAGACACATAGGAACACGAGTTGCATGTTGGCACATTAGCAACACAGCGTGCACAGCGGATTGTATGGGCATTAGTTTGCATTCATTTCAAACCCGTTTTGATGCACATCTCGTCTGTGTTCAGTTTTGCGACTAAAACATCTAGACAGTACGCCGAGAAGACGAATAAAAGATAACCCACGGACTATTAACTGACGCACGCGCCGACAAATTTGTCACAAAGATTAGGATATAAAGTAAAGCTGTCGGAAATGCAATGTTTTTAACGGACTTCCAAGACTGGAATAAGATAAATACAGATTCTATGAAAACAGGCGAACTAAATTTGACTTTTAGCCTAACAAAGCGCACACTGTGCGATATTGGACAAACGGGAGTAGATATTTTTTGTCTTATTAATTTACCAAATTTGTAGCATTTCGTTAACCGCTGGTACAAGCATTCGAACCGGCGGCAAGCGGTTGATAGCTTTTTAACACACTAAAACACATTTTTGAAGGTATACCAGATTAGAATGTCAGAGTCTAGAGGTCAGTTGTTTCACTCCAGTCCGACCAATCAACCAACGGCGCCAACTTTACATTACCCTGCTAGGTCTGCAATCAGCAGCCGTCCATTTTAGAACTTCATTGGAGCATTGGATGACAGAGGGCAGAAGGAATGGCCTCTACCAGCTCCGTCACTTTCCAATCGTTTCGGAGGTAGCCTGAGTCATTGTGGAACATGGTCCCACAGAGAACCACTGGAGCCGCATTGGAAACAGCTAGATCCCCGTAACCTAAAATGAGAATCCAATAAATGCTTGAAACGTTCCTCGGTCTCGGCAACGACGATGGACTCCGGAAAGCGGTTCCAGTCATTCACAACGCGAGTGGAGAAAGCCATGCTGGATCGCACTCGATGACTCCTCGGTTTGAACAGTTTCAAACTGTGGTCTCTTGTTGAACTCTCTGTGTTGAGATGAAAGAATTCCTGTATTTCTCTCCCCAACTCTTCTCTAAGAATACGTCGGGTGAGGATCAAGTCTCCGCGATGACGACAGTAATCGAGGGAAAGAGGTACAGTTGTTTGAGTCGTAGAGAATAGGACAGGTCCCGCAGCTCAGTAACAAATTTGAATCCACGCCGTTGAACCTCTTCAAGCATATCACATTCAAATTTCGTAAGAAGGTATGTCAGGTCAGGTCAAACGGACGATACAGGCTTCCGCCTAACGAGCGTCCAGTTCTTGTGCCGGTAAGTGAAGCGGCCCACGCACTAAGACGTTGAATTGCCTATTCTTGCTGCTGAAATGGAATGAAGCAAGAACAAGAGCAATCTTTATACTTTCATATGCCAGCATCAAAATACACTACATGTTTCAGTACAACTAAAAGACCTCTGGAAAAGGGATAGACCAACAATCGTCTAAGCACCAGTTGAAGGCTTCTACGGTCTTAGGCTCCACTAAATCAGCAGGAAGTTTATTCAAGAAGTTAACTTATCGGTTCGTAAAAACTTTGCCCTGATGTCCAAACGAGCTGTATGAGGTTTGAGCTGCATGCGCTGCCCGCGCAGATGGTCTGACATTGCCAACTCAAACAGATGGGTGGAACTAATACCACTACGTCCCTTAATGATCTTAAACGTCTCTATCAAATCCCCTCTCAACCCACGCCGTTCCAAGGAAGATAATCCTAAGCTACTTAGACGATCTTCGTAAGACTTTCCTCGTTGACCTTCAATCATACTGGTCGCAAGTTGCTGAATCTGTTCTATACAAATGTTGTCACTCCGGATGTACGGTGACCAGGCCTGAACACAATACTCCAGATGTGGCCTAACCACTGCTTTATATAATGGCAGGAATACTTCTGCTTTAGTGTAACTCAGCGCCCTCCTAAGACGAAATAACTCGTATCGTGCTTTATTGGCAGCCTGGCTACACTGTGCCGAAGACTTAACATTGTTCACTACGAGGACACCTAGATCACGGGCTTCGTCAGTACACCGCAATGATAGAGATCCCACAGGAGACTGAACTGCACTTCCGCTACCACTGCTAGTCAATAATTGACATTTATTGGCATTTAGAGGTAGCTCCCATTGGCTTGACCAATTCATCACAGTGATGAGGTCCTTACCCAATGTCGCTCGGTGTCCCCTACTGACTAGCTTCAAGTCATCTGCAAAGATAGAGCAGAGATCCTCAAGAAGAGGAGCCAGGTCATTTATAAACATAAGAAACAGCCATGGACCAAGTACCGAACCTTGAGTGACACCGCTATAAGCATGACCAACACTAGAACTCGCTTCTCCGGCCCCGACTATGAATGTCCTTCCACTTAAGGATTCAGAGAGTCATAGTAATAGTTGAGGCTGCAATCCAAACCATGTCAGCTTCTCAAATAAAAACCGATGATTCACTGAGTCAACGGCTTGACTGAAGTCCAAATAGCACACCACTGCCGTTATCCCACTATCAAGACATCCGGTAGTCTCGTCTAAAAAGCATAATAAATTGCTAAGACAAGACTTTTTGTAAGAAAGCCACGCTGTTCCGCTCTACTTAGATTATGCCCAGTCAAGTGATCACATATCCTGTTCCTTATAAGCTTTTCCGAGCATTGCATCATGCTGTTGGTTAAACCAACAGGTATATAGTTAAGAGGCACCGACTTAGCACCCTTGTGGATTGCAACAATAGTCGTCTACTTCCAACCACGTGGCAACTTGCGTTCTTGAAGCGACTGGTTGAAAAACTCCGCCACGGGATACTGAAGGATATCAGCCAGAGGTTTAACTATGGCGGGATGTACACTATCAGAACCAGCTGATTTATAAGAGTTCATACTGGCCAACGCTGTGAAGACCCCTGACACATTGAGAATAAGTTCCGGCATTGTGCAGATAGTTGAGCAGTGCGGCTGTGATGGCAAGCCTGACCCACTATCCTTCCGATGCAGGTTTTGGTAGACACGTAACAGCGCGTCTACCTTGTCGACGTCGTCCACAGCCTGGGTACCGTCCTCCATGGTTAAGCAGCCGATCACCTCTCTTAGAGAAGCCTTTGATTGGACAACCTGTAATAACACTTGGGATTAGTTTTCGCAAATTTGGCCAACCTAATCTCGTATGAGGCGGCAAGTAGCACGTGTTCCAGAAGCGGACGTACATGTGAAGTAAATAGGTGTCGGAAGATCCCCGGGGCCAGGCTAGAGAAGGCCCTGCGTAAAGAGTGAAACCTCCTGTAGGTCGCAGCGACCTTTTCTTGGTGTCTTCATTAGATTTGAGGTCATCCGAAAGTATCACACCCAACTCCCTCTCCTGAGTGGCGTTTCTGAGCAAGGAACCACCAAGATGGTAGATTTCAAATAGGGCAGACGCACCAACTGGAAGAATTGGACACTTCTCATGCTTCATGGGCAATTGCCACTTAATTGAACAGTCAGGTAGCAGGTCGAGTGTCGATTGCAACCTGTCAGCATCTTCCATACTGGAAACCTCCATCCACAGCTTCAACTCGTCAGTGTAGGTTAGACAATCCGCCTGGGGTTTGGACGGTTAGTTCTTGATGAAGAGGTTGAAAAGTATATGGCCGAGGACAGAACATTTTGGGATCCTACTAGTCATGAGAACAGGGGCGGAAAATGTTTCGTTTACTTGCACCTGCATCGTGCCGTCGCGAAGAAAATAAGAGATCCAGGAGAGAAGATTCCCGGCAATACCGCTTGCTCGACGTTTAAGCAAAAGTCGTTTGTGCGGGACCCTGTCGAAAGCCTTGCTGAAATCTACTAACACAACGTGTTTGCCGGAATCTAGCGATTTCGCCCATTTCTCCTTAGTAACTAGTATGTTCGAGGTACATGAGCGTGCCCTTCGAAAAGCATGCTGTGCACAAGAGAAATGATTCAGTTCCTCGAGGTAGAGATGAAGAGCTTGCTTCAAGATCCGCTCCATAACGTTACACAATATCGACGTTAAGCAGATAGGACGATAGTTAGCTGAATCTTGCCTGTTCCCTTCTTGGTATATGGGTTTTACAATGCCTAATTTCCAAGCCGACGGGAGACGTCCAGCTTCAAAGGAAAGACGGAAAACCTGACAGATAGGAGGGGCGATGTACTGCGCCACAGTCCTAAGGGAGAGGGGTGCAAGCCATCCGGGCCGGATGAAGAATGCGGATCTAAATCAAGGAAAAGTTTGACCACAGAATTGTTGTTAATGCCTACTTGATCCAATTGATAAGGAAAACTGGACACCGTGTTGTCGCAGGCGGGAGTTTCTTTCGCGAAGAGAGAGGCGCACTGCTGGGCCAAAAGACTGGCTTTGGCAGCGTCTTCGTAAAGTAAATTTAGATGTTCAAAAGAACGCAAGGTGGGGATGCCACTGCCAGCCCTGGTGCTTCTTTTTAGATAAGGGAAAAGCATTTTGGGTGTCGTTTTGAATTATGCTGCTAATGATAGTTCATATTGTTGACGTTTCTGCCGCTTCAACTTGACACAAGCATTTTTGGTAGTCTTGTAGGAAGAGTAATCGAGCTCTGTTTGAGATTGCCTGAAACGATCTCACAATTTGCTTCTTCTGTTCATCAGCGACCTCAATTCACTGTCAATCCAAGGTGGACACCTCTTCAAGGGCTTTCTACGGGAGAAAGGAACGACCTGCTCAATTAGAGCAGTCATTTTGGAGAGAACAAGGTTCCACCCATCGTCAAGAGGAATGGATCTGGCGAGGTGCTTCCGGTCCATAGCGCTTTGCGGCTGTTCCTCAGAAGGAGGGGATCCGCATGCCAAAAGTTTCCGTCGACAACCACCTTGGCTATGGAGCGTGAGGCGATGTGTCCATTGGAATGAAACGACACAATGATCACTTTTGCCGTATGGGTTGTGAGAACTGTAGATTCGTGACATCTGACTAAGCTTGGGGTGAGCACAAGGTCCTAATGTTTTGGAGTTTGGTCCGATAATCAATGCGGATTGGCATGGTGACTGTTCTGCCAACCAACTTACAATTCGATAACAGTCCCCACATAAGGTAACAATCAAAGACTCAGGTGGGACGACCACAAAAAAGTAAGTCCAATCGATATTAGAGGCAGGTAAAATCCCCCAAATAAGCCTGATCATTTCCCGCGCAGTGTTTCCTGATCGAGATTCGAGCAAATGAACTCCGGATTCCCTATGGCGCTCTGTTAGACATCATCAACAGTGTAGGCATTCTGTATCTCATCATGAAGTACGAGCACCAAAGTGCATCAAAATCACCATCGTCGCCACTAGTAGCTGGAACCAAATAGGCCTTGAGTTCGGCCTTCCAGTAAAATATAATGCCGCCACCGGGCCTACCTCCAAGGCGGTCGGTTCGACAGAGACCGTACCCGGGAATAGAAACCTCTGGATCTATGATGTCCGCACATGCCAAGTTTGGGTAAAGGCCATCAAGGCTGGGCGAGTATCTGTCGCAAGAAACTGTACCTCATCGTGTTTATTTCTCAGACTGCGTACCTTGGCAAAAATTACACGCAGTCTGTCCTCATGCTGTACGGTCCCGGGTTGAGGAGATTTGGCCTCCACCGGGTTCTCGGGGTTCTCCGGATTACGCGAAAATCCACGATATGGAGGTCTGTCTCACCATTCGCTTGGCGGAATAGGAGCCCATCAACGGCTGTTTCCATTTGAATACGATCTTCCGCAGAAACATCTCTCAGGACGTAAAAAGGCTCGCCTTTCAAAACTTGAGGTTCGCCGGAGGATGCGTCGGCATTCCTCTTTGTTTTGACATACGATCTTGAAGGGGCGTAAGTTGGAAAGATCCTCTTGCTTCCTCCCCAAACGGAAGGCAGAGATAATGTTTATACCCAATTCACCTTCATCGAATAAAATGAAAATCATTCGCCTAAGCAACCCTTTATCATTCAGCATCCTTTCTTCAGAGGTGTGCTTGGTGGATTCTGGGGCGTTCACAATGATAAGACATCTTTCACGAGAGGGTGGTAGAGCGCGGCCAGAGAACTGAGGCTGTGGTGATGCACTGTCCCTGTTCAACTTTTTCAGCTCGTTGACTTTGGCTAGAACAGATTTCATTTGGGTCTGGGAAGCAGTTTGCTTGGGTTTGGACATTGACTTCGTCTTCTTCATTAAGACAGTGGGGTTTTCTGCATTACTTCAGCGTACGTCTCATTCGTGGGCTCACTGGGCAAGGCGTGTGTCAAAGGTTCTGATTGGGAAGCAGGGGGAACACAGCCTTGTTTACCCGTGGGGCTAGTTGAGCTGGAATTAGGTGTGGACGAAAAGGGAGATGAGACAAGAGAGTCCAATGCAGTGGAAGCTTCAAACTTCATTGGAGTAGAATGAGGGCTCAAGACTGGCAGTCCGGCGTGAAGGCGTCGACTGTTTACCGCAGTACGGCAGTGGCGACAGGAAACCGTGATAGCCGATATAGCATATCATAAATAAATAATAAATAAACGTTTTATTCCTCAGCAGTGCGAGGCAAAGACCAATTGGGTGGTCTTATCAACATGTACAACGTGATCGCATAATATAGTTAATTGTTCGTCTCTTGATCAAAGGTTCCCATAAGGGTTTTGAAATGATTAGCAGTCAATAGGCCAGTCACAATTTGATGGAAAATCTTGGCGAGTGACGACGATGGTACAGAGACATCAGCTTGGAAGGCGTAGTGCATCAACGAACCAGTGCGTCGAAGGAGAAAACAGAATTGGTTAAACGGATTAATAGGAGTAAGATCGTTCTCAAATATATACTCAAGAATGCAATTATTTGTAGGTAATCTTATATTATTGAAACGAATAGAGGATATGTTGACTTTCATACCTATCCAGGACCTTTCTCATACAAATCATCTAGAGTCACCGTTTGGCTTAGTGTTGACCAGATGTTTGCAACAGTCATGTGAATATTAATCATGCGTCTGAATTGTGCATAGGTAGTGCAGTTTCTAACACTCGATGAAAGTTTGTTCCATATTAACGCATATTTTACAGAGAAAAATTTTGAGCGGAGCATTGTGCGAGACTTTGGTATTTTCACTGTGCGCTCGCTGTTTCTTAGTTCATAGCGCATACGAGTCTGAAACTCGAGTTGTGGCTGAGCAGTGAAGGTCAATCCGAATAGTAAGCGGTATAAAAGGCACAGATTAACTTTGAGTCTGCGTAGCCATAGCGGCTCCAGATTTACCGTGTCGCAACGCTCACGGTATGTCATAGTATTAGGCATGTTCAGAAACCTTTTTGTAAATGATCGTTGAATGTTTTCTAGTGCTATAATACCCACTTTTCTCAGATTACTATGCACTATCGTACAGTACTCAAGTTTCGGCCTAACACATATTTTAAAGGCTTGAAGCCTGGAATGCCTCAAAATAAGAGTTCGACTTATATAGGCGATCACTTTTCTGGCAGAAGCCTGCAAGAATATAACATGCTCTAAAAAGTTAAATGAGGCAGAATATCTTAGACCAAGGTCTCGGACTGCGCCACACACAGGAATAGGGGTATCGTTTAATGTAAGGATGTTCAAAGAAGGGCCACAGCCGTAGTACAATAGATTACTCTTGTCCGTGGCAAAGTACAGCTTCCAGGAGTTACTCCAGAGCTCCAATGCGGACAAGTCAGACTGAATATAGGCTAAGTTAGAACAACGTTGCCCAGGGGTGGAACAATACACAATTTTAACATCATATGCGAAAAGGTACGGCTTTCCATACGAGATTTCGTCGAGGAGATCGTTGAAGTAGATTAAGAATATAAGCGGGCCTAGCACGCTACCTTGAATCACTCCACTGGAGATTGTAGTGGCTTCAGATGTATAGTTACCGATTTTGACTACTTGCTTTCTACCCTCGAGGTAGGAAGACAACCAGTCTAGAAGCGAATTAGTGATACCATAGGACATAAGCTTCAGCAGCAATAAATTGTGTGGGACACGGTCAAAAGCCTTTTGGATATCAAGAAATATTACGATGATAGCACTTCCGGCGTCTCTTGCTCTAGTCACATAATCAAGGTAATCTAACTGGCAGGTAGTGCACGACCTACCTTTCAAAAAACCGTGTTGATGTTTACTGAGTAGGCTCATAGAACTCAAATATTTTATTATGCTTTCTTTAACTATTCTCTCCATGATTCTGGAAATAATAGATGTGTGGTGGATTGGGCGGTAATTTTTTACATCTTGCATAGATCCGCTTTTGTGCCTTGGTATTATAGTTGATTGTTGCCAGTGTATACGATACTCCCCATTGAGCATGGAAAGTGTAAATACATTAAGCAAAAACAGGGGGATGTCTGGACCTCCGTGCTTTACCAGTATTGGAGGGATGTTGTCAGGGCCTGGTGAGCATGATGGCCGAACTAATCTGAGTTGGCGACATATGTCACTAAGTGTAAATTCAACAGTTTGGAGTGTATTACTCCCTCTGTGTATCAGCTTGAGCTGAGGATCATCTTTCGCATTAGCGCCATAAGTAGACATAAAGTAGTCATTGAAGATCGAACATATGATTGCACCGTCGGTTATGGACAGATCTTCGTTCTTGAAAACTGGAAAATCTCTAGAAGTCATCATTTCCTGGAGATTCGCATTATTTGATTATGAACAATCTCGTCGGCCCACAGTCTTGAAGGGCTTATTAACCAGTGAACCGGAGCGAGTCTTACCCTAAACGACGTTTCGCACTTTTATGATACAATGCTCAGAAGTACCGAGGGAAGCAGGTTTTGTGCGGAAAATGAACCATATAGATTAGTGAGAAAGAAAGAAGATGTGTTTCGAATCTGGTCAAAAAGGCCACCAAGTTAGTCAGATCAAGTGCCTGGATGAATAAGATATGAATTTTATTAAAGTCTCCAATCATAATATAGAATGAGCAGTCAGGTTTTGTTAGTAACGTCGAGCATAGATCATCCGCAATTTTCCATCTCTGATGCTTTTGTGTCGGAGGATACGTATACATTCCCAATAATAACAGAACTAAAACCATTCGAAAGCTTTGCCTTATATTCAAGCAAGTAGTGTCTGATTGCAAATGTCATCAGGTAAAAACTTATGAATGACTAATTACATCAGCGTTGATAGAAGTAGATGTTGACAACCCATCCACAATTTTGAGGTTATTCTGGGCGGTTAGATCTGACGATAGGATAACCAGGAAGATGAATAACATTGGCTCCTGAATCAACATGTAACAAGCCATCTTTATGCATCGGAATGGATGCGTTCTTTTAGTCCATTTGCTGTATTAAAACAATAAGATCCCCCAATTTTCCAAGAAGTGATCGAATTTCGCTAGATAAGATCAGTAGATTTTGTGCCTTGTCTGGGGGATATGTTCCTTCCTTTTATGATTGATATCTTTAACAAAGCATCGGATCATCGCTCCTGTCAAAACAAAACACTTACGTTAATTCAAATTACAGGGGATAGGCAGCGATTCCAGTTCAATTTCCATTGTATAGCTTAATAATAATCAGCACATTCCCATTTCTACGGTCAATTGTATGTAAAGAACATGTAGCGAGCCTACTTCAGGAATCCGTTCATAATTTTCTCAGTACTCAACATGCAGGAGACAAAAGTCGCTTTGCATCAACCCCCAATCAATAGGACAATTCCATTTTCATTTGAATCATTAGCAAATATAATATTTTGGTTTATTTTGGAGGCATCCCTGCGAATATTTTGCTTTTACTTACAAGCCTAGGGGCTTTTTCTCATTCGTATGTTATACAACCCGAATAAGGTTTTCTTGTTATTGCGAAAACATGCGTTAATGTTTGTTTAACTTTACCACTTGCTTCTTTTTCCTCGGCTGAGTTACTGCCTCATTTGTTTTGAACAAGTGTAATCGATATCTCCTATTACAAATTCACTGCATCGCGTGAAATCTTTTCGGACCACTGTTGGTGAAATAGAACGTAATATTGCCCTGCCATTTCACCGGACACAATTTTTACATAATGCTTTAGTCCAACGTTCAATTTCCCTACTTCTGGACTATTTCATATTGCCACCTAACAGCCTCCTTCCTACAGGTATTCAAATATTCCCATATCGGTTGCATGGCCAAAAGTAGTAAAGATCAATTGGGCAGTTTTACGCCCGATAATTGTTAAATGATCTAATGCCAACATCGAATAGATACATCTAATTTATGTGCCTTGGTAGCTCGCTGCTTAAACTAAAAAGACATAGTCAAATGGGAATTGCATGTTATCAGCTGTGTGTTTGGTTTGGCGTAATCCATACTTATTTTTTGGGCCTGGTCATTAACTAGTCATCTGTTTCATGGAGAACAGGCGCTTACTACAGATTCGCTCTCATACCACTTACTTAGATGAACTTGCGTATGATTATTTCCTGATTGACCTTGTGTACGTGGACGGAATAGCGCTCCGCTGCCTAACAGAGGAAAATGGTCGTTGAGCTCAGTGGAGCTTAATCGTTAGGTAAAACGGTTTGGACAAGAGGAAATTAATGTTTCACTGTTTGGAAATTATTTTATTTGTCATTTTGCTACTCAGTGACTACTGGCCTTTCGCCTCGTAGCTGGCCGGTCAACTTTGTAGTATTTGCAGAACAAATCTTCACCAGTGAGCCAACTACAAGTCGATTAAGGCATTTTGTGCTCTGTCACTAATGTTTGATATTTTAAACTAACTCTTCCACACGTTATCTTGGAGCTACTACCAGAGTTGCATTCCACTGAAGATAAAAGTAAAAGATGAAATTAGGAGCTTAACAGTAATCTTTGATGTTATTTTCTTTGATGTTATGTCTAAATTTTTAGGACCAATCCTTGTCTAAACCCCTCTCCAAGTAAACCTATGTCCGTTGGTTAACCATAATTGAGTACTGACCTTTACAAAGCTTCCATGACTCCTTCCATTACACTAATACTATGTTAACTGTTTCCAATTTCTATTATCCATGCCCCGGTCCTATGTGATTCAACAAATCGGTCAAAACAGATTTTTGCTGCAGCGACGACCGGACCTTACTCAGCCACACTGCATTAATCAGAAAGGAAGTTGTGCTTAATGACCCTTGTCATATGCATGAATTAAGGTTACCAGTCTCATAGCCTGCTTTTCATTTTCTTCCTCCATTAAATGTACATACCAACAGATACGTCAGGAACAATAAATCGAAAGTAAACAATTGTTATCGACGATCCATTGCCGATTCTGTGCGATCCCATGAGTAAAATAGTAATGGACGCCAAATCGCAGTAATGAGCGCATTCCACAATCGTTGCATTCAGACGGTACCGGGGATATAACTAGCTCAGTTATGGCTTATCTGGTAGACAGTGGGCCTCAGGTTGATCCAGTCTATGTTCACTAGGCCCTATACACGGAAATATACCAGACATTTGTAAAGCAGTTGAACAATGAACAATGAACAATGATTTATCACGGGATAAAAGCAAGTGCTTGACACGTTCCGTAGGATGGTTGAGGTGAATATGATAAAATCAAAATATGTCTGGGTCATCTATCGAACGTCTGCCGATATGAATAGTTTGATAAGCAACATCAGTGTAAAATTAAAATAAATTATCGGGCGGAAACATGCAGAAAGACACTGGGGTGCAGTGATCATTGAGGTAAAGAGTGAGAAAAGTAAAGTATGGTCGCTCACTTAGGTCCATTTGATACAGAAAGCCTGTAGAAATGCATCCTTGGCGTAATCCACAGTAGGGGAATTTAGGTAACAAAATGTTGGGAGCTAAGAGCAACATCTAATCGTTTTTTGAAAACATCCAGGGTAGGAGAGGATACAACTGAGTCAGGAAGTGCGTTCCAAGGTTTGCAAACCCGGAGGGAAAAGTAATTCCGTCGACACTCTAGACGGCTGTATTGTTCCTTCAACTTTAGGCAGTTACCCCTGAGCTGCGTGTTGTGGCTACGTTTCAGCAAATGGCGGCATACGTGATTGGGGTCACTCAATATTTGATAGGCTAATATGAGATCACCGCGCAGTCTTCGATAGCGCCCGCTGAAAATTCCCAACAACTTCAGCCTTCGGTGATAAGAGTGGTAGCGCAGACCCTGCACATTCTTTGTTGTTCTCCGTTGCGGTGCCTCTATCGCTTCTAGGTCACGCTTCAACCAAGGTTGCCAAGCTTGGATAGCGTATTCAACATGCGGGCGCACGTAGGAATTGTGCATCATTGGGAAGATTGATGGGTCAAATCTCCCGAATGCTCTTCGCAGCATGCCGACATGCTGGTTGCCTCTTTTCGCAGCTACCTCAGCCTGTTTTGAACAGTTGAGGTCTCTCTGTACGATCGCACCCAGGTCACGTTCCTGGGAGCTATTCTGCAGTCCGTTGGTCCCAAGTGAATAGGTGTAGTTATGACAATGGCGTAATTGTACGACGCGACATTTGTCTACATTGAACGGTAGGGCGTTTTGAAGTGACCAGTTCGACACTGTGTTAAGATCGCACTGGAGCCGTTTGTGGTTGTCCGGTCCTCTGATCCTTCGCCATATCTTGATATCAGCGAAAAATAGGAAATCTGAAGTAATTGATCTCGCCAAATCGTTAATGAACACCAAGAATAGACGAGGTCCAAGAACCGAGCCTTGTGGTACTCCGCACGCCACATCGATTGCATCAGACAATGATTCTCGGACTCTCACCACTAGCCGTCGTTCTTGTAGAAAATTGTCAATCCAACTCAGGATTGGGTTGCCAATGCCGTAATTACGAAGCTTGTAAAGGAGAATGCGATAGATTAAGCGATCAAATGCTTTTGAAAAGTCCAAGTAGATGACATCGACCCCTACTTTATCATCAACAGCATCAGTCCAGCTATTACGTGCAATTAATAGGTTAGTATTACACGAATGCTTTTGACGAAAGCCATGTTGCTCTGGGGCTATTAAATTGTGGCTTTCCATGTATTCCATCAGCGCGTCTGCGGCGATTGATTCCATCAATTTGGATAGTACTGGAAGTAGTGTTATTGGACGGTAGTTTGCAGGATCAGTGCGGCTACCTCCTTTATGAATAGGAGTGATGACCCCTTACTTCCAAACTGGTGGAATACGGTTCTTCTCTAGACATCGCTGATAGAAAATAGCCAGTGGTGCTGCTAGATCACTAGCTACTGCCTGTAGAGCCTTTGGTCGGATATTGTCAGCTCCGGGAGAACTGTGGATACGCAAGGATAACAACTTCTTCAACACCGCTTCCGCAGTGAAGGTTATGTTTTCTAAACCAGATGAAGGAGTAGTAGGAATGAGGAGAATGTTCGTGCTCGTTACCTCCTGGAAAGTTTTGGAGTAGTGAAGCCGTAGGAGATCAGCTGCTTCCATTGCTGATCGCGTGCACCCATCAGCCGTGACTAGTGCTGGAATCCCCCGCTGTACCTTTCGAAGGCCGTTAACGTGCCTGTACAGGAGTTTGCGGTCGTACAGAAGCGCTTCATTAACTTCTGCTGATGAGTGACCTTGTCTTCGCGGATCAGTTTCACACAGAAGTTACGATGGGTCACGTATGCAGTCCACGTTTCGGCATTCGGGCAGTCCTGGTGATCTCGCCATGCCAAATCCCTCCGGGACATATATTTACGTGTCCTGCTGGTGTGCATCTTAAAGCCACATCCCAGGAACGCGACCTGGGGACCATAATATCCGCCGACCTGAGCCCGAGCGCCAATGTAGCTAAACTGGCGCGAAAGGCTAGCGTTCGCCTGGCCCTCCTTGGACGGGCACTAGGGTCTTTCCCTAGAGTGAAATTTATCCTTCTCTATAGCACTTTAGTACGTCCGCTGCTGGAGTACAACATACTTGTCCAGCCGCCGTACCTGAAGAAGGACGAGGCCATGCTGGAAACTGTACAGCGCAGAGCCACTAAGAGAGTGGACGGACTATCCCACTTCTCGTAAGAGGAGCGTCTGGCGGCCCTTAACCTCTTCCCGTTGAAATATCGCAGGCTTCGTGGCGACCTTATCTTAGCTTATTCCGTCCTGACTAATAACAGGCACCCAAACGCAAGATTGCTGGTCCGCGCCCGTACAGATCATCTTCGAGGGCCCTCACGCAAACTGTTGACTCGTAACAGTCACCTTCTGTGCCGAAGAAACAGTTTCAGTGTGCATATTGCCTTCGCTTGGAACGCCCTCCTTTAAGTTGTTGTCTCAGCGCCCAATACGGAGGCCTTCAAACAGCGCCTAGACGCTTGGCTCTTACCTAGCTGGTCTTCCACGTTGCTAAGATCTGGCCATTTGCCAAACTAACACGCGGCGCTTCTATCATTTTGCTTCTATCCAACTTTGCCGAATTTACCTACACCACTCTCTTGTTCCAGGTATCCACGTTCCCACAGTCAACTCGCTGAATACTTGTGATGCACACCACTACTGCGTCGAGACCCACAACATCTGGTATCTACCGACGAGATCAGGACCTTGCCGTAAGATCCCGAGGCAGAACCACCGAAAAGCTACGCTTACTCGTTCTGCGCAAACCCGTAAAACCCGTGAAACCCGTGAATTACTTGGACCTACTTCCAGCAACTACTACTTACGATGAGAAGCAAAAACTGAAACTACTTCGTCACCTGTTGGGCAATGAAGGTCAAAGTTATTTAGATGCGTTAGATCTGCAGAATTTCGATACACTTACAAAGGCATTGGATGTACTCGATCAGTCATGGGGTGCACGGCCAAACATTTTCGCTGGACGATACAAGTTCTGCTGTTTGAGGCAAGAAGATGCAGAGCCACTGGAACAATTTGTCGCTCGTTTAATTCGGTCTGTAAAACCTGTGACTACACTAGCATCCCGAAGAATAATCATCATCATCATCATTACGCGTTAGCTGGAGGTGGAAAACTCCTCAGCCATTGTGCCGCAATACAAAAGGCAAGAAAAAGAAAAAAAAAGAAAAAAAAAACAACAACAGCGGCACGCCCGCTGAGTCCCCAGTAACGGATGGACATCGTTCCGGAGAGCTAACAGTTGGCTGCCGTAAAAGGAAAGTCATATTATGCCTAACGATTGAGATGGTGATTAGAGGGGATGCTAAACAGGAGGGGGATGGACAAAGGAACTCACGACACAAACGCCATTGGGGCCGGCTCCAAGCCATATCAGCAAGTGTGTCCAACCAAACGTGTTCACCGTCCTTAGGACCCCAGCTAGGCAGTCGGAATGCACCAACTGACGCCAACTTCGAAGTGAGGGTTTTCATTTCTCTCGACCAAGTCATCACTTGGCCTCCCCTCTTCCTCTTCCAACCGCACCCACAACGCGCAAACAATGCACGTCGTGGGAGTCGGTGTGCTGGCATGCGCAACACGTGGCCCAGCCATCGGAGCCTGGTGCGTGATATAATCGTGCTGAGCGGTTCACTCGCTCTTCCTGCACCAAATACGCGACGCCGAACACGCTCATTGCTCACGCGGTGTTCCCACCAGACATGAGCTAAGCTGCGAAGGCAGCGATGATCGAACGTGACGAGTCTCTTCATGTCTGTCGACCTGATGGGCCAGGTTTCACAGCCATATAGGAGAGTTGAACGGACGGCTGCGTTGTAAACTCTGCCCTTCAGGGCGAGAGTAATGTCGCGTCTGCGCCACATGTGGCGAAAGGCTACTTTCCGAAGCTCCTTCAAAACTTACCTGGGAGAGAGCCATAGAGATTGCAAGATTAATAAAAGCCGCCGTTGAATATTCGAGCCTATTCAAGTCGAGTGATATACTAGAAGTCAGTAAGATTCAGCACAAGGGTTCCAGTCAACCTCAGAATTCGACTGTTTCGTGCATTAGATGTGGGAGTTCTCGCCACAAAGCTGACTGTCAAACATGTCCGGCTCGTACAGCTGAGTGTAAAAGCTGTGGTAAACTGAGTCACTTCGCCAGATGCTGCCGCTCGCGTCGAGTCGCGTTAATTGACCAACAAAATAATGTTTCCACCTCACCGACTACACCGAATGTTTTTTCTATCAGAAGAAGATTACAACCAGAAACACGACGAATTGCTTCGCTGGAACCCAAGCTCCCTGCTCCTGACATACGTACCGTTACACTCCATGGGCTTTACACTTCTGTACCAGTGACTATGGAGCTAGACTCGGCATCGCCGATAACAATTATCCCGTCCAGCATTTACGACAATTACCTGCAAGACATTCCATTACATCCTACGTCGTATAAATTCGAATCGTACACAAATTCCCGTGTGCAAATTCAGGGATATAATGACGAAACTCAGTTTACTCTCAGTCGCATCTGATGTTGCCGTGTACGTTGCCTCCGTAGACAGTCCAGCCTTGCTGGGGCGAAATGCTATGGTTGCCCTCAACATAACACCATCTATCGAGCGAATGCGCATCATGACACTCAAAACATCAGTACTTAAAAGCTTATATCCCAAATTATTTAGTGAGTCGATTGGTCGGATTCCATCTGCTGCTCATCGATTATGCCTTAAAAAGGACACTAAACCGTTTTCGATTTCGCAGCCACGTCCTATTCCATTGGCCAAACGTACGATGGTAGAAAAGGCCATACAAGAGATGATTTCCAACGATTTGATAGAGCCAGTTAACTGTTCCGAATGGGTGCATCCCATGGTCACGGTGTTAAAGAAGGACGGTATTGTGCGCATATGCAACGACTTGAAAGCGTTGAATAGCCAGATCGTCGTCGAAAATTTCGTTCTTCCCACATTTGACGAGTTGTTGGTCAAGATAACTGGCGCGCCATTTTTCTCAAAACTAGACCTGAGGAAGCCCTTTTTCCACATGCCATTGACACCAGAATCCAGACTACTTACGGCTCATCTGACATGGAGTGGTCTATTCCAGTACAAAGTCTTGCCGTTGGGACTTAGCTCCGCTCCAGCGGCTTGGCAGAAGTTTATGAATCACTCACTGGCAGATCTACCGGGACAAATCGCTTACATGGATGACATATTCGTTTTCGGGAAATCAAGAGATGAGCACGACTCAAGGCTGAGCGCTATGTTGCAGCGATTGGAGAGACTAGATCTTCGGCTAAACCTGGAAAAGTGTAAATTTGTGCTACGGATGTCGAGTTTTTTGGATACGTCTTATCAGCTGGTGGAATTAGGTCATGCGCAGCTAATACTCGAGCTATCACGGAAGCCCCTGTACCAAAGAATACATCCGAAGTTAAGCACTTTCTTGGTTTATGCTCGTACAACTTGCTCTATTTGCCCGATTTTGCAACTATAGCGGAGCCATTGAGAATGCTGACAAAAGAAAAAGCTACGTTCAATTGGGGCTCTTCGCAGCAGTCGGCCTTTAAAGAAATTAAAAGACGCCTCGTCTCCACCCCAATGTTGTTCATTTTCGACGAAAACTGCCCAACATTCTTCTCAACGGATGCGTCAAACATCTGTTTAGGAGCGGTCTTGTCTCAAATTCAGAACAGTGAGGAAAAAGTGATTGCATATGCTTCTAGATAGTTATCGCCTACTGAAGTTTCATATTCCGCAGTTGAAAACGGAGGCCATCGCCTGTGTATGGGTCTGTGAAACATGACACCTGTTTCTGTTTGGTCGGAGATTTACATTGCGCACGGATCATGCTGCTCTAACTACCCTCCTCAGCCGAGGAACCAATGGTCACAGGCCACTACGGATTAACCGCTGGTATGCGCGCTTACTGAACTATGATTTTCAAATCATCTTCCGCCCTAGCTCCGAGAACCGTATGGCAGATAGCTTATCACGTCTCCCATTGGATGATTCTGACAAGAATGAAGACGACGAAGAAAAAGTCATGATTTCTGCTTTACAATCAAGTGAGCTCTCCGCGGTTACTAAACAAGAGCTTCAAGAAGCTAACCGGAGTGATTCATATGTGCAAGATGTCATTCACCATCTCTCTTAAGGCTGGCCTCGCTAAGCGAAGTTGAGTGGTGAACTACGGGCGTTTTATGTTTTACGACATGAGCTAGCGGTCGTTGATGATTGCCTTATGCGAGGATCGCGACTCGTAGCTCCACAGAAACTGACATCAAAAATTATCCAATGTGCACCCGACGGACATCCGGGTATCGTACGGACGAAGCGCCGACTTCAAGAATACTTTTGGTGCCAAAAACAAATAAAATGGCAAAGGCGTGTGTCCGGTCTTGCGATCCATGTCAGAAGGCCGACAAGAGCTCCAAACCAATCGATACCCCCATCCAACCTGTTACTTATCCAATGAAACCTTGGTCGAAGGTGGCGATTGACATCATGGGACCGTTTCATTCTGCGCCACAGCACCAGAGGAACTGCTTAGTTGCCACGTGCTATTACAGTAAGTGGCTGGAAATCCATTTGTGTGGCGATGTGACCACCTCAACCGTTATACGGTGGCTGAAACATCTGTTTGCTAGATTTGGGTTTCCTGAGAAAATTGTGAAAGACAACGGACCACAATTCACGAACTATGAGTTTAAACGTTTCTTACAACTTCGTGATGTGAAGCACGTACATACTGTCCCGTACAACCCAGCTGCCAACGGCATGGTTGAGCACACTAATCGCACGCTAAAGGAAACTATACAGACAGCACGTTTGTCCGGCAGGCAGTGGGAAGATGCCGTTTTGGAGGCTCTTTTTACTCACCGAACATCGCACCACAGAGCGACTGATCGCACGCCAGGTGAGCTGATGTTTGGCAGGAAGTTGCGTACGAAATTAAACGCAGCTATTTCGGCTGCAGAAAACAATGACCCCCACCAACTGGAACGTCGCCGGGGTTGTCAGTCATCCTACGAAAAACGGGCCACATCGCTGCGTCCTGGAACGTTGGTCAGGATAAAGGAGAGGCAAACACGGAAAGGAGAACCGGCACTGACGAGACCCATCAAAATTACTCGTGTGCTAGGGCCAGGAAATTGTGAGTAAGCAGAGGGCCGACGAGTCAACGCCAGACAACTATATTCAGCACTTCAACCGAAGCAGTGTCCTGAAGCGAGGGCCACCGCAGTGAACCAACCGCTGAACAGGGGGAGTAGTGTGGCAGCGCGTACGCGCGGGCCTTACCACGACCGCACTTCGTAGCTTGTGATTGGATGCCCGTCCGTTCGCGATCAATACCAGGGTTGTTTTGAATGTACTGAGTGTATGTACCGTTGGCGTGAATAGAAGTTTGTGTTGCGTACCAGTAGAGTTCTGCTTCCTGGTTCGGGGCTTTGGTCGTGCTTGTTCAAGACCCTGCGTGCAGGGGACTAGTGTACGTGTAGACACAACATTAGCCGTATGTTCCTCAAGTATATCATTTAATGGGCATTATCAAGCACCTAAGTCTTTCTCCGCTGTACGTCATTGTTCAGTATCAGAGTTCTAGTTCGCCGCGGACTAGAGTGTCATAACAATATTAATGCAACTTAAACATATTCGGCCAACTATGCTTTCCATCCCAATCACTGCATAATACCTTCAACCGAACGACAGCTAGAAATGGAGATGAGTCTCCTGGCCCAATGCTTCTAACATTTTTAGAAACATATTGTCATTCTGTAAAAATTGTCCGAAAGCCCGTCATCTGTACAGGTAACTAGGTGAATTTTTGGCGTTTATTTTGCCGCGGAGTATTCATGTTCTTCTAGATGGAGGGGGGAGTAGGGGTATTCTCTTACTAAAATACGATAAATGCTTTCATCCTGAATTCGACCTAAATTGGAATCAAAATACTGTGACCTCTATTGTTCTAAGAGGATAACGTTTTATCGGTTTCTCTTACGTAGCAGCTAAGAGAGAGATGGAAAATCCTACTGGTTATTTCCCATCTATAAATCGATATTTGCTGTTAACCGTCGCTATTAAAATTCGGGTCTTGAGCTTCTTCCTCGTAGGTATATGTTTGCTTCATTGTTACTCAATCGCTTCATGCACTCTGACCGGTAATGACAGTGTTGGTACTGTTTAGGTACATATGGTTGAACTGGGATTCGACTCGATGTTTTTAAGGTCACAGTCGTTGCTCCTAACCATAAATCTGCACTCAACGTCCAATTTAATATTGTATAAATCAAATGCTGGTCTGTTTGATCCAACCATTGCGTATACGAATCATGAAGAAATGTTTTAGTCTGGAGAGTAAAGCACTTTTAAGGGACCGAATCCCTGCAACCACTCAAACTGAGTGGCATTTTATTCGATACGCTATACCCATTTACATGTGGTATGCTACCATTCAGTAAGTATTCGGGCGCTCCTTTTTGACTGACTGGTTTCGACTGGGATGAAATAGCACACTCGGTAAAGTATCAGATTGAAATTGAAAGTTTAAGCAGGTAAAGCTATTGAAATAATCGAATTAACATTAGTGAAAGATAATAATTATATCAACTTCTTCCGAAAAGCAAAAGGCAGATGGTTATTTAATTCCATGTTGCTCAATGGTCCTCATGGGTTTTGAACTACGGCTACCGCACTTTAGCCTTAGTAAGTGAACAGTAGATTCAGAAACACAATATTTAATCCATCAGCTACAAGTAATACTGCCACCTTCGGATGATTCTAAAGACGTCGAATCTAATGCGTTCAACCTGTACAAAGTGAGAAATATATGTCCATTTCCGTGTAGATTTTTCGGTTGCTAACTAGAAGCATGTTAATGTAATGAGGTGTTATTTAATGTATCCTCGTTACTGTGTGCTGGTAGTTGATATCGACATCACATCAAATTTCGTTTTCTTGAGGATGGACGAATGTTCTAAATATTTCTTTTTCTACCTCTGCTATAACAATGTGTTCCCGATGTGCTTAACCTATATGGGAAAATTGAATAACTGGTTTGATTCACTAGCACAACCATCGATTTATTGCTGCATTATTCATTTCTAACAACAACCACAACAACAACAACAACATTACTGACCGGTGTGTAAGTGGACAAGCATGTAGCACATCAAAAACGAGAGAGTCAAAAAGGTAAATAGTAGCCACGCCAGTGTAAAAAAGAACTAAATGTTGATAAAATCTGGTCAAATAACGGTCTTTCAACTATCGGTTTAACTGTGAATTCATTTCCATTCACACTGCACATTTGCGAGTCAGATAACGGGGCAATTGATTGCTGCAAATCCACCAACGTTTTCTAATCAACCTAGACTTTACCATGCCGTCATATTTCCATTAAAGGCAGTTTTGGTATTAAAATGCTTGCTTAACTAAGTTGGCTAGGCGAACAACCTCCTCGTGGCGCCAGTTAATCCCGTTCCAGCAATTGGTGCGGCGGCATTGTTCCAGGACGAGGTGGGTTTCCACCTGACAAGCGTTCTCCATATAAAAGCCACAATAGTCTGTCTAATAACATTGCGACATGGCAAATGTGGTTCGCCACTAAATAAAGCCAATACTACTTGCCTTTTCGGAGTAGGTTACAAACATCCCATACGTCATCCAATTCGAAATCTTCCTTTGATCTTTCTTCGATGGAAAATCCGGTGAGTAAACGCACAGATTCAGAGTCACATTACCAAATTCACTCAAAATGATATTTTGCACATACCCGCAAATAAATACATGCACACACACATATGTTACTGTTTAACCTTTAATTATTGTGTGCAATTACCCATCACACATGTTGGTAGTATCGTGGTCATATTTTTACACGCGTGCCCCACACTGCCGAGAATAAACTATTACTTAGTTTTTTACCAATGGTAATTAGTTGTTCTTCGAACTTTATTGAAACCATTCCAATTAGATGGAAGCATTTTTTCAGAATATAATTGAATAAGTCGAAGGCATCCCCAGCTTCTTTCAAGGCACTGGCTGTTAATTGCATGTAGTCTTGCAGTTATGATTAACCAAACAACCTAAGCTTAATGTCAGCTAGGTGATTCCACTTTATCACGAACTAGCCAATAATTCGACGGCAGTTTTACAGGCAAACGCAAGCACGCTGTATATGGGGAATCAAAGGCACACAAGGCGATGGTTGGACCGTTGTCCGCTCCACCCCGAGTGTATGGAAGCACTTTCCGAGCCCAGGGCGGCCACAAAGAAAATGCACCCCGTCCCCTCCAGCAAAGATCAACTGTCCCCTGGAGCTAGTATGGACGAGGTAGTGGGTAATAGACAGGTAGGCACCTTGTCAACATGCACATTCAGCGCAGTCACAGCCAAGTGCTTGAAATGGCAATAATAAATAAAATATGTCAATTAAGGCGTAGGGATATGCAGACATAATTCTTCGCTGTATTAGCAAATGAAATAAATTCGTTATTAACAGCTCCGAGATAAGTTCATCGTGTTAGAAAAAGATAGTAAAAGATGTCACAAATTCGAGAAAGTTAAAGAACTTAAGCACCATTAGATTAAGCGACCCGTTTAACTTACTAGAATATTGTGAAGGTAGAAGTTAACATAACGCAACAAAATGAACATTGAGACAACATAGCAAACCAACCACCTGACATAACGATACTCAACAAGGAAGCACGCTTGGTACACCGAATGGAAGCACCTGCAGCGTATCTACCAACGCTGCGCCGGTTCTGCTTATCTTCTCAACAGGACCCATCGTCGTTTCAATGCAGGTCCCGAGTGACCTCGGTCATGAGGCTCTAGGCCTGCCGGACTCACGCAGTTCCGGCCGCATACGTCAAAAGAGAGAGTATTTTGGGCCCTAGCAACTATGCAACACTTATGTTTACTGACATCTGCAATGCAGAGTATTACTCATAAAACACAGGAGAGTGTCATCTCATTACGGATTACGGCGCTGTAGTCGAAATTATAAAATTTACAAACTGGGCATTTCTAGCAGAACGATCTCCCGATTTCGCCTGGTCTGATTTTGAGCACTTACTCAACATATTAATAACTAGTGGTTTTAGAAAGAGGTCTTCACGAGCGAAGACATTACAATCATTCATATGCAGCAGGATACGGAATTGTATCGTTACGCGGAAGTTATTCTGACGAAGATACAACTAGTCACTGAGTGCCGCAATGTGGGAAGCCTACACTATCCAAAGGAATCACTGCGTATATCTGGTTCGCAAATATAAAGTACAGCATCGACAGAAGCTAGCTGAGAAATTCATTTTAAACCCCAAACTTCTCTCTAAACACGTCAACAAGCGCCGCAAAGTGCATCGAGGTGTTCCTGCCTTACACACCTTACGTGGACTCTCACAAACAGCAACAGAGGCGGCCAAAGCCCTATGTCAGCAATCCGCACCGAAATTACAGAGCACGACCTCGCCGCATACACTGTTTTCGCACGCTGTAACACTGCTAGGACTTAGCCACATCACTTTTACAACTACGGATATTATGAATAGACCAAGTGCCCTGCGCGGACATGCCTCTCCCAGTTTTGATAATATTCGTCCAAAGGCGTTGACATTGTCTGCATAGACTTGGCGGACCCACTCTACAAGTTCTTCCAACGATGCCTCGATGAGATGCAGGTGCCAACTAGTTGGAAGCAGATAATCGTCACTGCTATCCATAAAGGGGGAAGTCGTACTGATCCGGCCAACAATGGCCCGTTAACACTAATTCCGGTACTCTCCAAAATCATGGAAGCGATTGTTGCCGAAGCGGTCATGAACTACTTGGAAGAACGCAATATCATAGCACAAGAACAACATGGATTTTACAAGAACCGATCTTGCACTTCAACTTTGCTACTTGCTAGATCCAGTGGGGCTGAGAACATCGACAGCGGCGTAGGTGTTGATGTCGTATGTCTGCACCCTCAAAGGTCTTTGACCGTCTGAAGCACCTTATCCTCCTTCACAAGCTGAAATGCTGTGGAATTGGTGACCCAATCCTCGGCTTCATTGGTAACATCTCGCTTCAACAACATCTGAATGTAAGGTTTCGCGGCGTCATCTCTGACATAAGCGATGTTAAGTGCAGAGCTCTCCAGGGCTCAGTTTTGGTCCAAGACTATTCCTGATGTACATAAAGGATCTCGCGACAGGGGTCACATCCAACTCCTTACGTTTCGCTGATGATCTCCAGATATGGCGAGTCATTAAAACAATTAGAGATAAGGCAGCAGTTCAGAAAGACCTTGACAGGGTCTACGAATGATCGACTCACAACCTGCCTCAGTTCTACGCTACAAAGTGTAAGGGGTTGATCATGCGCCATTAAGCCACTTGCGAATACAGACTGTGGGATCAAATATTTCAGCGCAGTTCAACGGAATGCGATTTAGGCGTGATAGTGCAGGAAGGTCTGGGTTGTTTCCTTAGGCTGAAAAAGCCACCAAAAAGCTAACCAACACCTTGGCCTTTTGCAGAGGGTATTCGGGCACTTTGTTCTATCTATCATTTCTCAGACGCTCAAAACTTATATTCGGCCTCGTTCTGAGTACGCAATTCATACCTGGCAGCTATGACAAAAGCAAGATCTTACCGCTCGTAAACTGCCACAAGGAAAGGCGACCAAGCACGTAAAGGGTCTGTTTCATCTCCCTTACCGATTGAGACTAAAAACCCTCGGGGTCTGCAGTGGACAATTTTGAGACTTGGGTATAAACTTGATAATGACTTATATGATCATGAAGAATCCAAACCATTTTTGTCGTCAATTATTAAAGAAGAATCGCAAACCCCACTCAGATGACACCAGCTAAAGCTGGCAACACAATACAGTAGGCTGGAATGCCGCCGGAATTTCTTTTCCTTTCGTGTGCGCTAATAATGAAACACTCTTCTCACATACATTGTTTCTTCCCCCAGGATAACGATTTTCAAACAACGTCTGAATGCTTCGCTTATCCACTTCGATTACGCTATATACTCTGTGATGTCTAAGTCAATCAAACGCGGTCAAACAATGCGCATTCTCAGCTTTTGTGCTTCCCTACTTACACGCTGCTGCGGTAGAATATCGTTTCGGATATACTTCAACTGCATTTATCACTTACAACAGTCCAATACATCGACGCACGAGTGAGCGTTATTGGTGCTTTTATCCTTAAGACATACATTCCGCATATTGCTTTGCCACACTACTCTACAGTAACAATTCAATACGCATTCGAAAGTATCTTAATGATGCAATGCATCCGCATCTCTAGACGCTTAAACTGACGATTTACACTTAGCTTTGCTTTTAATTCAACCATCCTACGTGATTTGTAAAGCAATCGCTTTTTCACCCGTAGTATATCATTGTTTTTTGTTGTTCAAATAGTCCTTGAGGATCAATATTCTCCTATTGTGATCGTAGTGCATAATACACAAATATGGGCCTAGGTGAATACAATGCATTGGTGCTGAGATTCCCCAATTGTCTAGGTTGAACCAGAAAGCAGCCTCAATAACCAGACGTAGTTTTCCATGATGAAGTTTACCATGTGTGTTCGGATTTTTCCATCACTTGATTCCAGTATCCACATGGTAACCGTAGCTCAGAAGCATGGGAACAGGTGTGTTTTTCTGTTACGTCCAAGGTGGTGCTTTGAAATTTCAATCACCGGGGCTTCGCAGTCCCTGTGCGCCTACTGTCCGACCTGAGTGCAACTAATAATGCTGGTGACCTTGATTAGTGTACAGAAATCTATTTGAGTTTTGAAAAGCACAGTAAGAAGACGAAAACTGGTAGACGCATGCATTTCGTATTGTCTCCTCAGTACTATAAACAATAACCGGTATGCAAATATATACTTAAATATGCGTGTGACCGAATGAACATGAGGTGTAAAATGAATGATGGAACTTCCACCCATATGTCCACGGCTGTCTTAAGCTGATAAATAATCGCTTTTGAACACACAGGACCGGCTTCATCCGGCTTCTCGCAAAGGTCTCGGCGAAACGGAGGAAGCGGGGATTAGGGTGGTGTAATACAAGTGTGAACGCGGATCCGAGCTCTATCCGGTGACACGTAGTCAAAAGGTTTTTACCTATTGAGGAAGCTGGCGGCTTGCGCAAGCACGGAACTTCAGCGGGACTGGAATACTGATCAATTTCACGTTGAACCCACCTTGGCACGTGTATCTTTATTCGGGAAGTCAAAGACCGATTGGTTCTGCCTGTGTAACTGTCTCCGCAGTCGCACACGAATGTGTATATGCAGTGTGAGTTGGCCCCTATCGGTTGAGCTTACTTCGTTGGAGGCACCGGTAAGTTACAGGTTCTAATGATGATCACAACCTGAGCAGCACAGTAACTTCCCTACGTAGCACAGATTAACCGTTTCGTGGTTTTCAATACAGTAAAGTCACCCTTCAAAGACAACTCGATATAGATCTTTTTCTTGGCTGCCGTTTGCACCAAGTCTTTCGGGCCTCACTGTTGACTGCTTCTCTCTATAAACCTGCGTGGATAACCATTCGCAACGAGTGTTGTTGTAACTAGCTCTAACTCGTCGGCTAGACAATCAGGCGAGCAAATGCGTCTAGCACGACTAACTACAGTTTTCACAAGGGTCCGCTTGTACCGCACTGGTGTGAAGCTGGCGAAGTGCAGGTATTGGTCTGACCAGGTTGCTTTTCTGTAGATAGACCTTTTACCCAGCCTTTTTTCCCTGCGACTGATAAGGATGTCTATGAATGGAAGACACTTCTTCTGTTCCACTTCGCAGGTGACCCACAAGTTTGTATGTGCTCAATTGAGTTGCTGCATCAACTGGAGCATTTGCTGCTCCAATGAACAAAAGGCCAATATGTCATCCACATAACGCTTATAGTATGGTAACTGGGCTATTTCTGCGGATATGTCTCTTTCTATTATCATCTACCACTTTTCGTCTTCTTACCATGCTTTTCGAATTTATGAAGGGAACTAACTGCTTTAAATTTTTCAAACGACGAATTCCCGCTGAAACTATCAAACTGCTTCATCGTGTAGTCAGCCTGAGGTTCAAGATCGTGTGCGCACGTGTGGAACTATCCTTTCTTAGGAAATGTATTTGAGTTTTGCTCAATGCGAATATCATAACGCTTATGAAATACAAAGGCCATTCTTTTAGCCTTACTCTATATGCGCACTTGAAAGGCCGCATTGGCTGAACCTGGAAACGCTTGTGTGTGACCGATTCAAAGCGACACTTAGGAGTCTATTAAATTGATCCGCTATGCTCACTGATTCCCTCGCGGGCAGTCATATCTGGTGACTAGTAAGTGATTTGTAATATTTGTGAGTTTCAGTAGTGCTTCTTAAAACATTGATTGTTGTGGACCGCTTATCCAGCACCGGTTTGTAGTTTGATTCTGCTACGAGTGCGTCAGTTTTAGACTACCAAACGATTGCTACTTACATACTTCCACATTCAGTTTTTTATTCGAGTGCAGAATTGGGTGTAGTGATCAACAATCATCACGGAAACCAAGTACTCTATGACGCTTCCTCGTTTTGGAGTTCAGTTGGAATCTCGGGTTCAAGGCTCAACAATCTTCGTTGCCAGTGCCCACAGGTTGGCTCCTCCGCGTAAAGTGAGCAATCCCGGAAAGTAACTTATTAACACTTTTCATGTTATTGATAATACATAATCTTTTCTCCATACAAATCACGAGAGTGAGTGTAGCTATATTTCCCGCTGTTCAACCGTCATACTGAACCTAGGAGCGCTTAGGAAAAGGCAGCTATTATCGAGGTAAGATTTGGGGGGGGGTAAAAATGACTGCTACTCTTTGCATTAAGAATGGCCCATCTTCTATAGTGACTATAAAGTAGGTTAGCTCAACTGTGGTGTTATGGTAGTGCTTTAATATTTTTCCTTGAAAGAGAAATCAGTGCATAGAAACAATTGCCCTGTAGTCTAACATGGCCGCAACCGATGTATGAAGACAGATTGTTAGTAAATCTTAAGCGACAAATTATCAAGAAAACCGCAGACTTGATGTCAAGTGCATACGTCAGATAACCACATTGTCTGCGCCATCTGCAGAGGCTCCGTATACCCATTATTTTTCACCCTATGCGATTAGCCATGCAATGTTCAATGTTTTTATTACAACTCGCACCATGGGTCTCGAGATTTGCTTTGGATAGTCTTATGTGACATCTGTTGCTATGGCCTGTTGTGATGTTTATTGTTTTCCTAGCCATATCTACTTGGTTCTATTCCAACCCACGCTGTTAGATACGAGCGCGCTCATACTGTGTAATGGGCCCAAGTGTCCCACCACATACGCACTTAAGACATTCTCCAGTCACTGGGGGTAATTTAACGTGGTATTCCCTTCAATCCCCATTTCCTTGGAAACACACTATACACACCAACCTATTCAAAAGAAAAAGAACCAATTGCGTAGGTTTCATGGAATCATTAAAATAGGCGAGCCGATTTCGCCTAGGACTCTGTATTTTGATCAAGTGGAACAGTGATAATGGAGGTGATTTTCTTATTTCTGCGCCTTTGAAAGACCCAGTTGTTTTGGGACTAAAAATGTAATATTGCCGTATGTACATAGTGCACTTGAGTTCTATTTTGTCTTGACTTTGTCTTGACTTTCTTTCCTGGTTAGACCCTGCAGTTTTACCGTTCACTCGAGACCCAAGCCAATCATTCGTTTACATTAATAGCGTGTTGCCACAGTGGAGTATACAGCTACATGTGAATAGTCTTGAGTAATTGGATGTTATGCAAAAAATTTTTGTAAATTTGCTAACACTGTTTGAACACTTTTTCGAAAGCCGAATGTAGGACGGAGATCAGCGGGATCTACTAGATATGTTATTGCTGTGATAGAGTCAAAAAGGCTATCAGCGAATGTGTAATACTACCACCTACTAACGCATATAGCAGATGACATCCACCGCACACATTAACCATAAAACATCACTGCTTTACGGTACCTGTTATTTGTGCACAGTCCTACCTAGCAAACGCACTGATGGTATTTACTTCCCTATTCCAATTTCTATCTCTATCTATTGTTGATGCACGCAATTCCGACAAAACTTAAGACTGCTTTTTTATTTTCACATTCAAACGTTAACTAACCACCGACAATCGCATTGATTGCTTATAATTTTACGTGCAATTTTTCAAAAGTAGACGAATATGGCTGCTATTGTTACATTAAATCCAAACTCATGCACCTTCTTAGTGTTATTACTCACGTAGGCTACTGTTTCTCCATTCGTTTTGAATTACTGCATAACAAGTGTAAACTTTGCCCTCTCTTAACACTACAGAACTAAAAATCTAAACCTAGGACCCTTTGTTTGTCAACTGACATCTCTACTCGCAGTGGGCTACGCTCGTCACCATGTTGAATGACTAAGTGGATGAAATTTAGTAGCACTTATAAGCGCTACGTTTCAACTTGCAGACTGGTCGCATTTTCACACCTATGACACCATTATCTGCTGGCTCGATGTCTAACTAAGGCTAACCCAAATTATAGGTCGCGCGAACATCTGTTCGTCCCTCGTTGGGTTCTCACATGACAGATAGATCACATTACATTTCCCCTCATGTGACACGGTGAGGTATAGCGGTTTCAATGTGCTGTCAAGTTAGCCAGGTCAAGTGCCTCCGTAATGCTGTTGCCTTCAGACACACGCCTTGAGATTCAGACAAGTCATCATTTTTGACTTCACGAACGCTGTGACATCCGAATTTAAATGGTTGGCTAGTTAGCACTTTCGGCACTAATGAAATGGTCGAGAGATGCTGGCGCACAGAAAGCTCAACCAAGTGGACCATAAATAGTCGCACACGACTGACAGACTGGTGATTCCCAATGCGTGTGAATTCTTGCTTAAGTCCCGGACAAAAGATGACTGGACCGGCTCTGGCGTGCCTCCTTACACGGATAGCCTGCAGTTAACATAGACGACATTTACAGCACGCACCAACGATGTCATCACTGGTCCACTGTGTTTCTACCTCTGTTTTGTCACGTTGTAACGTTATCAATGTTATTAGCCTTATATTGCTCACCTTGTCAATTAATTCTCCATTGTGGCGTTTGTTCTGCTTTAATCACGATTGGACCAACACGGCTCTACCGACATTTCAGTTAAGGCATTCCTAGTTTTATTCGCATAGGTTCTTGCATTTTCACGCATTTTATATCATTTTGTATCATCTCTTTGTTTGTAGCTTTTGATACCAATTCCTGGACAACTTGGTAACACTGCACACGCAATTCTCGTACTGCTACTGTGTATGCTCTGTCAAAAGCGAAATCACAGCACCCTGGGCCGACGTAGTACGTCGAGCATTATTGGTATAGGTGTCACCTCACCTCTCACACTTTAAAGTGTCTAAACGACATTTACCCATTACTGAGCACTTGCTTCTTCCCGGGTTCCCTAGCACTTCCGTCCCTGTCCCCATCTCGTTCCAATCAGCTTTTTCACTCCAGCATTCTAAGAAAACAAATCCACCCATATCTCCGCCATCGATATCAATAGCCAAACGTGGTCTCAGGCAAGCACGAGAGAAGCTCAAGGCTGGATGCCGGAATGTGCGCAAACTGCACGATCGGACACCAATCAACGACCTATGCAATGAACCGCATTAGTCGTCATGGAGCTAGCGCGGTATGACATGGATATCGCAGAGCTGAGTGAGACTCGCTAAATGAAGGTAATCACGCAAATTGCGAGTGTATTGGGCTGGATGCACTTGCTCCTGAATTGGTATCAGCCTACAGTTGATGCTGCTTCGTGTATACCGACGTGGTAAGTTCATAACATTTATTAGCATGTACGGTCCCATAATGAGTTATCCGGAGGACAAGAAAAATCAATACTACTTAAATAATTGCCCTCCGTTATAAAGTCATTGCCAATGAGTGACAGACTGTTCCTGCTAGGTCATTTCAATGCATTTGCAGGGCGTGATGCCACAGTGTGGGCCAAGGTGATTGGACCGCACGGGATATGGGCAGTCAATGGAAACGGAGAACGTTTACTTTCATTTTATGCCACACATGGCCTGACGATTACAAACAGTAAGTTCGCTCCGTGTGCTAGTGACGTTGTTACAATCACCCACTCACGGAGTGCGCACACTCATTTGCTGCACTATGTCATTGTACGTTAACGGGACATGCGTGATGTACGCGCAATGCGGCTAATTCTTGGAGCTGCATATGGTGCTGATCATAAGCTGCAGCGCACAAAATTCTACATAAATCTTTACAAATCGTCCTACTTTTCATCGAGTACCAATCGGAGAAAATACAACGTCCGTGCTCTTTCGAGTGCAGAAAAGAGACAAGCACTGGAGGATGCCATAACAAATCTCCTCCGGGAAGACGAGTCCTCAGCTTTCGTCAGCGTTCTATGGGACCATTTGCAAAAACAGCTGACAATGCTACGGAGGAGACGATTGTGTGTACAAACTACTGCTTTGAATAAAATAGTATGACGAGTGGGTCATTAGTAATAGCGAAAAATGCATAGTTAATCGCATCCGAGGTTGACCCTAACAACGAGATGAATACTGAATACTGTATTATAGAGCAAGTAGAAATGGATTCTGTACAACTCTTTCGAAATATGGCGAAAAACGTTATAAAAGTTGTCAACCGTGAATATCATTGTCGCTCTCATGTAATATTTAAAATATTCGACTTACGATATTTTAGGATTCACAAATGTGAGGTCATAGTAAGTGTGCAGTCGTTCTCTGAATCGAATAGTGGCAAAATAAAAATCTATCCACGTTTTGAACTGTTGCACAGATGTTGCCTCAATCACTTGTTGGGGCAAACTGTTCCAAATGTTTACCACTCTCCGTTCGAAGCACAGTGGGTGGGGAACACATTTCACATCCGGCAAGACAAGTTTGTATCTGTGTCCGCGTGTGCTGCATGGCCCTCGTAATTGTAGTATTGGCCTTAGTATGGGGAACTCACCGAGATGTAGAATTCGGTAGGTCATAATGAGGTCGACTCGCACCCGACGGTAGGACAAAGTGTAGAGCCCCAGTTTCTCGCACCGGTCTTCATACCCAAAGTCACGTAAACTCGGGATCAGCCTGGTAGCAACGTGTTGGACCCGTTCGATCTTTTGTGCCTCGCCTCGGGTAATCGGAAAGCAGGCGGGCGAACCGTACTGTAGCATTGGTCTAATGGTAGAAGAGAACAGGCGAGTAGCAACCTCTTCAGACCATGCGCCGAAGCTACGTTTGAGCGCCCACAGCATGCGCAGTCCGTTCCGATATAACCTGTCCGTATTGTCCACGGACTTCAAATCGTAGCGTGAGAGTACACCTAGGTCCTTCACGGAGGGTGTGGGATATAGCGTTTGGCCTTTAAGGGTGTAGGTTCGGCCGTTAGCACCCTTCCCCAGGCCCATAAATACAGAGTTGGCTGGGTTGACCGGGAGAAGAACTTCTGCAGACCATGTGGATAAGCGGTTGAGATCTTGCTAAAGTAGGTCACAGTCATCGGGAGCGTCGATTTCTCTCAAAATCTTCATGTGGTCTGCAAACAAGGCACACGGCGACCGGAGAAGCTGCGGTAGATCGTTCATGTGGATCAGGAACAGAGTGGGCCTCAGCACAGTGCCTTGAGGCACGCCACTCCTAGAGGGATACCAGTCAGTTAGATGGTCGCCGACCTGTACCCTCCACTTTCGTCCAACAAGAAAGTCGCGGATCCACCGGTGCAGTGAGCCAGCGACGCCACACGTGCTGAGTTTGTGAAGGAGAAACTTATGACTGACCATGTCAGCGCTTTACTGAAATCGATGAATATCACGTCAACGGGCTTCCCCTTGTTTATTGCCTTCAACCACTCATGCCTCGTCACAAGCAGGTTCGTAATGCATGAGCGACCTTGCATAAAACCGTGCTGTGCGTGCGTCAGAACCTCGTTTGACTGTAGCAAATGCAGCAATCACTTCTTCACGATTTTCTCAGCGACCTTTGCCAATATAGGTGTCAGACAAATTGGCCTGTAATTGTCTACTTTGCTAGGGTCGCCGCCTTTCGGAATAGGCTTCACCACCGCACATTTCCAGTCAACCGGCAACAAAGCCCTGGACAGCGACCTGTTGAAAAGGTCAGTCACGACAGGAGAGAGGATGGTTGAAAGTGACTTGAGAACCCGTGGGTGACCCCATCAGGTCCGGCAGGTTTGGTGCCGTCAAGTTTGGCGAGCTGTTGAGCCACCTCTTCAACGCCGCAATGCAGACTATCGAGTTTGGTAAAACCGGTAGACGTCGAACTCGGAACAGACACCTGGTTATTCGGAAATACAGAAGCGAAGTGCGCCGCCAACGCAGACGCACGCTCAGTGCTGGAGGTTAGGGGCTGTCCATCGGTGCCATCCAGCACTGACACATCACCTGCCGGCTTCAGGCTTCGTTTCACGTATGCAAAGATTCTCTTTGGGGCGGTCTTCGCGGCTAATGCGAGCTGCACTTCAAAGTGTCGGCGTTTATTCTTTTTCGCACTGTTGCAGAGGTTCCACTGACATTTATACCCTTCGTAATCATTGACAGAGCCAGAGAGAAGGAATTTGTCCCACAGTCTGTGCCGCCTCCGAGCCAGGTTTCCATACTCCTTATCAAACCAATGAGGTTTAATCGGTCCAACCTTTTGACATTTCAATGGCACAAATTGGGAACACAATGATGTCAATCTCTCTTTTATAAATATCCAACCATCTTCCACAGATGCAGCCTGTGACAGAGACCAATCCAGTTGGCTCGCGGTTCGAGCTAGACCATCGAAGTCCGTTTTCCAGTAGTTGGGAGCTGGTCGCAGCGGATGTGCATCCGGAAAAGATAATTCCATATTAGCTATCAGTACTGAGTGGTCGCTCGTAGCCATGGGCTCCAGGATCCTAACGTCATTTACTCGTTGTTCGTAGCTCGTTAACATCAGGTCGAGACAGGATGAGGTTGAACGTGTTGATATACGTGTTGGCTGGCATATGTGTTGCGATGCACCAGTTTCAAGTACCAACTCCACGAACTTTGCTTCAACCTCACTATTTCCAGGCAACAAATGCACACCAGGCCATCGTATTCGAGGACAGTTAAAATCGCCCATAAGCAGAAAGTGTGGAAGACCCATGTGGGCTTGAAGATGGGGCAGCCAATCCAAACAACGACTCAGAGGACTGCGACAAACTGCGCCCACAAGTAGTTCTCCGCGCCTGAGGCGGATGGAGCACCAGGGTAGTTCACACAAAACATCGTCACTTCGGTAGGTGCTCACAAGTCTCCCACGCAGGGAAGAGCGGATGTAAAGTACGACACCAAGGTGGGCATTCTTTAGTCTATCGGATCGGAAACACGAGTAACCGTTGACTTCAAGTTCTTGGGTGTATAACACTGCATGCAGCCATGTCTGCGAGTCCCACTACGTCTGGCCGCTCAGACGCAACGAAACAACAAAGCTCATCGCGCTTATTCATAACACTGCAAACGTTTGTAAAGGCTACTCGCAGGCCGCAGCAGGAGCTGCCGGGCGTGCTTGAAGTGTAAGCAGCCTGTTCTCCTGATTCGCAGATTGTTGGAAACCACCCGAAAATTTACGATACGAAGATTTATTTCCCCCTCACTAGTGCGTCTTTTCAACTCAATGAAGGCAGACTTGAGCCGCTCCCTCTCTACTGGGTCCAGGTCGGGACGAACATGGATCTTCAAACCTTTCAACCTACTTAGGCGAGACATGATCAGCCTTGGACTGGCTTCGTCCACAAAAGTGATTCTCATAGGCCGATTTTGTTGATCACCTTGCTTTCCAAGACGGGTAATCTGCCTCACTTTTTAACCGAGTCCTCACCAGCGTCGAGGAGTCTATCAATTAGACCCTGTAAAAATTCGACATCGTGATCGTAGCGCACTTGGGTTGATGGATCACTGGACTCCGGTGCGTGAAAGATCACGAGATTATAACGCCTATGGTTGGACGAGGTTGGCTTTGCAGGGCGAAGTATACTATCAGCCTCAAGTGGTTTGGCTAACTGTTGACTTACAGAACGTAAACGCCCGACTTTCCTTCGTAATTTCGTCCTCTGTTCTTTCCACTGGTCTTCAGCACTCAGACTTTTCCCTGCTGGGACATCAGTGTCCAGTGGACACAACAAAGGTAAACAATTTAGCCCAGGTGCAACTGGGCTTCTCACAAAGTTTGGACTTCGTGTCGGTGAGTTTGCACGGGTAGAGGAGGACGACTGAGCCGAAACCTGAAGGCACTTCGCGCTAAGTTGTTGGGCCAACCGATGAGGAGCAATAATTTTCACTACATTCGAAAGCAGCTAGCTGGAGAGCTGTGTTAGATGCAAGATGCGTAGTTTGCAAAGGAATCTGGACATTTGGAGTCCTATGCTGAACACCGTCAACAATAAGGTTTCTACGACTCATTGAAGGCAGTGTCAGCTCCCACCGCGCAGCAAATGAATACCCGAGGCAATTTGAGACTGGTGCGTATGCCCACACTCTGATGACCTATTGCAGATGCGGTATAGACACTTCAACACTGTCCGGCACAATCGATCCGAGGTCGCCTGGGACACACTGCACGGGCTGCAACGCCACAGCATACTATCAGAACTTGAGAGCCACCGGGAATGTACGAAACCCAGAGTGCATTTGGCCAACTAGGGAGTGGGAAATGCTCTGGTGCTGAATGTGAATTAGTGTAAAAGGTCTGCATTTCCTGTCCTCGTGAGTCTCAGAGCGTCCGATTTCATTGTGACTATAATGAAAAGGTATTTCCAGCATGAGACAAGTGATGCAAATGGCTGCAACCGTTGCAGTCTAACTAAAGATCCGTTGGTAGGTGCCTCCACAAATGGTGCTGTGCTGGCTTTGCCACACTTACGTAAAAGACAATAATGTCCTTCAATACTGGGTCCTTGAGTACCCTCCGTGTTTCTTGATTGCGACACGCAGTCTTGCTTAAGACTACAGTTTGATATGATACCAAGCCATGCCAATTAGATCAGTGGCACCGCATCAGTAGGAAAGAGTTCCGAAGCTGCTCACTCTCAACATTGCACTCCACAACGGATCGGCTTCGTTCCGAGTTAGACACGCCAGGTAGAGGAATCTTGACCCGAGAGGGGAACCCGACACAATGCGTGATGGCTTTCGTCCTTTTTAGTAGGTCAAAGCTCTACAACAGCGCACGACACAGTGGTTGGAAGCTCTTTAATTGATTTTGGACTACCCGCTATATTTGTAGCTAAGCCATACTGCCTAGCAGTTCGGCGCGATGGGGAAGGTTGAGCAACTATCCTAAAAATGGGTAAGTCTACTCCCTTCAGCACTTCTGATCACCTGTGCTAAGGTTTGTCTGGGATGATTATTTTTAACGTAACAACTCGCTTTTTGAGGGAATATTAAATTCGCTTCAAATTCGTTAAGCTCATGATGGGTCATTGGATGACACACTCACAAGATGGTGAGTATATGTGAGATTGACACTGCCAAACCGACTTGAAGGCTGTGGATCAGCATGAACCAGTGGGTTGTATGTGTATTCATAGTCGGAATCGCACTACAAACTACTTGTTACTGCTGAGTCAATAGTTTAAGCTTTCTTAGAACTGCACAGACAACAAAACGCCTAAACCTTACTGGTTTTTCACCCAACTACTGAAGCTTCCGACGGATCGTTTCAATTTTACACATGATGGACAGTTGAACCAAATGTGAAGAGTTCGCTACCGGTACACACAATAATTATAGATGTGCATAACAGGCTTGATGAGTGAAGTGGCCGACACTTGAAAAAAAGTAGGACTCAAATAATCATTTAGCTTGCATATTTGAATGCAAGTCATATGGACAACTATGAATGTGAAATATTATCTCAGTCGTCACACGCACTCAAATCTTCTGGACACTGCTGTCCAAAACCATGTAAGGCAAATGGACAAAGTCAACAAACATTCTCAACTTAGGAACCCTCTTTTGATCATCCCAACGTATTAATAAAAACGACACAAATATGTTGAACACACTGTGTTAAGAGAGCAGACGGTAAGGATTCGTTGTTGTCAACGGTATTACCAACCGTAAAAGCAGGGAGAGATTGCTTTACAAATCTTAATATTCCTCCCAAGTGACTCATATTCACAACTGCAACACAATTTCATCATTTGCATCAGTTATCTTCGTCTGCATGCGTGCGAAGGATGATAGCTGATGCTAGCTGTACTCACGGACGCCGCGGATTTTTGAATCACCGTTTGCTATGTACTGCTGTTGCTTTAGCATACTGTGTTAGAAGCATTTTGCTGTGCATTGTACACTAATATTTGCTTTTGACGTATTTCTCAAATGAGACAGATTTATTGGATGTCCTTTTGCTAATTCCTGAGATCTCATTTATCTGACCAATCGCCGTCTGTGTCCGCTATCTTGGATTGGCTCGACCTTGTGATGACGTCTCACGCCACTTGTGGTTCGTGTTCGAAAATTGTTGTACTTAAGGCTCATGCACATCGATGCTTCGGCTGCGATGTTTCGTTCCATAGTTTATGTATTGGTGTAGCTGTTGACTTGTTTCGAAAATCTGTCAACATGCGACACCTAATAATTCTATTGCTGAACTAGTATATTTACCCATAAGTTGAATCCGCATTTCAGACTTGGTGTCAGATGTTGAAACAATATGTTGATCTCCCAGTTAACCCCATAGAAGAGTTCGCAATGCAATTCAGAATTAGCTTGTCTCATTTCCGAACTGCCTCTACGGTCACTTCTCCTCTGTTTACCGACGACTTCGTTGGGGTTCTATTTCCGTATATCGCATATTAACCGAGTGTGGTCATCCATTTCAAGTCTTAAAATTTTATTATGCCTCCGTTATATTCCCTCTTGTGAAAATGCCAGATTTGTCCCATCATTAACCTTTGGGCTATATATATTGTATATTTCCGGGCGATTCGAGATCAAGTCCACTTGATGAGGCATGGTCACTCTGTACGTAATTGAGCCGAAAGTGTCTCACAGTAAACAGGACAAATGCTAGAGTGAGTAGGTATGTGTAGTGCGTTTTCATCACAGGTTAAATAGAGCACATCAGCACATACAACTGTAAGGCTTTGCTTATACTGTCCAACAGGGGAGAATAAGGTTGGTATTGCACATCGCCCTCCTCTTGGTTTTGTCAAAATTGACCGAAACAGAGATAGCTATTTATTTAGAACTTTATTTGGACCCACACTGAAGAGGTATTCACGGAGAACTTGTCCTGAACAAAAGCAGTAAAATTAGGGGAAAATCAGGATGACACTCAACCACTGGGTTAAGAAAACGTGATGCGTGTAAGTCAGTGGAAATTTCTTAATCTGGTAATTGAAAATAACAAACAAAGCTAATAATGTTATTGTTAAGCATTAAGTAGCGGTTACAATTACTTGCAATTATCTCGTATTAGCATCAATGTGCACAACGCGTGACACACTCACGTAATGTATTTCGTGAAGTTGTAATTGATTAGAAGACACATGTTTTGGAACCAGAACTGGTATGCAACTATAGATAAATTTAGTATATAGGCTTCGCTTAGAATTAGAGAGACATGAAACTTGTAGTGAATGGAGATTCACGATAGAGTAATGGGGATATACGTAGGTAAGAAAGGACTAACCGATGATGGAGAAAAGTAATTCACTTTATCAGCAAGGTGGTAAAAATTGAAAGAATGTGCTAATACTTCCCGACTAACTCTTTTTGAGCCAAGAAAGTGCCAGACTCAGATATTAGGGGAGATTATACCAACAGGTAACAAAAGGAGGACGAAAGTTAGTAGTTAGAGATGCTTAACATATGCGGGTTCATTTTCCTGAAAACTTGTTGTCATTTCAAGGCTAAATATACATTAGACGGTTTTCCTGAAGTGCAACCTGAGCGGTCCAGCAACAAGATAACGGTAACAGATATACGAAAACGGAACAATGTGGAAAGTAGCAATAAAAATATATTGCTCACCAACCTGTTAATGAAACGAAATAGGTGGTATATTCTTATTCTCCTCACACTTTCGTGCTGTACTGGTGCCGGAATGGCGTCCAACTCTGACATCAGTGACTTGTTCTTTTACCATACCCTACCATGTTTGGTAACACGGGTATTCCCCTCCTTTTTCCAGTTGCCTTTTATTTCGCCTTCTTTGAGGTGCGTAGGGACTTTTGTCAGTGGTTCACCCATTATTATGTTCAGTGCACCAGAGTACGGCCAGTTGTAGACCAAAATGTAACTACGAATTAACTCGGAATGCCAGCCAGCATCATTTGTTTACTTACATAACTACACATCATGTTTAAACATTTGGCAATCATGGGTGTACAGTCCAACTGCACATGTAGCAAAGCAATACCCACTGGTGGCCGAGTGGCTACGGTAGCCGTCTCGTGGTCGATATGCCATGACTACGAACAGGTGGAGGGAAGAAGTGCCCGGGGGTATCCCTGGCGTCTAAGCGACTGATAAGGATAGCACCGTTTAATGACAACGTATAATGGTGCACTTGCTAGTGCTCCTTTTTAACTTTTCTTGTGTTGCAAAATCTGTGG
Organism: Dicrocoelium dendriticum; assembly: GCA_944474145.2. NCBI lineage: Eukaryota > Metazoa > Platyhelminthes > Trematoda > Plagiorchiida > Dicrocoeliidae > Dicrocoelium > Dicrocoelium dendriticum. Next base: position 117,781,597 of record OX104067.1, on the reverse strand, counting down.
TCTTTTGCGGCAGTTTCAAGAATGCTTTGCTCGAAAGCTCAAGTAGGCCGGCCGCACGGGTTCTCCGCGAATATTGGGGGACATAGGAGTCCGATATTTTCGGATAAAATGTTAATTGAGGCAGATAGCCGGAAGTATGGAAAATAGGTGTTCAGTAAAGCTGACTATAACTAGTTCATCGTTGATGACTATTTTGCAGGTCAGGTTTGCAATGAAGCGTGATGGTGTGATCTGAAAAGTGCGGACGTGTCCAAGTTGTGTCCCATATGAACCTGAATGTTGCAGGGGAAACTATGGAGGAAAAGTACTTAACCTAACAAGACTTATACCGTCTGCTGTTTGGCACATAACTCTTCGTCATCGATATGCATAGGAGCATGGATGGCAAAAACGACATGCCTTCGTATTTATTAATCAGGCTGGCGCGGCATATTTGCTGGTTTTTTGAAAGCCGTTGTAAGCGATAATTCGTTTTGAAGGGCTTTGAGATAATGCGTATCCAGCCAGTCAAATGAACATGAACACTGGACCAAGATGACGGTAATTTTACGAACCATTAGGGAGCAATAAGAACACAAGGCTAAATGCTAACGCTTTGCTCAACGCAAACTCAATGAAATGCAATTCGTTCCGTGACCAACAGAATAGGTTTAAGAGCGTCATTGGGACACAGAGTACAGGACAATGGATATTAGAAGACAGGTGAAGATGATGTGATTTGTTAAACACAAACCGAATGAAGACCGGATGTGTGCAACGAGAATGCAAAGGAGAACATTAACAGTGATCGTAATCAGTGGTGAGGACACGTTTTGGGGCAAAAAATATTTGGACACATAGGTAAGGAGAGTATACACATATTGGATTACACGTGCGTGTGGGTACATGAAATCTGGAGGAGTTGAAGATTGTTTACACGGTTCGTTTGCAAAAGGTTAAGTGGACCGGCAATCACCCTTGTTCCGAAGCACATGGTGGATTGGTTTTGAGATCGTTCGCAGTAGTCCACGCTCGATGGTTGGCGAATGGATAATTTGGACACAGAACATCCGGAAACTTCATTCAACCGTAATGGCTCAAGTCAATTCACTTAGTTAATTTGTGTTATCTAGTGGATCCTATTAATTTCTTGCTGTATTCCTCGAAATGAGGATAAGGAAACCTTCTTTTATAAGCAAACCTAGAACTTTGAAGTAGATTATGCATGGTATATTGCGAAAATAGGCCTAGGCTTGACCTGTCCTGAGGGATGATCGAAAAGTGGTGAGTGAAATAATATCAAAAACATCAACAAAAATTAGAGAACAACTACAAATTGTTTACTTACCGGTTACAGTTTTCCCCGTTTGAGCGGTACACACTTAGTTTTTATGTGTTATCCAACATTATCATGTGAGACTTTCAGGCAAAATAAGCGTGAGTCGATTTGCTTTTGTTTCACTGCTGTTTGTGTAGGTTTTGTGGATTACATGACATGATGTCATGTGACCAGTACATTGTCGAAGCGAGCATTAAACATGGATAAATTCGGAGTTGAGATAACAGCTTCTATGTGAGGCAAACAGGCAGCGAAATGAAGTACCTTCGACACTACAACCGACTAGAAAATTGAGATAATGACCTCTGTTTGTTGTTGGGGCTGAGCTTCAACAGGTGCTGGCACTGGTGATTAATCGTAGACTCAAACGTTATTTTCAGTAGATATTTCAGTTTTGCTCTACTAACGACCCAATTTTGATTAATATTTCCTCCGTACTGAACAACACTGTAGTCTCGCAGAAGAGGACTCTGACAGGGACAATGGGTATCATGTGCAATTGGTCCCTAGGTGCTCGTAATGTTGGGGGGCCCAGGCAATTTGACCAGCTCGATTGTACGCTCCTAATCTAAATAACAATTTCTGAGTGAAGATAGCACCACCAAAGTGATGTTCGTCATGGCACCTGATACTCCACGCTGTTGTCACAGTTGGTTGAAAATATCGACAGGAAAACCTGTAGCATTCTAGAGTTGAAATCACACGCTGCGCTTGCTCTGTACACAACACTTTGGTCTGCCGGATCATCAAACGACATGGATGAGGAAAGCTTCGTCTGCTGATCAAGGATATGCACAACCGATGGTACAATTATCAAGGAGTATTTGACCAATAAAGGGCAATTTGCTTGTCCAGTGTCGGAGCTCAGTTAATCAGAGAGCTTAAGTACGCGATTACTATTAGTACCCATAAGACCAAACTCCAAATAAGCAAAAACTAAAAAGGAAGTTTGAGAGAAACTCGCAACACAAACCAGCAAAGGAAGAAGAAGCATGAAGTATGCATCTATCCTAGCGAAACCCATCAGATACAGAAGGAGCAGTTATTGTGCGAGGTCCGCAAGTCAATTACTAGGATGCTAATCCCACTGGTTTCCCTGTCTCGCTTGAATCAAAGCTGACCACATCAAAGGTTACAACTGAAGCCAAATATGCAAGTAGACACAGTATCATTCTCGCTCTGAGTCACAAAGGGGAAACCCACGTATTCAGTGTAAGCAAAGGCACTAAAATATCTCAGAAAAGGCACAACCATTAATATATTACTGCCTGACAAGTGAAATCTTACTGTCAGAATGGACACAACTGACTTTTTGAAGAAAGCACAAGAACTTCTTGGAGCTGTGAACACCTGTCAGCCGTTAAGACAAGACCCTACAAAAGATTTGCATTGCAAGTTCAACAAAACCATACAAAGACTGGAAAAGATGGGAAAGAGCAAGAAGTTAGACAGTGCAAGTTGAAACCGGAGGATTCAATGATGGCATGGTTCTACGGCCTATACAAATTACACAAAAATGGAGTACCATTTCGCCCTATCATATCATTCCCCGAAGCATCGCAATACAGGCTATCTAAGGAGCTTTGGAAACAACAGAAAGACCTAATCCTAGGCTCAGAACATTCAATCCAGTCGGCAGCAAATTTCCTTGGTAAACTTAATGGAATAACATTAGAAATAGACGAGATAATGCTCACTTTTGACATTATAACTGCCTTTACATCCATTGACACGACGCTGGCGAGACAAACAATGTGGACGCTGCTTGAACAATGTGAAGCGGTAAATACCAGGAACAGATTTGGAATCACAAAAATGATGGATTTGCTTGACTTCTGTCTCACTACGCATTTCACTTACAATTGCCACATATACAAACAGATAACGGGTATCCTAATGGGATCACTAACCACTAGACTGGTAGCACAGGTAGTGATGCAAGCCTTGGAAAAATAGGCATTGCTAATTGTAGAGGCCAAACTTTTGATACGTTAAGTAGACGATACTTCTGTCCTCCACAAACGGTCCAGACAACAAAAGCACAGCCGCTAAACGATAAGCATTTTCCGGTCTCTATTTCGCCAAAGATGAAGAGAACGATGATTAGTTAGCATTCTTGGATGTGCTCATGAGAAGACACGTTTCAAGATCACTGGAAACAACAGTTTGTCTAAAAGCGACGCACACCAATCAGATCATAAACGGTCGAAGTAACCATCCGATCATACACAAGCGAAGATACTTGAGCACAGTTTTCTAACGGGACTAGTTAGAGTGTAGTACCCCGAAACTGAGGAAAGTGGAAGCTGACCACCTATTCCAGCGGAATTCTTATCACAAAAGATAAATTCTACACTGCCTGAGGTCGAAAAAACAGTCACAACTCGCGTTCGCGTGTGCAACAGAAAGAACATCAATTATCCTACCTTATGTCCATGGGATTTCTGAAGTGGCAGCGAAGCTTATAATGTCTCACGAGATAACCGTTGCAAATGAAGCAACGGAAGCTATTCGAAGTAAACTTTTAAGTTAAAGGAAAACTGCGTAAGGAAGAAACATTGGGTGTAGTTTAGAAAATTTTCTGCATGAACGGCGACAAGTACTATGTAGACCAGACTGGAAGAACACTTGCCACAAGGCTTCGCGAACATAAGCTGGCCTTGTGCCGCCACAATGAGAATTACTTAATGTCAGTACACATGGATGCCGAGGACCGTCAGTTCGATCTGGCGAAATTTGGGATACTTGGAAGGAAAAGAAACCGAATGGCGCTTGAGTTCTTCGTGACCTGACATTCTGGACGGAAATCATTTAACTAACACCTAGACTTGGAGGATGTCTACGAAGTTTTGCAGGTTAACCCAACAATAGTCACAAGATCGACAGGGAGAAGACATGGTCCCACGGCCGACCCACTTGAACCAAACCATGAATGAAATTCGAAGTAGGTAAAATCAACAATCATTTAGATCTGACAATTGTTTGCGATAAACAGTGAATCAGGACTTAATGATCGCACTGAACATATTGCCTAGTTTTGCACCAAAACTTTTGCAACAGATACTTCCGGCTCGAAGAACAAGGCAACCCACTCACACGTCTCTGTGTTGACGAGTAGAGGATTGCACAATGAGCATCCCTACCATACGGTAAATCACCGCAGTATATAGGTCCTTATGTGACAGCATTTTACCTTGATGATACCTGTAACTGTCGAATGCCGAGGTTAGTTGAAACAGCCACACTTAATACACATAGGTCAAAAACGGGTAAATTAGGTTCCTTTTGATGCACTGAGCATTTTAACTAAGTCACGTGATTGGACATTGTGAATTTACTTCTGCTACTAACGCATCCTGATTTTGAGCCAACTTGTACTGTGCTGGTTTAGCGTTTTCGAACGTTCTACTTTTATGCACGGCCCTCATGTTGGGCGGTTACGTAGCTGAGCTAAAACGCCAATGTAAACGTATAAATCTAGTCTAATTTGGAAACCAACTGCTAACTGTTATACTCGGTGTCAAGGATACACCATGGCGGACAGAGAGTACTCGCCGAAGAGCACCATTAGCTAGAAAAAAGGTTAATCGGTGAGACAGGGAAAATTGTCCAAGCTAGATCATGTTTGAGCCAGGATATAATTAGTTTGTTAAATAAGTAGCTATTCGTGCTAACAACCTCAAAGAAATAATTTTGTGTTGGCAACTCGGTCTTTATATTGCTTAGCGACGAACCTGATAAGATGCGACTAATGGATTTAGTCACGATATATATATATATATATATATATATATATATTATTGTAGCCCGCGTGCCTGTGTGTTTCATACTTTGGTTGATGTTACATTTATTATAACTTTCAGCGCAGTTGTGCCAAATTGACTTAAGCTTGTGTCTCAATACTGTAGGTTTGAATGAATTTGTTTTGTTTTATTAGCTTAGCTCTATTAGTCCTCCACTTATTCCCCGTTTATTTTGAGCGTGTTTTCGTTCGTTTTCGCTTAGAGTTATTTGATATATCCCGACCTACATTCACACTTGTCAAAATCACCAGGAAAACAGATCAGATTTCACATGTGATTTGGATTTGCTCTGTTCTATCATTTACCGTTCAGTTTGTCTTTGTGGCTGCAGCTTGCTATCGTCGATGTGAGTGTGCACCATGTGAATTTCAACAACGTGCTTACCTGTCTATTACCCTCCGACTCGTTCATACTGGCTTCAGGAAACTGAGATTTATTGTTTGGAGGGGTGCAGAATTGATGCATGGTCATCGTGACCTAGCAAGGCTCAAAGAGTGTTTCCCTGCGTTGTGAACCGGACTGGAGCCGAGCCACCGCCATACCTACATTCGGTACGAATGATTTCCCAGTTAGACAGACGAGAATGCCGCTGTTGTGAATGTTGAAGCAGTGTAGACCGGCTCCTTTGATGTAACATGGATCCCATCCACATGCCTTCCGGTGTCATTCCTCCGGGTTTACACTGGATATGGTTTGTTGTGGATGGAGCAGTAGTGGTGCAGCACAAGACACCCGTGGTCCTACGGTAGGTGCATTCGTCATATTGCTATCCTATGGATGACGCAGTGACAGGCAAATCCGGAATCAGGTGCCGCTAATTATAGTGGCCTGCAATTCTTGAACCGGGATTTTGCTCCCTAGCTCAAGCCATTGAATGCAGTTATTATCGCTGCAACAAAGAACACGTCAATAATCAATTCATCTATGGCTCGACGAATATGAACGAGACACAAGTGTAGTACTTCGACCTATTTCTATTTCAGGTTAGGTAACAGTAGTTTACTTATTATTACACACATTCTTTTGAAAGGGTGCAGATTTTATCTGAGCTGCATGCTACACAATAAAGCGCTATAGTGAAACGATGAAAATCTAAACTAATTTCACATTCTGCTTGGTGTAAAATAGACATGTTGTTAATTCGCCTCCACTCCCCAGGCAACCTTTCATAAGATTGCAGCGCGCAACGTCATCATCCTTCCCGTGGTCATTGCTCAGCTTTTGAAACATCCCAGATAATAATCCGCGCCTTACACATTGAGCCTCAATCACAAGTATGCCCTGCAAGCCCAATTAGCATTTGTGACATTGTCACTTACCTTAGTTGCCTAGGTGTTGTCACAACGTCACCCAGTAATCGGGATTACATGCGATAAAACGACGATCAATGCACCAAAGCAAATCTAAACTGAACCAACCGTTAAAGTAAACAAAAACGAAGGACGTGACGGCTTTATTTTCAAAGTTTCAAGTGGACAATTGATCATATGTACGAGCAATGCCCGCGGCTGAGTTTTGAAGTGACGAACCGCAGGCAACTACTTTTACTTAGGGTGAACATTAATGCTAACGAACACATGGCTGACGGATTTCTCGATGTGGCCAAAACGAACTTAAGCTGGTCTCGCAACTTTCATTGAATGCCCGGTCTAACAGAATACAAAATAATGCGTAGAAAATAAAGGTTGTGTGCTTGATCACATACTGCCATCACAGCTTCAGTGCTTTTAACTCTGAGTTGCGGCGTCACCGTGTGAATATCTATTTGGTAATGACGTAGATTATCTAAAATAATGAAGTTGAATGAAGGAATAATCAAGGGCTCAGTTGAACGAGTTGCTCTTATCCCCAAGCTTGTCAGCTGCAAATTTGTGTTGTTGTAGATCAAATGTCAACATAGCGGTTTTTTTTCAAATTTCTATGATACATTGAGATTAGCCAGCTGGATTGATTACATTTCAGGGATTTACTTCTATACAATCATCCTATGAATCGTGGTAGCTGCGGAATAAGTTACAAGACTGAAAATGCTATGCCAAATTCTTCCTCAACTCATCTAATGTAGAAAATTTACATCGCAGCTTTATTTATCATATAAAGTTGTAGATTTACATCGAACCGGAGTATCGTATGACACATAAACATGTTACTCCATTGTGCTTTCATTATAATTATGGCCTGTGTTGGGTAGGAAATTAGGAACTTTTACCTGCAGATATTACAGGGATACACAATGTTTGAATGGTGCTTAGTTAAACAATCAGTTTCGCAAGTCAACATGATGTAATACCCTACAAAACCACTTACAAACATTCAGTTTCAAAGCAGAATGTTAAGCGCTAGGTAGCGCGTTTCAGTTAATTACCAACTAACATTTTTTCAGTGAACGATCTATGTAACCGTAGACATAAATCAAAAGGGTTTGTAAAATGCATAAAATTTGGCTGCGATTGCTTCTCAGTTGTTGATCTACTCCAACGTTGTGTAGCTGTTCAATCTGGAAATCCTTAATATCTAGGAAAACTTTTGCATAGCGGATCTTCTAAGGCTTTCTCTATGTAACGTCATACCACCCGAGCACGTGAACTCTGACTGAATTCCGGTCAAGTACTAAAGGAGTAGTTGCTTTCGTGATATATAGTTACCCAGATTTAGTTTCGATCAAATCTGAACAATATCGCTGCATTCTCAATTGTGTTTGTTCATTGAAAATCTTTCCACGGCTTTCTGCCGAACCCGATAGATTCGATTTCGTAACTGAGGATTAGGGAATTTGATTGAGGTGTTAACCTACAGGATGATTTCGAACAAATTATGATTAATTTCTAAAACAGAAGTACACAGATTTGAACTTTCCAATAAACTCTAGCATAATTAATACATATATTAGTTTCATGAAACTTTATTAGTATGCTTGAATCTGTCTAGATTCGCTCAGCTTAAATTTCTGTCAGGGAGATAAAAGATCGCTGTAGCGCATTAATTGGTATTCCACCCTCAATAGCCACCACGACTGACCTGAACAAACTTGCAGTACGGAAGGTACACACGTACATTTTTAAGTTGTGACTTGGAAAGCCAATTTTTCGTTCAGTATTTCCTTAATTTGCCTACTATTTTTGGGTTTTTGACATATCTCACAAGTTATTTCGAAATTCCTTCGAGCCGGTTAACATAATTTCGCTTGCATATTTGTCATTATCTCCATCAGTGTCCAACCACTTGTTACCGCCATCCACCAACATGAGTAGGCACAGGGAAGCTTGGCGTGAAATAATGTAATTGAATGACAATCCTAATCATAGTCTGCCCCGAAGCAAATTAAACCCAGACGGAAAATGATGTCTCTGTGCTTGAAGAGGCTAGATGATACAAGGGAGGCTGGTTGACATACACGTGCTCGCTGAAGCGTGCACTCACGCTTACCATCAGGCACTAATAATCCACTGTGTCGAGTTGGTTCGTGTTTGTTCATTATGCTTCTAGTTACACCGACCCTAATAGAGGAGCGGTTGTACCTTCCTAGTAAGTAATTTAATATAAACCGAAAGCATAGGTGCACATGCAAAACTGGCAGTGATAATGGCATTAATGAAGCAATTAAGATACCTTTGTAGATGTTCCAATATAAGTCATTTTATTTTAGACAGATAGCACCTTTATAGGCTGAGTAAACCGTGGGATTAAATGCCGCTAAATTAAGCCCTATCGTAGAAGTCCAGAAAAAACTGTCCAAAAGCTTTCTTGAATCATTGGCTAAAGAACATTACACATAATCAAGGTTATAATATATGAAACTGGATTGGCCCCGAACAGTATGATCGGTTAGCATTTTGTAGAAATTTTCCTTTAAGTTTATGCCAATGTTTATTAAGACATAGGATGGCATTCAAGTTAACTATCTCTTAAATGTTTTGGTTTATGAATTCGCCTAGGATTTATGTTCAAAAGGTTTATATGTTTATAGTTACAATATTTCGAACAGCTTCCTATTTCACTTTAAGGCTTTTCCATAATGTGCACTCTTGGAAAGAACACAAGCAAGACTAGTTTTTGCAGGAATGATTATGAGAAACTAGTCAGACTAGGAACGCAATTAGTTTAGCAAGTGCACCTCCACTTAACATGTTTTAAAGAGCTTGACTATGCGATGTGTGCATATACTCGATTGTGTTGTACAAGTACCTCTTCAATTATTTCACGATGTGCGACGTAATTAACAGAGCGGTACACATGTGAAAGTCATTGTGAAATCCGGTGAGTGACGGCCACGGCCTAGACCATATCATTTCAGATCACTTGGTAATGTCTGCAAGCGACCTTCAACCATAGATTTTGTATAGATAAATACAAAGTAAGCTATATTAACAAGAGCTGTCCAGTGAAAGGTGGAGCGATACTGACACAATGAATAGTAATAGAAAAGCTTAGTATTTTCCCTTATCAATCTACATCATGCCAGTATGGGCGATTCTAGTCATTCATTTAGATCGCGACCTCTCCTGGCTGTTAACGTATGAGGTCAGAGTGACTGCAATCGCTGGCTAGAATATCTTACTTCTTTTATGTATACTGCCTAGCAATGTTTGCGCATTTTTGGTGCAAGAAAGCGACCACAGCCTCAGTACCAAAACCGAAAATCGTACTAATAAAGCTATACACTGCTCTTAGTTGAGGGTCAATGCTAACTGAATATCTAACTATCCCAATTTACTTGAACAGATAATTGTGCCAGAGGACTCATATCTCACCCTGAAATATCATTCCCATAAATGTATCGATCCTCAACATTTTCTATTATAAGCCCTCAAACATTTGTCTGATTATCTAAAAAGTAAATTCTGATTTTCTTGGTCATGGCTGCAGAAATGTTACAGATAGTTATGGATTCATATCTGCATGTTTCACGATCTAACGAAATTGCTCAAAACTTCAAGATATAACAACTATGCACCTCCCTCAAATGAACAACAAATGGATGCGAATTCCAGTAGGGAAAGACAAATATTGTATACGGTTTCCTCAAACGAATACGCTTCTTGATGTACTCTGCACTATTAACTATTGGTTAATGCAATAACATTCACACACTCAGATGCGTGTTAATTACATACATGCAAGGCTAGGCTTTCTAGCTTGGTGGCACTCAGAGAAGAACAACTTTGTCAGCATTCCAGCCGGCTAGCATGCGTGGCTCGTTTAGACCGGTTACCCCTCAGAGATGTTCTTCGACCTAGTTTCAATAGATAATATCAAGTGTGATCTGTGTACAGCAAGAGTTTATGTACCAATATGAGATTGCCCCGTATGCACAGATAAAATTTGTTAAGAAAGGTGGTAAAACCTTTTGTGTCCCTGAGTTTTTATGTCTCTTGCCCCTTGATTTGGTGTCGCTACTAAGACTTGGATAACATGACTCTGTTAGGCCAAACCTGAAAACCAAACATTTGCGAAACCCGAATTTTTCTGTGGCTGATTTACTGCCGAAATAATGACAATGCCACCTCGATTTATGGTGAAATGACTGTAAATAAATTGGTCAATATTAGAAAAATGTATATAACAGCTACAATTCGTCGTGGCATCTTATGCCTAAAACTGTTTGTCCATTTTCCTCTATGGTTTGCGATATTACGTCTTCATCATTGATGTGTTTCACTGAAACTGGAAGCCACTTTTAAGTGCGTAAACTGTGGCGTCTGTTCAACTAAGAGTTTATTCCCATGGCCGGCCAAGTATAGGTAGCTTGTCTCTGAAACCCAATTGTTATTACGTGTAGGAGCGCGCACGGTAGTTTTACTTACACTTTAACACGATGACCTAAAATATTTCCTGTCGGTTGTTCAGTAGAAAACTCTGCAAGTCACTGTTTGCTTGGTGGGAAAGAACAGGTCAGTTTAGATGTTGCTCCTCCCAACACGGGCGCTGTTGAAATGAGCAACGCCCAAATACTTCCATTTCGGATACGATTCTCGCGATCGGAATGACCATGGTTTATCTCAAAGTGAACCGCGGCCTTAATAGAGGTTGCTTGTCGCAGCCCAACCACACACTGTGTTCTCTGAATTCAACTTTGAACAGCTCAACTTGATTAACGGTATTCAAAAGCTCAGCTGAGATAACGGACAAAGTTGAACTGCAGTCAAAATGATATTCAAATCTATGCTGTACTACAATGAGTGTCGGTGGGGACGTCCTGGATTAATATTGATCCACGTTTACCATTACCCACGCTCGTCGCTTAGATCCGATTTCATGGGTCTGATTAATGTTGCCTTTCCGGCTCAGCTGGAAGCGATATTGCTGTTTGTGACGAACAACTGTACTTTAAATCATTAATTCAAAGCCCGTAGCAGGATTACACTGTCTATAGTAATAGACGTTAGTTTTCGGCTGGAAAGTTTTGGATCATAAAACTGACATTGGTTTGGCAGGCTAGTAATCTATATGATACTGCCTTGTTATGTGCTGTATTACTAAGTTAATCTGACAAATATGCTTAAATTATTGGGTTTAATCCATTTGCATTGCTTTTGGAGATTAATACTATGCACCGGTATCTGAGTTGAGTCAGTAAAATAAGGTGGAATCGTAGCTGAGGTCTAGCTTTTCTGTTTAACTGATTGCATGTTTATGGATGAACTCCCTCTTAAATACCAAAAATGCCTTAATTTTGACGTCTGAATAAAGATTTAAAAATTAATTACATTGATGTAGTAATCTTTTTCTCCGTGTCTCTAGAAGTTGTTACCGATGAGTGAGGGACTGCTGACTATGATGAAAACGTTTTGTCATGCAGAAAATTTGCGCCATTAATACTGATGTCAATAGTTTACTCTACAAACTCAGGTGGTACAAAATTGGATTAAAGAGAAAAACTATATGTTGGGAGGCTCATTATTTGTTTAGAAAGAAATGCACAGTAGACTGCGTTAGAACTCCGTGGTTGTATCAATTTTTACCACCTGCTCATTGTGACCGTGAATAGGGTTAACAGTTTTAGTTTTGAACTTACCCGGTAAGACTTTTCATGTATATTTTTGCCCAAATTCCTTCCTAAATTGCTCAGCCTACCCAATCATGGTATACTTGCTTGTGTAGGAGGATCCTCGACTCGACAAAACATGCATGCTCATTTGAACGAATAGCTCCTAAGCTTTAATAAAACAGGCGATGGTTTGATGTAATTGGAACCAATGATGCAAATGCAATGCATTGCCCTGCATTTATTTAGTTTGAAATCTTTTGTGGTAACCAAACAGCTCTCAGATCTCGCTAACAGTAAACCTATATGAATCAAAATGCCGGAACACATATAGATTTGTAAAAAGTAGAAGTCACGATTAAAATTCACGCGCAATAATGTGTCTCGACGGAGAGTCGAACCCCGATCCACGAATTTCCGGTCCGCTGCTCTGCCACTGAGCTACCGAGGGCAGCGGACCCGAAATTCGTGGACCAAGGTTCGACTCCCCGTCGAGACACATTATTGTGCGTGAATTTTAATCGTGACTTCTACTTTCTACAAGCTTTCTATCATTCACAAACATCCCCAATTAACATACCGATTTGACTTACGTTTCGGAGATAAGATATATTGGGCCATTTTCCTTAGGGACACTTTGGCTTCTCCTATTTACTTCAATGGTAAAAAACGTCATATATTGACACAGTACCCTTAAGGTGATAATCGATCTAAGGAAACAAACTACGTTGTCTATTGTGCGCGGTAACATTTCGATGTCAGAAATTGACACAATAAATATGCAAGTAGGTACATAATCGCAAGCAGTGAAATTCCACCTCCCATGCGATTACTAATCAAATTAGACCCACTATGCTATGACAAGCGGTGCGTCAAGCAAACATATGGCCACTAACACAACCGCGATTTCTTCAAGAAATATTGAAGGAAACGGAGGAGAGAGGTACAGTCGTACTCCATGCAGTAGACTTCGCAACTCATCGTGCGAGTTAAGTATCCCACAAGACAATCGGTGGAAAGGTCAGTCAAAGAAAAATGACAACACGCAGGCACTTCGACAAACGAAAGCAAGAAAAGCGTATTCAAAGCACTGAGTAACTTTTATCATTCTGAACAAGACAATGAGAAGACTGGTATTGCGAGATGGAACCATTTTGTGTTATATGCTCACTCGCAAATTAACAACTTAACTAGGAATCACATGACAGAAAAATCGAAGGTTCGAAACTGGGCAAAAAGGGAAATTACCTAGACGCAAGAATAACAGATGGAACGAACTTGAGCTTTGGGTCATGAACCCCAAGGAAACTTTAGGGAGACTGTTACTCGTTTTTGTACCCAAAGAATAGGGCGATACCGGTTAAGTGGCACAACTTCGGCGAACCTTATAACTTTGGTGTTTTTATTTCGAAAGATCACTGTAAATGTTGAAACAGGGTCAACCTGATGTCCTGTTACAATTAGACGTCTTGCGATGGATGATGCTGGCAGCTTAGATATTTTTTCTTGTTTGGCTGGTTGTTGTGTCGATAACTTAGCAATCCGTTTTGGGATATGCTCTTCCATGCGCTTACCCAACTTTCTATCTAGTCTACCAATGTAAGTACTTCCGCAGTTGCAGACGAATTGGTAAATACAATGGGTTTTGGTGGAGATCGATTGAGTAGGCTTCACTGGAGGCATAGTCAACTTTCTGGTCTCCCAAAGGGGCAGGAGTTGTCCGCATTGAATGTCCGGCGAATCACTGTATGCAAACGTCTTTCAAGTTGGGTGGCCAGGATAACAATGTGAAAGATAATTGAAGGTATACAGACAGTCTGGGCACAGTAAATACAGTCGGCCTGCTTTCCTACAGTTGATTGTAAAATCGAAAAAACGCCTCTGGATGTCCGTTGGTCGTAGCGTCTGTGTGATGAACAGCAAATCAGATTCCAAACCGTCGTCAGTGCATATACTGCGGGCTCGATTAAACAGCATCCTGACTAAGCACTGCTTGTATTCGATAGGGACCATGCTACTGAAGTGTTCATACTGTCCTATCGATGTAGCTTTCCTGCGAAAAGAATGACTTGTGGAGCCGTCTTCTCGTCTGATCAACAACACATCCAAAAACGAAAGGCAATTGATGTCCTCAAGTCCACAGGTGAAATGTGGGTTAGGATGTCCCTTATCGAGATAGAACAGAGCCTCCACTTGGGGCGATCATTGATGTATCATGTACATATCGACTGTATAAACACATTTGGTCGATGTGCAGCTCATATCTCATTTTAACCATCGTCAAGAAGATGTCAGCCAATACCGGACAAAAGTAATTCCCATGGCAGAAAAGATCGAACGTTGGATAAGCGCATTGGAATCAAATCCCAAAACGGATTGCTAAGTTATCGACACAACAACTAGCCGAACAAGAAAAAGTATCTAAGCTGCCAGCATCATCCATCGCCAGACGTCTAATTGTAACAGGCCATCAGGTTGACCCTGGTTCAACATTTACATTGATCTATCGAAATGAAAACACCAAAATGTTAAGGTTTGCCGAAGTTTTGGCACTTTGCTGGCATCACCCTATCCTTTGTGTACGGAAGCAGTTAACAGCCTCCCTAAAGTTTCCTTGGGGTTCATGACCCTACGGTCAAGTTCGTTCGATCTGTTATTCTTGCGTCTAGTTTCGAACCTTCGATTTTTCTGTCATGTGATTCCTAGTTAAGTTGTTAGTTTGTGAGTGAGCATATAACACAAAATGGTTCCATCTCGCAATACAAGTCTTCTCATTGTGTTATTTAAAATCATATTTGTTAATAATGTTCCTTAACCAACCAAGCTCCTGATTTCGAACCGCAAGCTCATGACCGAGAGCAGTGGCACCACGTCCGTGAAGATCTACCTTTATACGTCGTTATCGCAAAATCCTTGACAAGGGTTCCTCTCTTTCCAAATTACAAGCTTTGCAGTCCTAAATTATTGAGGCTGGTGCTGCACTTCAAAGGAATGTCAGAAGTCCTGTTGGATAGCTGGTTGAAGCATCGCTATGGGTTGCCAACCGAGATTAGGCTGAAGATAGCAGGCGCACGGTCACGAATTGGCAGCACTTCGTTGGAACTCAACCACATTAAAACCTTTCTCTACCCAGTCATGCAGGGTGATAGACACAAAACACTCGCGACACCTGACAGGAAAGGGAGACACCCGGGAGGAAATTGTGACCTAAAACGCTTTGTGTTAACGTGCGGCATTACTGAACTTCAAGAAACAACGACTCACGCAAAAGCGGTTAGCGACCGACCTACGAACGGTCAGCTTACAACTACACGCGAACATGACAAACACCAACACACTTCTAACCTTCACAAAACCATCTTTCTTTTACACTAATTTCCCAGTTTCTGCTTAGTAAATTGGCAGAACTTGCAGGACGCTTGATGTCACAGTCTTGGGATCTCAGTATGATTACGGAGCTCCTGTTAAGGTTTGTAACAGCTGATTCTTATGTCGATTTACTTGCTATGTCGCTGCTTCGGAACAATGGGACTGGGAAGTGTGGTTATATAATTCTGTATTACAAGACTAACTTACAAAGGGAAATATTTGCTTACCCAAAATTATCTCCCTCTGCTCGTTTTCGTGTTGGTTATGGTTTCTGGAATGAGACACGCCTTGTAGCCGTAATTTATCGTCCACCAAACTCTATGGGTAAACTGGACTCACACAAAAAGTTATATATTCGCATTTTCCTAGCAGGAACAATTTATGTGCACGTGATGGAAATTGCGGCAATGGATGGAATATAATTTAAAGCTTATTTGCAAGAACAACATTCCAGCTACCCCTTGTACATCCACATGACCTCGCCAACTGGATTTCGAACTGCTCACAGACCATCGATACTTGATCTTGTGTTCAGCAAGCAGAAACGCATAGACGACAGAAAAGTTACAAGCATACGTTTGGGTTGCAGTGGATAAGTTGCTGTACTGTTTAACGATACATGCTATGCCGAATATGCTGAAGAAGAGAAGTATAAAATATGCACTGCCAGGCACAACCAAATGTTATCCGCGTTTTTATGGAAATAGCTTGGAAATTTTTCATTAAAACCACACAGTAATCGCCTGGTAAAATTCACAAGGACATTTAGCGCGATGGTAGCGTACGAATCGGAACAGGAATCCTTCTATCGTCTATTTATGAATAGCATGTTTCTCAGGGTCACATGATAGAGCCCACAATGAGTTCCCATATTGCGCAACCTGCACTGTTTATATGCCACAGCGTAAAGCCGCAAAAAATTGATCCACGAGGAATGGGTGACACAACAGCGAGAGGTAATGAAGCTATTATGCCCAACCCAAAAACTCGTGCACTGGCAGGTTTGTGGCCTTCGAATAGTGTAGCGCGGAATTCCAGCACTGCTTTGACTGACAAGTGCGCGATCAGCAATGGAAGCAGCCGATCTCTTTCCATTCGATTACTCGCAAACTTTCCATGAAGTAACGGGACCAAAATTATCCCAGTTTTGTTTCGCTGCGTCGTCAGCTTACTGCAATATCACTTTTACTACACAAGCTATGTTCAGGAAATGACCGTTTTTACGTACCTACAGCTCTCCATGTGTCGATAACATTTGATCGAATTTCCTCAGCTGCAGCCGGTGATGTGGAGGAACCTATGGTTCTTCTCTACCACCGCTTCCTAAAAGAGAACCAAATTCCAGCAATACGGAAGCGAGGGGCCAGCAATCATACTCATAAGGGCAGCAGTCGCACTGACCCATCCACTATTGACAATCCGAAATGCTGCTTCCTATGCTTTCCAAAGTTATGGAGTCTATCATCGCTGAGGCACTTATACAGTATCTGGAAAATCACATTATAACACCGGAGCAACAAGGGCCTCGACAAAACCACTTATGCACTATGAACCTGTCAATAACACTCAATAAGTGGACTGTAGCAGATGTTTGTGGAGAAGGGGTAGATACTACGTAACTGAACTGCTCCTAAGCGTTTGATCGCTAATACCACTTCTCCTTTATAAACTTCAGGTCTCTTGCATGTGTTATGCCCTCATGCTTTGGATAAGCAATTACCTACACGGACGTCGGTTGTAGGTAAGTGTAATTGAACCACTGTTTGACGCAATTGAGGTGGATTTTGGTGTACCCCAAGACTGGGTATTAGAGCCGCGTCTATTCTTGTTTTTCATAAAAGATCTAGCGATAATAATTAATTCTATTTCTTATTCATCGTATATGATGTAAAGATTTGGCGAATGATCATGGAACCGGACGACCACGAAGAGCTCCAGCATGACCTCAACACTAATTCGAACTTGCCATTTCAAAATAACCGTGGAAATATTTCACGCTGTTCAGTTACACCATCGACATGACTAGGAGTATTGGCTTCGGTCACACATATTTCAAACCAATTCCTGGAAGGCAACATTGGTGTGCTCATTCAAGGTGGATTTAAGTGTTCAAAACGCGACTTGTTGGTGCTAGAAACGACACAACGCAAGGCTACAAAGAACGTCAAGGATCTGCAAGAATATTTTACCAGCAACTACTCAAGCGTCCGCTACTTTTCAATGGACGCTACCCAAGCGTACGAGGTGATCTCACATAAGTTTACCGCATATCGATTGACCCTAATCACGTATGTCGTCATTTGTTGAAGCTCAGCCACACACCCATGGTCTGAGATGATATTCTGAAGCGGAGTAAACAGTACAGCCGTCTGAAATGGCAGCGAAAGTACTTTTCTCTTCAAGTCTGTCAATCCTGGAATTCTCATCTAAACTCAGTTGTTCCCTCCCCTACCTTGGATATTTTACAAAAAGATTGGGTTTTGTCCCATCCCTTCGTCGCGTATAGTGTACCAGTTTGAAACATATTAATCATGTTTTCTAACCGGATTTATTTGTCAGATAGACCTAAGGATGCGGTACACAAGTGAATATTCGTGTTTTTAATTTTCTCACGAAGTACGCCAGTTATAACTGTCCACATGTGGTCCTGTAGTTTTCATGCATTACTCATTTACACTACCGTTATTCAACGCACATTTGCTCGATAGACGCCCAGACACACAACGCAGAATGCTCTTGATGTTTTAATTTTAAAATCTACTTTCCTACGGGACTTTTCTAGCAGCTGTATTTTTACGCTTGATAAACCTTTGTTCATTCCCTTCTGGCAGTTGAATTCAACTGGACAAGTTCTCACCAAACTTCATGAGCCATAAAGGTGACAGCCGAATGCCGATGACTGCTTGTGCAATGAATTCGCATTCCTCTCAAAAGAAAGTAATTCAGTAAAGTTAATCAGACCAGTGAAGTAAACACTTCAATCGATGCGAACCCAATGCGACAGAGAGACTCTTCTAACCCTGGATAAAATTCGAGTTACGGAACATATGTGTGCTTCACGGAGAACTTGTTTCCTTAATAACGGAAATTATTTGTTTTGTTGAAGCAGTTGACCGAGAAATGGTCTAGAAGCACGAATGGATATGGTTCTAAAGCTGCGTCCACTAGACAAGGCGACATTAATTAGAAAATAGGCAAATGAGTGCGCTATCCTCACCCATACACCAGTTAGTTGATCAAAGCAGCTGCAACAAACGGACTCCTGTGCGTTCTCAAAAGTTGACAAGACAAATAAAATCATGAATACTTGAATTGGAACTATCATCAGACAGACACTGCGGTGGCTGATGCGTCTAATAAAATAATTCTGATAGATGACATTTCTCGTGTACTCGATGGTGTCAAATGTATGAAGATTAGGGAACGGTGACGCCGTATGAAATAGGATTATGCTAAATGCCTCGAAATGTTACTCGCAAACAATTTAAGCTTCTACTTAACAAAATGCCGAAATAAAAACCTGCTTTTGCCAAATTCTTCTGTATCACTTTGTTTTTGTTAACCCTACTGTTTTACCCAAGTTTCCACTTGTGAGGAAAGAGCTTGCACACGTAAATAATTAACTTGCGAGGTCACATATTTACACAACATGGATGAAGGTATGTGGGATGTAAAGTAGACCTAATTAGACGCGTTTGTTTTTCTTTTACTCTTGCTAACTGCTGTGTTAAGGAATCAGTGATTTCCAGAACACCATCTGTGCGCGATTCAATACGGTCTTCATCACAGTTGGATCGCAATAGCAAATAATATACGGCTTTATTTGCGCGTTAAGCATTAATTCCAAACTTGAGATTTAAGGAGGTTTATGCCTACAGTCTTATAGTGCCCGTTATCATATATTCGCTGCACCATCCAAATGTTGCCTTCAGCCTCGACAACAAATTCAATAATATCTAACCCCCATGATACAGTTTAGATCCAAAATATAAACAACGCAGCCTGTCTAAAATAATGCCACTAGTTTGTTAACACCTGCCCCCACCCTCATCTTTGGTTATGGTTACTTAATATATACAGTGCCAGTCAATGCCCATGCGGTATCCGTTTCTCTCGTGTTTGTCTGTGTGCTGCACACAGAATCTCCCATGCAGTTATCACAGAAAGATCCTACAGAGCAAGGTGAAGACCACAGTGTCCCCAGACGATTTGTCACGTGTCACGACGTGCACACCACATATTATTAGCTCTGCCGTGATTCAATGGCAAGGTCACGGGAATGCTGATGAAGCCAATACCGGCGCAGATGCGATCTGCAGCTGAAAAAATTATTTCAGGATTACATTGGAACGCTGACAACAAGCGCTATTTGTTACACTGCGTAGAAAACAGCTCCAGAACAGACGTTGTCAAATTCCATCGGTACATTTTTAGAGCCAGACTGATGATTCGTCAAATAACCATGGCTCATCTGGAGTGGTTAATTCCCAGTTTATTGCCCTTATTGATCTTTGCCTTTTTGATCATTCTTCCTCAGAATTATGATGCATGTAATTTTGCTCGTGTTTGCAATCGGCACCTATCTATATATAGCGTGAGAATATAGCAATCGATGTGGTGGGCTTGTAAGCTAATTCGTCTAAGCATCTATCCCATGGGATTTCTCCCCACCTAGTCGCATCCCTTCGTTAGTACTATTAAAATAATCGATTCTCAAAGGAGTATTACTGCACAACTAGACGATGTGCCTAATAGCAAAACTAGATTTAGGCATTGATCACTCCCAGATGGCGTCCGACATACGCGATGGGTGGTTGAAAACACATTACTAGGATTAACTGTCCATAGATTTTAAACCATCATCTTTGCCGTTTCAATCTAAGTACTATCGTAACTAGCGTATCGTTACCTTGACTTAATGACCCTGCTCGATTACTTATAACCAACATGCAGACATTAGTGGAATGAACTTTTGGTGAACTTTAATCTCTGGCGGACACGCAAGCCCAATTAATGGGCATTCTTTTCAGGTATAAGTTGAATATGTGTTCGGTTACATTTGCGCTTACGTACCAATTGTACCAATTGTTCAACCAACCCCATTTAACGCAAGTGTATAGAAGCAGTTATTATACTTCGCGCATGACAATGAGCCTGAGTTATATCAGGTTGATAATCCAACCGGAAAATTATCCTAACGCGTACCAGTCAGAATGTTAGTATACGAGAAACATGCGGAGTTGGGAGTTGAAATCAATGTCGAAACATAAGCTAAAATGAGAGTTCGAATTTCAACAGTCAACTTAGAAGAAATTGCTTGTGGTGGGATGAGTTTCCACACAAATGAATAATTGAATGGACACCAGAAAGATATGAAGGCGTTTAACAATACTATTCAGTCCAAATGTACATCAAGTGAACAGGATCTTTGTCTTTAACTCCTGAGTTTGCTGACGCGTTGCGTTGGTATGTGCATGAACATGAGATTGATACACTACAGACTGCGTTTTCTCGTCCTTAGTGCGAAACAGATATGCTTGTCAACTTTCGTTTGGTATAAATTAAAATCAATTTCCGCGTAAGCAGTGAGGTTACACCGGCTAACTACCACTTATGTAGATTCAGCTCACCGATTCATTGGGCTACGATCCTACCACGACATATAACAACTAAAATCTGTCGGTGCAGGCAGCAAATGTCTGGCAGCACGGATTTGCTAATCGCGTGTCTAAGCGAGGATGGCTGCTCCTTAAGTAAAAACCAGCATTACTACTTCAATACTCGTGAACCCCAAAATTTATCAGCTGCGCCTCAGTGCATATTTTTAAGAATATCAAGCAGTGAAGCGACTGACGCTCGCAAATGATTGGCAAAAGTCGGATTACATCCTATATCCGACAGTTTTCCACTAATCAATCAAAAGCCGGAGGTATTAGGCTCTTAAATTAAGTGGGATTATGAGAACAGAAAACCAAGCATATACTGTACGATTTACCAAACTTACCCACAATGCTATATTGTTGTACTCCTTAAGTTGCTGGCAGATGAATGACTTAAAGCAAAGCTTAGTACAGTTATGTAAGAGAATAGAACAAGTGGCTGGATGCACAATCGCATCCGTCTACCGTTGACTGGGCGGCATCCCCAGACGACCTAATTCGTGCACCATACAAATATATTCAGTTTTGCATCTCAACATATGTCGCAACTAGTACCGCCATAAGTGGCCACGTTTTGCCAATGGCTTCGCCATGCCAAATCTTAGGGGAGAATATCAGCTGTTTCAAGAGCAATTCGACACAATCTCACTTTTTGAAACCAAACTAGGTTGTCTGTTTCAGTGCAAGCTCCATGGATAAGGAAGCACTCAATCTGTGAATGGGCAAAGAGATGGCATTGCTTTCTTCAGCAAACTAAAGTGTAGGCAACAACTGTTAAGCAAATGAATAGATATGCAACGCCGATTACATGGTATACGGGAGCGTTCGCAGCCCATCAGTTAGACATCACCTACTCTGTCGATAATTAAACGCATCTATACAGAACTACGGTGATGATGCTTGCGTGCCAGAGTCAACTAACGGTAAGCTGATGGGGAGTGCTAATTTGGTGGCTGGCTCAATCACCCCAGAGCTGAAGCTACGAGACAGAAATATTGACAGAGAAGAACTCCGTGATTAGGAGTGAGAAGGTGGTATGTGTGCTGCATGGTTGGTTTGTACCAGCATGATTAACCAAATTCGCATGTGTGCAAATTGGAACATGTTCGTTTATCCAGTCCCTTTACATTAACCTGATGCTACAGACAGAGGGAGGCAGAATATCGACCTCAAATCTGTTCCCAATTCACCCTCTTTTAATCTTGCCTAATAGGATGTGTACATCTTGATGGACATCTCAGTTGACCGTCTATATCTATGCATCACTTGCCACAACACTTTCCAAGCACTCCTATTCTGTGCACATAACTGCTGACCCCAATGGCAACCGTACTCTTTAACAATGAGGTTTGTGATACTCTAAGCAGACAGTTGTACCGTCAGCCTCAGTGTCATTAGCGAACATCGTAGCCTCCGTTACTGCGTATCCATACGATTCAATGCGGTCGAACTTCTAGATGATGATTGTACCAACGATACTAAGGCCAAACTAAGTAAGTCGTACGAAAACTAAACTAGAAACTACGAACAAATAAACTTAGACTTAACGCACGGTCTGAGCAGAAGAAAAAAACGTATTATCCTGTAACCGTAGTTCTGTAAGTCATATTAAATACAGTACATGACTTACGAATTGGTTTCGCAATCGTAGGGCAAGTGGGCCGAAACTGTACGGAGTGGGGCGGAGCGAGTATATTGGCAGTGTCATAGTGCCATAATAATATGAATGACCTTGAAACGTCAAGGATGTGTCAGTGATCGAGTGAAAGTAATAAATATACGATATGTTAAATGCTTGTAGAACACAGTAAAACAGTGTAAATGAGAAAGATAATTAGGGAATAGAGATAACTTGTCCCCATCTAAGCAGTCCAGGTTGTGGATGCACCAAAGTTCCTTTTGGACTTTACAATGATAACGGACTATGGGTTAAAATTGCCCTGGAGGTCAAGTGACGCTACAATGTTAAATGACTTCATGGTCAGATTTTTCAACTCATATTCATCATGAGCATACCATTGACTTGGTGGGTTTTAGCAGCTATTCAACGAAGTTATTGGCCAAACATATGTTTGCACTATTACATCATGCGGACGGTGCACAATACTCACCATTTGCCCACTACACATAAACCTGCCAGGCTCTAAAGAGAGATGTTGGACTGACGTCAATAGCGTGCGAAGACCCCTTTGTACTATTATGTATTAGTAACTGTTCTAACTGCCGAAACCTTTCCGTCATTTCATACCTCATGAACAAGTTTACATAGTCAGCGCTAAATTTCACTGTCTATTCTGGATTGACTTGGATTGGTAAAAGGCAATCGCAGACCAAGCAATGAGCAGCTTTCGCAGTGTTTTGTAAATGAATCTGAAAACAGGTATGGTGTTTTAGACGTAGCGAGACATAAGGAAATCAAAAGCCTGTCATTATGGAAGGCGCACTTTATGCACACAGTGTAAGAAAACTATGAAAAAAGCCGTAGTAATCGGGCTAAATTATTTATGCCAGTAGAATCATTAGGGTAGATTGGACAGTGTTTGTCCAAACACGAATTACTACTTTACCGGAAGCAATACATATTTGTATTTTGTGAAGAAGGAATGCTTTTGTGGCCACTTTTATCTAAGTGCACACGACCGGTGACAATTTGCAACACCATCACTCTATAAAAAATGTTGGATTACATCAGTCTGTGAACGAGTAACACTGGCATCTTTTCTGGTTAAGGTCACAAATTTCGAATGATTTGTGACTTGTTCCAATTGGCTTCGGGTTGTTAGTTATTCCACGGTTATCACAAAATGTTTGATTTTACGCGTTGGTGAAACGATTAGGTTAATCACTTTGGTCTGGACATTTGCATCTATCTCGTAGAGCAGGAGATACATTGCAGTAATATATGGTGCTGAATTTTGCATGCTTAAAAGCAGTGCGCAACATCTCGGTTTAATTTTCAAAACTCGACGCAACCTTCGTTCAAGTTATCACTCATCTCCTTCTTTATATGGCCTTAGTTTGGTCTACACAGTGGGCCGTTATGTTTTGTATGTGACTTGGACAATATGCAGCACTGCGCGTTGCAAAACAGTGAACGTTTCTCTATGGAAGTAATAGATAATTCGGGAATGCATGGAGTTCACTAAACCCACCCACCTTTACGGTACATCCGATCACTTTCGCTAAAACTAATGATAAAGCTAAACCCAATGCAGACGTTTCTTTAGCTGTTTTAATAATCGCCTGGCGGATCTCTGTGCATTTCGAAAGCATTTTTGACATACTTCATGCACCAATTTGAGTAATTCATTAAAGCCTACAAATGGATTTGCGACAAGCATTCATGTCCCAATCAGTCAAACTTTCTGATGTTTCCCATACCACTGTTAACAAACGACGGCGACAAAATCATGAACAATTTACCCGATAGATGTAATATTTAACAATCATTAGTTGTCCTGAGTTTTTTTCCATTTGCTGCAATCGAGTTGGTGGTTGTTTTCCCTTCATATACTGACTGCTGTTCACACATGTTGTGATATTTTGCCTGTTGATCATAATGCAGAATCTAACGCGTTTCAGGACCAACCATGACGCCAGAGCGTTACAGCAGTTTTCTCATCTGCAACAACAGTCTCGCTCTGCTACTTACGGTAAACAATTTGGGGAAATTACAGAGGTTATTATTTTGTGACAAATGGGCTTTAACCTGTTATTTACGAGTTTGTCGCTCAGTGTACAACAGATGGTGCATGTGGATAATCGCCATCGTTTACCATTTCATCACATGGAATTTATTTTTACGATATAGTGAGTACATAGAATTCACTTCCTGACCAGAATGCTGAATCACACGTTCAGTACACTGACATGATAACGCAGATAAAGGCATAACTAAGTAACGTAATTTGGGGTGGACAAAGCGTTGAAGCTTGTTGACGACAAAATGTACCTAAAACTGTTGTGCCGCTATCATCCACTGTGAGCATTTGTTATCGTTAAAAACACTACCACAACATTTGTAAGCCGCAACGTGTCTAATATTCATTATGCCAATACTCCTGAGCAAGAACGATGACCACACCAAAAGTAACCCTTCACGTTCGAACCAAATGCCCCATGTTAATATCAACCCCAGTGTCAACACAATAACTGATGCCGGTGTATCTCCTAACTCAATCAGAACTCTATGAGTTATACACGTAGGCAGTCGGCTTCCTTTTATTCCACGGCGGTACCTTTTAATTGATATTCACATGGTCTGCTTCTGTTTTGTACTAACCGGGGTCAACTGGCTCTACTTAGAACGAATCGCCTACTCTGCTGATCACTTAGACAGACATTATGGAAATATTCGGATGATTGTAATGGTGTCGGCTATTTTACTCATATGATCGACTTCCGTTGTCGTTACGGTTTGTCGACCGGCATTAGTAACCGGTCTGTGTATTCACTTGGGCTGCGTGACTTGAAATATTCCCACAGCAAACAGAGCAACGCCTGCTCCACAACCAACATCTCATTCCGTGCAGAGATCGTGAACTTCAGGACCACTGCTCGAAAATTGGATGAATGGCAATACAGAGGATTGAGGCACTGGGTCCTCGGAGAATTCCATCAGTAAAACAGTGTTACCGATGATGCAAATCTGAAGTCTTGAGCAAAGATAAAATTTGCACTACAGACGCGAATCACCTACTGCTTATACACATTACATTTACCAGTGTATCATTTCTCTGCTTGTCTAGGCATCCGAAAAAATTCAAGAACCCTTCTCAATTCCCATTTAGTAGATCAAGAATCCGAGTCATTGACATAACACAGGAACCACTTAGTTTGAAGGCTAATAAGGGCTTCATTAGGCAATATCGGCGATTACGTGGGGGGCCTCGTTTTGATTTATCAGAGTTTAAGCGATCCCAAACAAACATGCTGCCATTTGCAAGAGCTCAGTCAAAAAGTGAATTTGAGAGCCATCTCTTGATGGCAGAGCATTACAGTCACTTGGAACGACGTCGGGACTTTTTTTCCGTACGCGATTACAGAACCAAAAATGTCCTACCGGGATTTATCATCTGTGCACCCACGCTAGTACATTTCGAAACCCGAGTGGACCGCGAATTCATTTCGCTGCGCCGTCTCACAAAAATCATTGCCCATGCTTAAAAAACAGTGTCCGTCAAAGAATGCACTGACGGTCAACTCCCAGAAAACATTTCGCATTTTTCAACTAAGTCGTTCAACAGGAGGAGGCGCGGATTTGTGCAATCCATTTGTCGTCATTTCTTATGAATTAACAACAGATATACAGTTTATACTACGTATACCACATTGAGTCAACCGGAGTAAGCCTACTTTTGCTTATTTTGATTTTTATCCATGACCATCCTAAGGGACAACTTAAGATTTCGCTTTATTATCCGTATAAAACCCTTGTTCCATTGTATACACAAGTTCAATTACAGGCACCTCAGGAAAAACTTGGTAAAAGTTGATTTACAATGTTTAACCGAAAGTTATTGATCATTGCCGTTAGCCTAATTGACAGTGATGATGTTTCCAGGAAACGTCGGCATCCATACTAATTGTCCCCGCGATGGAATTCCCTTTGCAAACTGGGTCCCAATAAGTGTATCCGTTTTCTTGTGGGTGTAGGCCTAGTTGCAGGTTAACACGCTGCAGAACAGTAGTCGTGTGTATGCCATTTGGTGTTAGCAGATGCTGACATATGTTGAGTGGTTAATGTCAGCTGATGTTCACTGCCCCTCTACCTTGAGCGGTGCACGTGACAAACCACATTGGCACACCAAATTTCGTCTAATTAGCTATGCCTGTCTCAAGAGATCTACTCTTGTCATTTACTTACGCCACAGTATGTACCAAAACGGTGGTCTTCTGCTTGAAATGCTATGCCGTATATGCAAGGTGAAAATTTAGGAAATACCACTGATCTCCCTTCGATTTGCGTGATTTGACACTAACCCGTAAATATGCGGACCTTTACTGGTAACTGTTTGATCTTGGCGAATATAAGACGTTAATAGGTTTGCATCAAAATTGCTCACTTCGAAGAGTGAAGTTTGCTGTAGCTATTCAACTACGTCCAAGGCAAGGTACCGGAAAGAGAAGTATATCCAATAGAGGACCATACTGTGGAGGAACTTACAGGATTTTCTTCTTTTTACAAAGGAGTAGTAGTAGGAATTCAATGGTATAGGTAGAAATTCGTCACATCTAGACTCATACAGACAGTCTCCACACGCCTAGAAAAGCGTTGTAGGCGCGTTTCATCCTTTCCAGAATCGTCAGCAGTGCGCACTCAATTGGACCCTGGTAAGGCTCGAACCCGCGACTCGACTGTTGCCAGTCCGTTGTTGAGACTACTGAGCTACGCGGGACGGCAACAACCATAGTGAATAAGTTACTAGATGTGATATAGCGCCGCTCACTATTAACTGGCTTAGACGTTACTGCCGTGTAGAGGACAGGGTACCCCCTCACCAAGCGACGGGCTTACCAAATTAAGCTGCCAATCAAATTATGGCATTATAAGCAGTTTGGTCTGCGTTCTGATTACAGAATAGTAGTAGGGCGAGTTGAATGGTATAGGTAGAAATTCGTCACATCTAGACTCAGACAGCCGTCACATTCCCAGCAAAGCACTGTAAGCGGTTTCATCCTTTATTCGTTGTACCCACTGAACACACTGATGATGACGTCCTACAATGATACAACAAAATGCCATTTCGCGATTGCATCCTGGAGAATAAAGGCTCCAACAGAAATAGCTTAATCTCTGTCGGTATGCCAGATATAAGGGGAATAGACGACGGCCCAGCCACGGCTCCATGATGTAGATGACCTATGTTTTCCTAAGTCCAGCATCTTTGATATATAGGCAAACACAGTTGTGCGCATATGCCTGTGCACTGCCTGGAAAACTTGTAGCTGTGGTTTCTGAGAATTGAGAATGGCTTTACGAATCGTCCCTCTGCTTTTCCAAACCTCTCCTGGTTGTTTACCGCGCAACTGATGTGTGGATGGTGACAGAAATTATTATCGCTCGCACACATGCGCTTACTTGTCTTATTCTTTCGGTTGATTTCGGTTATTAGTTTTGCGTAAGATGTTGTGTACAGCTTAGGTCATACATGTAAACCAAGTTTTTATCAATTGTCCTGAAAGTGTCGACAATTATATGGACAAAAAACGGGGAAATGATGCCATCATTTCCAATACTACGGAACTCAGTCCTCACCTTCAAAAGTGTTCAAGTTTCACTAACGTTATTCTAAAGCAACTTGTTCATAATTCGCACAACATTATCGGTGTCTCTCCTCCCACCATTTACACCCCATGATAGGTTTCATCCATGTTTGGATTCATTTGTCGGGGATGTCCTGATCTGCGGTAAAATCACCTCTATTTCCGATACGATCCTGTGAGCGAATGCATAGAGGTCCAATTCGAAATGAGCCGAAATCGCTAGAGATTGCGTGCCGCAATCCAAACTAACGGCGGTTACGCCAAAATCAACTTGGTGTTCCTTACCATTATGGTAAGCTTTGCTCACGGACCTCAGCCGTATAGGAACCATGGATTCAGCTGTTAACCACTAGCATCCGAGTTCTACCCCACCTCCGGATATCTCAATCTGATTTGTCCAAACGAGGACGAAACCGGTCGTGTTTTGAAAGAGACACCGAAACGCCAACTTTTTGGATACAGTCCTTATGATAGGAGCGACCGAGATCACCGTGCCGCAATCCAACCAAACGGTGAGTACTCAAAATCCAACTTTTTACAAAATTTGTCCTATTCACAACAATATGACACAGTTAGACTGGCCAACTAACACTAAGGATGTTGCTAACAATATTATCTTTAGTGCACAAGACAGAGGTGCATTGCGCGTAGCCATAGCGATAAACGTCGGCAGGTCAAATCTCTGCTGTTTATTCAGAGTAGGTAACAGGCGATAGCCCTCGAGTGATATGGTAGATATTGACTGAAAAACCGGTAGGGTTCATTTCTCCTGTATGCTAGACTTGCCATTGTCAGCGAAATATTGAAAACGTCGAGTCTTTCACAGTCCAAGTCCAATAAATTACCTACCTGTATTGGAAGAGCCATTGGATTACGCAAATAGTATTTGTGACACAAGCGATGAAGTTCTGAGCTATTCGTTAAAATTTGCAACCAGTAGAAATGTTTCCCTGAATTCCTGCACAATTAACGATTTGCAGTGATTTCTCACGAGTAAAACGCATGCGCTTGACAAGTTCCATAGGACTGATGGAGTAGCACTTCAAAGTGAAAGAATCAACGAATAAGTAACTCCCAATTTTGATTGTCTACCGACTTAAATGCGCTGCTGCCTAACGATAGTTTGCAAGGTGTACAAACAAAATCGTTTAAAGCGCCATCCTAGTTCAGTAAGGCTTGAGAAAGAAAACGGAAACGACAACGATCACTCATGTGTTGCTTCCTTTGACACATGGGGTATGCTAAAGCAGTTTAGATACATCGATGCTGCTCACAAGGACACTACTGCATGTATCCTCACCGCCACGTTATTTCCTCCTACGAGTGAAACAAAATACATCAAGTAATGCGTTAGAAAGGGTTACATCAAGGCGTTTATTGCATAGCATTAATATAGGAGCAGGGATAACGGAATTCGGAACGGCATTCCAGGCAAGGGATAGTCAGAGGCAGAAAACCTTGTGTCGACAATTAAGTGGACTGCAGTGCGTAGCTCGTTTGAGCTGATAGTATCTCAGACTGGTATTTTGGCTCAGCTTCAACGGCTTGCGCATTGGCAAGTTGGTTTCGTAAGTATTAACCAAAACATGATTAGGTATCCTGGCTGACGTCGATCCTCACCACTGTACAATCTCAGGGACTGCGGTCTGCGTTGGTAGGAGTGATGAAACAATCCTCCAACGAGTTTGGCCGCTCTATGTTGTGGAGCTTCAAATGCATCGACGTCGCGCTTGAGCAATGGACGCCAGAACTGGATTGCATATTCCACGTGAGACCTCACGTAGGCGTTCAATATTTGCGGAATAATTGATGGCTCAAAATTTTCGAAAGCCCTCCGTAGGAGGTCAAGTATTTGACTGGCTCTTTTTTATTCATTTTCAGTTTGTCTTGAGCAGCCAATATCGTCTTGCACGATCACCCTAAGGTCGACTTCCTGAGAAGCACGTTGCAACTGCTGGCCCCAAACGGACATTCATGAGTAATCTGATGGCATATACGTAAGATTTTGCAATTCACCACGTTGAATTGGAGCAGATTATCGATGACCACGCATAAGCCTTGTCAAGATCGCTCTGCAATGCCACGTGATCACCCGCTGTACTGATTTCATGCCAGCTTTTGACACCCTCTGCAAATATTAAGAAATTCCACTGCGTTACACCAGCAAAATGGTTAGTGAATGTTAGGAATAAACGTGGCACGATTACCGATCTTTCGAGCACGCCATACTTGAAGACAATTGGATTGCAAATGGCGCTGCAGACCCTCACATTCAGATGGGCTTGAGAGAGGAAGTTACGCATGCAACCGACTATGAATTCAACGATTCCATAGCTTCGAAGTTTGTGAAGGAAAATGCAGTAGTCCCAACGGTCGAACGCTTTCTAAAAATCCAGGTAGACAACGTCGACTCCCACTCTGGAATCGGTTAACTCTGTCCAGCATGGTTGAGCTAGCAGCAAGTTTGTGGTGCGGGATCGATTTCGTCGGAATTCTTATTGCTGTGACACTAAGATATTGTTGCTTTCAAGATATCCCATGAGAGCCTCTGCAATTATAAGTTCCATTATTTGGAGAAAACTGGAAGGAGAGTGATTGGATGGCAGTTCGAGGGCACCGAACAATTACCACTTTTGTAAATAGGAGTGACTAGCCCATGTTTCCACATTGTCGGAACCAGCACTTCGACGAGACACCATGGAGAGAACCGAGCTAATGGTTCGACAAATTTCATGGCCGCTGTCTTCAAGGCCTTCGGTTTGATGTCCTCCACCCCAGATGAGCTGTGCACGCACAATGATATTAACGCTTACATCACCTTGGCTGCCGTGAATAATACGTAGTTTAACCATGGAGGCTATGGGAGCTGTGTCCAAGGCGGGTGAAATATTGATTCACTACTTAAAGTAGGGACAAAGCGTTGGCGAAACACTTTGGCCGCATCTTGTGCAGTTCGTGCAAGACCATCTGTCGCACGTAAAACCGGGATCCCGCGCTGCATACTGCGGAATTAGTTGACGTGTTTATACAGCGACCTGAGATTTATACTGAATTCGCAACTAAGTTCTAATGTTGCTGGTGTTTGTCTTTGCGGATCAACTTAAAGTTGAATTGTGTGAGCACCCCAGGTCAGGTTACTTGGACAGACATTGTAAGTGCGTCAGGCTGAATCCCTAAAGTCCATGCATGTTTTAATAGGGCTCCTCAGGCGAAAGACCATGCATTCTGATGCATTTGCCATTAGCTTAGTGAGCTAAGTTACAAAGCACATCCAGGCAAAATTAGGCGGCTTCTCGGTCAGGAAGGACCGATCGCTTTCTTGAACGAGTTGGGATATGATATCGTAATGTGTAACCACATAGGTTTCCACGTTGTTCACACTATTGTACTCCGAGTAATAGATCTAACGAAAGAGTGAAATCGCTTAATCGTTACGACCAAGTGGTGCGTCTGTGGTCACCGTGTCCACCATTAGTTCCTGGTTGGAGAGCACAAGGTCCACAACAGTACGTGTGTCACCCGTTTGGAATCGCGTGTGATAGGTGACATGGTTGTACAGAGGTACATCGGCAATCGCTTCTTGTAAGTCAGACTTAAAATTGTTCGCTTCGCGAAGCCGAGACTTGGATTGCTTGCAGTTTGTAATGCTCCACCAGAAAGAAGAGACGGTGTGTGCATGCCAGGACGCATTTCATCGCAGAAGCTAGGCACCGATCAATTCACAAGGCGGATATTGGAGGGCGGTATATTATTGCTAGTAAACACACATTACCATATCGTACGTGCATGCGAAACCAAAAAGAATCGATGAATTGCTTTTCTGGGTGCGAAATGATATCAAAATATGGGGTGGACAAGTAATAAAGGAGTACTTCCACTCAACTGGTAGGTTGATCTTTTCGTATGGAAGTCATGCTGGATAGTGCAAACTCAGCATCCTTGATCTCTGTGTAAAGCCACGTTTCGGTGACCATAAATAGCTTCCAAGGAAAATACGAAGTTCGTTTAGCTTGCTGAGAAGATGTTGTGCATTGGTATCCAAGCAAATGAGGGCATCGTTGGTCAGAAGCGTGTTTGTAAATGCTAGTTTTCGGTGAGCGTCTATGCCGACCCTTTCCGGGTCGGCTGCCGGTCGTTTTTTGTAGAACTGATGACGCAGGCCCCTGGGTAAGCTCAGATTGTTGTATAGAGCTCTCGGCGTTAACAAGAGGATGACTGTCCTGTCTTACTTCAGCTAACGGTGTGTTTTGGCATTGTCTTTGTTCTGAGCTACACCGTGACAGAATTGGATTTGTAAGTTGTAGGCATAGCCTTACCAAATCTATCTGTGGCCCGGTGCCTATCGCCTTTATACGCATTTCGGGTAGCAAACTTTTCGCTTTACTTGCCACCACTTGATCACATGTTCGTAGTACACTCGAGGACCACATTCAGTGTATTTTGGTGATATCGTAAACCTTGGTGCCGAATTAGCGATAAGATATTCGAGTGAGTGCACTTCACGGATAAAACGCCATTCCTCGCAGTAATGTACTTTGGTTTCTAACTCGCTTAATGTCTGGAGCTCAGGAATACGGCGAACAAGGATAGATTTTGCGTCTTGTTTACGGAATTCATCCGGATTTTGTGTACGTTAACTGCGTTCGCTCCAAGGAATATCTGGAAAAGTTCAAACAATGTTTGTGGTGGTACGTAGGCTAGTGATTAACAAGAGAACTGCCTCTGCAACATTACGTGACTAAATTGTCGCCTGGAGTAACCCAGCTTCACTATAGTATACGGATTTTGGGTGACTGACGAGGCGCATCATATTGATTGGTTGAGCTTATACGCCTATTACTTGGCACAGGGATCCCACCGTTTCCTGTCGTCTAGTAGCTTTTATTGATTTCACCCCGGCTTCAGTCACATCAGGGCATGTAACAATCAGAGAATTATGGTAGTGTTTCATGTTTCAACTTTGGATGGAGCAGTGGTCACTTTCTTCGATTGGACAAACGATGGGGTATTAAATTCCCTTGTGGAGTTGCAAGTATTAACTCATTGGGCAGCTGGCGGGATTACGTTGGGGGTGCCCCTCAGATGCGTACACAATGGACGCGTATGTTGTCGGCCCTCTAACAGTGTCCCTGATGAACAATGTGTGACGAAATTATCTTTATAAGAATCTGCTTGTGTCTGAGTGGCGAACTATGTATGGTTACCCTTAACTGTTATAGATTAGAGCTTGATGTTGAGCATGGAGTTCGAGGCACTGATTTGTCGGGGTTCGTGCGGGACAGCTTTTACAGCTCCTGCTTTCTCTACAGTCTCGGTCAGCCTATCGCACTTCAGCGCCAACACAGTTTAACATTTTACGAGTGAAATTGACGTACGCTCAGTGCAGAATCAGAGAGAATCGGTCGTAGTATTAATTCGCTTTATCTGGCTGAGACTAAGGCAAGCACATTGAGAATGGAAACATTTTCTGTAGTTTCTACATTCTATTCTAAATCTCACAAGTTTAACACAATTGTCTGCACTATGCTTAGGTTTATTTTGGAAGATTTAGGCTTGGTTTTCCGTGGGCAAGCGGTACCTGCCATTGTGACCGTCAGTTCTGCGAATGTTGTTCGTTAAAACATCGACACAAATAGGCTGAATCCAAACGCTCTCGGTCAAGCTGCTTGTCTGGCAGACACCGGTTGCTGTAGAATGGATCCAAATGGCTGACACAGACGGAAGTTGGGCCAATTATTGAGAGCACTGAGATTACCCAGAGAATGTCCACCGAATTAGCACACATGAAAGACTACATGAAAAGCAAAGTACTGATCCACAATTCACACAGAGGAAACACTTGCAACAAACTAATCCCGAACGTAAATTATAATCCAGCACGGTAGAACAAAAATCCGCGACGTCCATGATTAGGCTGACACAAATGGACACACTAAAACCGCTTGGCCTCAAGCCAAATTATTCTGAGCTGAGTGACTTTAAGTATGGCGGACCTAAGTGTCGTGATTGCGAAATGATCTGCTTAGAAGCAGCTATGATAGCTTCGAGGGTATGTTAGTTTACTGGGGTCAGCTTTTGCCTGCTTAAAAAGCAACTTTGCATGGTTGTGTTCAAGAAATTTCTATAGCTTGTTCTGGGTAGTTGGCAGTCTTGCTATATACATTAAATCCAAAGTGTGCAAAATGCTAAGCTGGTAATAAACTTATTTATCACGGTCTGTAAACTCCCAAAAGATTGAAGAAATAGAAATTTTTCATAATCATTTTCATGGGGTAATTTGTGTGGTGATATCATACTGCGGCCCTGTTTACGCTGCTTTGGCTGTTAAAGGTAGAACAACTATTACTCATTAGCTTGAAAATCTTAATTGCATTCATCTAAACGCGGGCGACTGTCTATCTCTATTAGCAATTTCGTCCTCTTTCGCTTTGCCAGCATTTGTTTGGGGTCTTGCAAGAGTGATCAGCACATAAACGAAAGTTGTTTGTAGGTATTTTGGTGTATTTTTGTGTGTAGTGTGTTGATAATTCTGTTAACTCAAAAGCCAAACCGACAAATTTAGCGCATGATGATCATTTTACCACCAACGACAGAATGTCCACGGCAATGCCGTCCAGTTTCTCATAACATTAGCTGTCACAACCAACGTTCTGTACAGTACTCACCAGGGGGTCTCATTCATTTAGGCTATTTTATGTGCCAGCATGTAACAATTCTTGTCGGAGCAAAATTGAACAGCATCACTTCCGTGTGTGCTTGCACCTGTGATTGCTGCGTTGGACTAGGTTGGTTTTATCTTATCCGTTCGCACCCGGTGGCCATCAGAACCCCACCCACAAATAGCAAGAGTCGGCACTGCTCCAGTTTTCCATGAATGGTGCCAGTGTGCTATTTCGACCATGCATGCAGTGCAGCATGCTATTTTACGAGGTCCGCACTACTCCGCCTCCAGCTTCCACCATTTAGTGCGTCATTCCGA
Organism: Dicrocoelium dendriticum; assembly: GCA_944474145.2. Taxonomy (NCBI): domain Eukaryota; kingdom Metazoa; phylum Platyhelminthes; class Trematoda; order Plagiorchiida; family Dicrocoeliidae; genus Dicrocoelium; species Dicrocoelium dendriticum. The sequence goes on along the minus strand of OX104067.1, from coordinate 117,746,217 downwards.
GGAAAGTCATCCGGCAACGGTTAGGTTTGAAGCAGTTACTGAAATCTATGCACTAAAAATGACCCACAATGCATCGCTCGTAAATTGTCCGCCAAGGCAAGCCAGCGCAAGTCATTGTGATGCATAAAATGCTGTGGAATCTGTCGGAGATGCACCTAATATGGAGAACCAAAGCAGGCTACACAAAGAATGTAAACCAGCAATGCTTTCAGCAAGCTTGGCTTTCGAATTATGGGCCACGTTTATCCGAATGATTGTCACGAGGAGAGAACTTGGGTGTCGTTTTAAGTAGCGTATTATGAAACATACAAAACGCATTTAATTTAATAACTACTCCGAAAATGCTTCTCTTTGCGGCACATTTAGGGAAATGTAAACTCCTCTATCAGATAAGGATGTTCAATGATCAGCATACTGCAAGAAAACGGGCAACGGAATTTCACTAATTGAACGATAGCCCGCGACAGATTACAAGTTTTCCATAGGTCCTCTACCAAAATCTTGAACATCCAAAGCTTTACAGAGTAGAATTTTGTCCCAAAACTTGCAACAAAGGCAAGCATTTTTCTCATGGGTATACATTAAGAGTCGCTGTATTTGTAAAAATGATTATCACTTTTCCGCAGCTTGATGAGGATGTTTGAACAACGCGTCGTAGGAATCTTGCGCAGTTTAAAGTTTATATTTCTCAGATTTTCTAGATGCATACGTTTAAGTGACAGATAATTGATATAGTTTTGATCATGTCCTTGTACGACTGAAGCAACTATTTAGTGTTTTTCGTTCTACAGAAAAATTAGAGTTGGGTTTTTTGTTTCATTGCCTTCCTTCTAGCTGTAGATTTACGGCCCATTTTGGAAAAATTCGTTTGGTGAGTTTTCTAATGAAAACATGGACATTATAAAGTTACAATTTAAATAGTTCCAAGTTTAAAGCGGAATCTTCATGGATTATCACAATACCTGCTGGTGGTTGACAAGATATTCCAAGGAGCTTTGTATGTAACTAGAAAGAAGGTAGAGACCAACAATCCTGGTTTTGTTTAAATCGATTTTGAGTCATGATTCCAGGCTTCGGAGTAGCATTAATTGACAAACCTAATGTGGACAGATTGTAGTGTCTTATGGTTTTGTAGATTTTACTTTAACCTCGATTATGTTACAGTCTATGAATTCAGAGTTGCCTGACGTTATTCTGCTAACAAAGCATAAAAGAGCACAAGGTGGTCTCTCTATTAAACAGATAAATGGCGAACTAATTTTTCAGTGTTTTGCTCTCATTCACACCCATGGTCCCATATCTGCTTTTTCAGTACTTAATATTGAAAAAGGTATTGACATTGAAAATAGGTATTTTGGATGATACTGGATGAATTTTATGGCCCTTGCCAGGACAGACTAGCCTGATGGTGCTATTTGATGTTCGGCCTGTTCTGTACTTGATAGTGTGTCGCAGCCGGAGACTACGCGCAGACATCTTTACATTGCTGCGTTAATGATTGAGTTTCATTTGATCTTCAGTCATTCAAGTGAAAGCCAAATAAGTTTTATGAACCAAACTTGAAACAGTTTCAGCATCTCTACACTAGCACTACGGATCTAGTGAAGTATAAGTTCGCAATAACAACGTAAAAAGAAAACATGCGTGCATTTAACTCAATTAAGTGTTCATACCTGGTGCTGTTAACTTTCTTGGAGTCCACAAGAAAACGAGGTAAATACAATAAAATAGAGTTGTCTCAACGTGTTTTGCGAGAAACCAAAACTATAGCTCTACAGCGAGTAGACGAGCAGGAAGGGGCTTTAGATAAATCAACTTAAAGCTGGCAAAAGGGTCATTTAAAACATGCGTTGCAAAGTTGTCAGATGCATTCAACTGCTTATTAACGATGAGTTTAACCAGAGATTCTCTGGACAGTCTACTAGCCCTGGAAATGAGCTTAAAAGTACTATCAATATGAAGTCATTTTGTAGGAGACCAGGTAATACGATAGGCGAGCAATATAAACAATGGGAAGAATACAGGCAGTCACGACTGCGTAAATTAAAAAGCAAGGTACTGAAAGCATGAATGATAATTTCTCAACTGATAATGATAATTTTCTCAACTTGCGGAACTTTTCATCAACTTGTGTTGATAAATGTGCGTTGTATGATATATGTGCGACAAGATAATTAACAGTGGACAAAATGCGTACTTTTTAGTCGCTTACGAGTATGGGGTGAAGTATTTGACACAATTAGACGTTTGGCAGTGCGAAGAAAAGAGAAAGTTACATCACTGCATTCGAAGATTTGATATTAGTGGATCGGGACGACGAGCACCGTTGACTCTTGTCCAGACCGATTTGCAGAGCCACTTGGCGGTCCAGCAGTAGAAGCAATGTAGACTATGTTGTCAGTGAAGTTTCGTTCAATAAATTTGGGAAGAATTGCAAGCATTTCGATGTATAGTGAGAAAAGAAGAGGGGCGAGGATTGCTCATGTTAAGATGTCCCTGTCATCACTAAGTGTAGGACATTTTACCTTTTACTTGGGTAAAATGAGATTGGTGAGTTTGCAGAGTAGTTGCTCATCAGGTTGTACACTACTGGTTGAACACCATTTGCAGACAGCTGATTAAGCAAGAATGATCTGTTGTTCCTGCTAAAAGCGTTGGTGTAATCAAGCAAGAGGAGCTGCACAATCGTCTATTTCGCATCCAATGAAGATGCGATGGAGTGAACAATATATGTTACAGCAACCTTCGTGGAAAGTTGGGGTCTGTACGCAAACTGTGATATGTATACGGCTGGATTGCAAGATGCAAGTGGCAATGCGAAATTAGTCGTTCGAATACATTCAGCATGACGGATGTACAAGCGATCGGCCGGAATTTCGTGGATCCCTTCTTTGGCACGAGCGTTATCCTGACAGATCTCGGAAATCATTCCACCGTGTAGGCACTGATTAAAAAGCTCCTTCAAGGGCGTGGTGAGGGTATTAGGCACCCTGTTACAAGACAACTTGTGAAAGTGCATCCGATCCACTAGCCTTCTCTGTTTTCATATTCCTAAGTTAACGGGTTGAATTCCACGTGTTGCCATGTAATTTATGTACCAAAGCCATAGAACAAAGGCAGAGAGAATGAGGGGAGGGTGAATGCTTCATGTGAAGAAGAGCAAAACATATCATTGGGTTGCACTACATCCCATATCCAAGCTAATCTTTGGAAGCTATTTTGTTTTTCTAGTCTCCATCGTTCACGGCAGTTCTGGTTGAACAAAACGGCTTCCATGTATAAATTACGCAGTCGTGTAATCTCAGTTTTGATTGTTAGAGTGAGTCGTTTGATACCTGGCAGTAATTTCAATTCTGTGGGCACGTTCTTTTTTCTTCTAAGGTGTTTAAGTACTGGTGTGGACAATCTATAGTCGTAAGTAGTTTAAAGCAAAACTTAAGATAATCAATGAAATGATCACAATGAATAAACAGATTTTCGTTCTTGAAAACTGTAAAATATGTAGAAGTCAGCATTTCCTGGAGACTCGCATTATTTGATGATGAAAAATCTCGTCTGCTCACAGTCTTGAATGGCTTATTAACCAGTGAACCAGAGCGAGTCTTACCGTAAACGTCGTTTCACACTAATATGATGCCATTCGCAGAAGTACCGAGTGAAGCAAGCTTTGTGCGGGAAATAAACATATAAATTGGTGAGGAAGAAAGAAGAAGTTGTGTTTCGAGTCTGGTCGAAAGGCCATTAAGTTAGTCAAATCATGTGCCTGGATGAATAAGATATGAATTTTATTAAAGTCTCCGGCCATAATATAGACTGAGCTGTCAGGTTTAGGTATTAACACCGAGAACAGATCATCCGCAAACGTTTTCATCTTTGATGCTTGGGTGTCGGGGGTAGGTATACATTCCCGATAATAACAGAATTAAAACCATTCGAAAGCTTTGGCTTACATTCAAGCAAATGGAGGCTGATTGCAAATGTCAAGTGGGTAAACACGTATGGATGACGAGTTACAGCAGCTTTGATGGAGGTAGATGATAATACACCATCCATGATTTTGAGACTATTCTGGGCGGTCGGATCTGACGGTAAGATAACCAGCAAGTTTATAACATTGGCTTCTGAATCAACATGTAACCAGCTTTCTTGATGCATCGGAATGGACATATTCGAATATTCCATTTGCTGTATTAAAGCGCTAAGCTCCCCCAATTTTCCAAGCAGTGATCAAATTTTGCTCGATAAGATCAGTAGAATTTGTTCCTTGTCTGGGGGATATGTTACTTCCTTTTATGATGGATATCTTTAACAAAGCGTCGAATCATCGCTTCTGTCAAAACAGAACATTTCCGGTAGTTCAGATTACGGGGGATAAGCAGCAATTCCATTCCAATTTCCATTGTATGGCTTTAAAAAATTCAGTTCCTTCCTAATTCTACGGCCAATCATATGTAAAGTAGGTGTAGCGTTCTTACTTCAGGCTTCCGTTTATCATTTTCTCAGTACTCTAAATGCAGAAGCCAAACGTCGCTTTGCATCAACCCCTGATCAATATGATCATTCCATTTTCATTTAAATCATTAGCAAATATAATCTATTGGTTTATGTTGGAGGCATTCCTGCTAATATTCTGCTTTTACTAAGAAGCTTAGGGGCTATTTCTCACTCCTATGTTATACAACCCGGAAACGTTTTACTTGTCATTGCGAAAACATGCGTTAGTGTTTGTTTAACTTTACCACTTGATTCTTTTCTTCGGATGAGTTACTGCCTCATTGGTTTTGAGCAAATGTAATCGATATCTCCTATTACAAATTCACTGCTTTGCGCGGCGTTTATCAGACCACCTGTTGATGAGATAGAACGTAATATTGCCCTGCTATTTCACCGGACACAATTTTTACATAATGCTTTAGTAGAACGATCAATTTCCCTAATTCGGGACTATTTCATATTGACAAATAACGGCCTCCTTCCCACGGGTATTCAATTATTCCCATATCCGTCGCATTACCAAACGTAGTGAAGGTCAATTGGGCTGTTTTGCGCCCGATCATTATTAAATAATCTAATGCCAATTTCGTATAGATACATCCATTTAATGTGCCTTGGTGGCTGGCTGCTGAACCTAAAAATCCTAGTCAAATAGGAATTGCATATTATCAGCTGTGTGTTTGGTTTGTCATAATTCATACTTATTTTTGTGATGGTGGTCATTACTGGCCAGCTATTTCATTTCGAAGAGGCGCTTACTACAGATTCGCTCTCATGCAACTTACTTAGATGAACTTGCGCTTGATCATTTCCTGATTGACTTTGTGTATGTGGACGGAATAGACCTCAGCTGCATAACCGAGGAAAATGGTCGTTGAGCTCAGTGGAGCTTAATTTTTAGGTGAAACGGTTTGGACAACAGGAAATTAATGTTTCACAGTTTGGAAATCATTTGGTTGTCATTTTGCTACTCAATGACTACTGGCCTTTCGCCTCGTAGCTGGCCGGTCAACTTTGTAGTATTTGCAGAACAAATCTTCACCAGTGAGCCTACTAAAAGTCGATTAAAACATTTTGTGCTCTGTCGCTAATGTGTAATATTTTAAGCTAACTCTTCCAAACGTTATCTTGGAGCTACTACCAGAGTTGCATTCCGCTGATGATAAAAGTAAAAGATGAAATTAGGAGCTAAACAGTAATCTTTGATGTTATTTTCTTTAATGTTATGTCTTAAATTTTTTAGGACCAATCCTTGTCTAAACCCCTCTCCAAGTAAACCCATGTCCGTTGGTTAACCATAATTGAGTACTGACTTTTACAAAGCTTCCATGACTCCGTCCATTACACTAATACTATGCTAGCTGTTTCCATTTTATATTATCCATCCCCCCGTCCCATGTGACTCAGCAAATCGGTCAAGACAGATTGTTGCTGCAACAACGACCGGACCTCACTCAGCCACACTGCGTCAATCAGAAAGTAAGTGGTTCTTAGTGACCCTTGCCATATGCCTTAAGTAAGGTTACCGGTCTCATAGCCTGTTTTTTATTTTCGTCCTCTATTAAATGTACACAGAAAGACATACATCCGGAACAATGAATCGAAAGTAAACCATTATTATCAACGATCCATTGCCGATTCTGTGTGATCCCATGAGTAAAATAGTAATGGACGCCAAATCGCAATAATGAGCGCATTCCACAATCGTTGCGTTCAGACGGTACCGGGGATATAACTAGCTCAGTTATGGCTTATCTGGTAGACAGTGGGCCTCAGGTTGATCCAATCTATGCCCGCCAGGCCCTATACACGGAAATATACCAGACATTTGTAAAGCAGTTGCCAACATACATTTTATAGCTGGAAAACCGCGACACACTATTGCCCTATTTTGAATGTTATGTTTTCTAGTACCCACCCTGTATCTTGGACTGCCACAGGTAATCTCAGTTTTGGTCTCGGTTCACTGTGAAGTCAACCACTGCTTCTCCGATCACTGGGACCGTAGCCCATTACTGCCTTGATGGTATACAGCAACACCGAAACTCTCCATTTTTATATTTCATTTCACTGGGGTTTTAGTCGCCAATTGGATTCAGAGTGACCCCTGAACCCTATCACCTGGTAGATAGGGGTGCTACTGGTGTTGAGCACTTAAACTTGTTTCAGGAAGAACATCGGCAATCATCTAAGACAAATTTTATCTGAGCCAACCAACTGAGAACCATCCTGTTTCCCAACTTCGTGTTACCCCTATGTTCAAACCAAGTCAGTCAATTCATCATAAGCTTTGGGTACCTAAATTGATGCGTTTACAGTATTTTATGCCACATACTTTAACTTTATAAAACAGGCCCAATCAAAAATGCTCAAGTATTCAAATGGGTGGAAAAATGAGAAGGTTGCAGTCATAGCTCGGTCAAGTAACGATCGCATGACGCTTCACGAAATCCTCGGGATTTACGTGCATTCCAAAGGACAAAGTTTCATTAAAAGGTTTATCATAACTCGTTACAGTTGACATAAAGGTTTGTGTCCAAAGATAATAGACCACGGATAGTGCGCGAGATCACCTTGTTTGTAATCACAAGTTGGATCAAGTAGATTGGCCTCAATGAATTTAGGTGTTGATGGAAGAAAATATCTGTCAACTCTATCCTGAAAAAATATATATCTACAGTAGTTGATGTACAAGCTGAAGTCCGGCGGCAAAGGCCGTTTTAAAGGCCGCGCCACCAAGTATGTGTGACAATCAGCTCTTAGAAGGTTTAACTAAAATGTGCGCTTATAATGCTTATTTAGTTTACATCCGCAGCTTGCTTGACTAGAACGCACACTAAGCATACTTACGCCCGGGTTTTGTATGGATACTTTTGTTTTTTGACGGTGGGGACATGCCGCAATTATCCACCTTCAAACAAAAACGTAGCTTTCCACATCCAAAGCGGCGTCTCACGTGGTAACATGTAATGCCGCTTCATGGATACAGATAGACTGAAACTGGCAGCTCATTTATAGGGTTATGTATCTGCGATTGATGCATCACACGTGTGTAGCTGGAACATATTTCTACGAAGTCGATTTCGTGTAATCAAAAACGAAAAATGATTTGTTTGAATAAACTGAACGGGTCTTGGGAATTTAGGAAGAATGGTGTGCCGTGTGCACTATGAGTTATTCGCATATTTCCACCTCTTGCGTCAAGCCAATACATTACGTTGCAATTGTACAACAACCAAATAAAGCATACTAAACATGTGCGTCGATGTAATTCCGCTGTCACAATACATTTGGGTTAATGTCGCAACTGAAAACTGAGTAAACGCGTAATTTTCCGGCAAACATACAGGTATCTTCGCTATTATAGAGATCATGAAGTTGGTTACCAAAGGTATCGTTGATATGCTGTCAGATTATATACATATAATCAGCTGTATATAAATTGATGAACAGACCATGCGGACAATTAGCAGGTTGCATATTCATCCTAAATTTTGTAATCTCCGCCAAAATTTTAATCGCTCGAGTGCCCATCGGTCGTCCGAAATCTGTCCAATACTGGGCGTCATTCAACTGAGGGATTGTATAAATACAATTTTAAACTACTCCAAAAACCTTAGGCGAAAGCAAGAGATAACAGAAACGACTTCGTCCATTCTCTTTTAAGTGAACCTACGTGCGCAATGAATACTCTGCTCCATAGATTTCAAGCATCCCAGAGTAGTTGTATTAATGTTCTCCTATTTCGCGTGTGCCAGGAATAAAATTTTTTCCGCTCTTTCTACACGCATGTTAGTTTATGTTGACAAATAGTTTTTTCCCAACAAAGGATGCTAGATCTATGTGCAGCATTTTAACCATATAGTCTTAAGTAAGCAAGATATTCGAGCTCGTGATCTGACACGTTATGACCAGTTGGAATTACCTTATATTTACTTGCTTGCGGATACGAAACCCTTTTTATTACCTAAGCGAAATTGAACACCTTACTGGGCGTAAAGTTGGCTGTACTGGCTCATTTAACGTGCCGCCTTAATGTGAGCACTTCATGTATACGCACGTCATTTGACTACAGTTCAGTAAACCCTTATACCACTATGCATGGCACAAGCAGTCGTCTTTTTGCTTGCTTACATGAATGCAAAGCGAAAAATGCACTGTGTCATTAGCATAATTTTAGGAAACCGTGTCAGCCCATATAGGAAGAGGTGCACGAAAGCGGAGTCAAGAGGAACCGCATGTTTCACACCTTCCGTTGATCGGCTAATAAAGGTTCCGGTGTTATGCGCCCCCTTGGGATACTCAACAGTGTACTCGCTTATATCCATTAAACAGAGATTGACATGTCCTAATCACCATTTTCCCGTGTGATTGACACTCCCGGTGTCCGTCCGTTGGTCAAGTATTATCAGTACACCTCCGTCGGTATCATTTCTGCCGGACAGCGCGTGACTGACAATGGAAACGGAACCACATGGAATCCACTAAAAGGAAGATGTGCGCACGTCCATCCATGGTTTGCGGTATGTGGAAGACAATGGCGGAAAAGTTATGCAACAATGGAACAATGGTGTATTACGGGTAAATAGCAATGCTTATCAAGTCCCGTGGGATCGAAATTATTGCGAAACTCAAATTTCGTGATCAAGCGAAAGGCGTTTTGTTGGAACCACCATTGACTTATGTAGAATAGCGGAGATGTTCGCGTGTTAAAAGTACAAATCCATAAATACATTGGTTAACAGTTTGGTAAGACACTGATTGATTGCGTTTTGTAGCCTCATGATAACAATTCATAAAATGAAATTTAAATAAGACAATGCATCGTCAAATTGTTTTTTAATTATCACCAAATGGAGAGCAGAGACGACATAATTATAGAGGGCGTTCGAAGGCTGGCTCATGCTTAGGTAAAAGGAATTTCGACGGCATTCAAACCGGCTATACTGAATTGTCGGTTTCAGAGGATGACCTCTTAGGTTAGTGTTTTGGTTCAACTCCAAAAGCGGACGGCAAATGTAGTTTGGATTCTTCAGAATTTGGTAAAGCATTATGAGATCCCCCGCTAAAGCCGATATCGACTGACGTACATGCTTAGCGATTTCAGTCTTAGCTGATAGGTCAGATGAAAGAGGCCCCTGATGTTCTTGGTTGTCCTTCATTGAGGAGTCGCGACGGCCGTCACACCTGAACAGTATATTTAAGCATTTGAGGAAAGATTGGGATTTCAAACAGACCGAATGCTCTGAGAAGAAGGCCGAAGTTTTGACTGCCTCTGCTCGTCGCCTACTCTTCTTGTTTTGAACACCCGAGATCTTACTGTACCAATACATCTAGGTCACGCTGCCGAAAGAACAGCTCCAAAGTGTGCTTTTTAATCTTGTCAGCGCTCACCGGCTGGTGACGCACATGTATCACTAGCACTTAGCTAAGTTCCATTGAAGCAACTTCCTCTTCGACCATTCATAAATTCAGTCTAGGTCAGCTTGGAGTAAATGGTGATCGTAAATATTACTAATCTTCCGCCATATCTTGACGGCATCGGCGAACAGCAGGAAATTTGATGAGATAACTGGTGTCAGGTCGGTGATAAACACCAGGAGTAATCGCGGTTCCAACACTGAGCCTTGTGGGACACACATTCTACCTCCATCGAGTTGGAGAGTGATACCTTAAAGTGTACTTGCAGCATTCGTTGGTGAGGAAAGTTGCCCATGCAACCAAGTACAGGATCTCCGATTCCGTAGCTCTGCAGCCCGTGAAGTAGTATGCGGTTATCCGAGGGGTCGAAAGTTTTGGATAAGTCCAGATTGATTAAGTAAATCCTGACCCCATCATCAGTCACTACCGTCCAACTACCTCGTGCAATCAATAGTTTGGTAATGCATGACCGGTGTTGACGAAAGTCATGCTGCTCCTGTTTCAAGCTGTTGCATTTTTCCAGGTAGTCCATTAGAGCCTCAGCGACGACTGCTTCCATCACCTTCGCGAGCACAAGGAGTAGAGTCAATAGGCAGGACATGAATCAGCTTAGTGGCTTTCACTTTTGATAAGTAAACTATCAGCGTCATTTCTCTCGACGCAGCTACTCCGTTAATGAGTTTAATCATTCGGCACATCAATGCCTAAAACCACCACGAGCTACTTTACATAAAACAGGTAGTCACTACGGTGTTGTGTGGGTCAGCGATGCAAATAGTTTCCAACGACATTTGTCTCTGCCCGATAAGATCACTTTCTGTGATATTGGATCGTGAATATTGCAAATTTAACCAAAGTCGGTCCGTTTCCTATTTATCGTAATCTGACTAAATTTACCGATAAGCGTACTTTACTCAGAACTTCTTCAATTCAATAAATTGGAATGTTTGTATTGCTAAAGCAATGTGTTGTAAGCGCACCAGTTGTGTTTAGACTGTTTTAATCGGGACGGACAAACTCTTTTACTCGCTGGTTCCCACACGCAGAGTAGCCTAGACCATTGGAATTGGAACGGCTTCCGGACTTAGCCGGCAGACTTAAAATAACTGAGATGGTAGACGGAATGTGTAAACGCAGCAAAATAGTATGAGCTCAGGAGAAAGAAGGGTAGCAACTATAGGAGTATTTTTATTGACTCAAACAAGGTAACGGTATTTCCTACAAGTTCATATTTATCTTTCACTAAAACAGTAACCATTGTATAAACTATAAGGAAAGGTGTACTTTGTTGGCACGAGGGTTGCCAGGTAGTGGATCTATCCCACTGCAGAGATGGGGTGGTATTGAAGCTGTTGAGATGTCAAGCGTACTCGGTAGCTAAGACACTGGCATAAACACAGCTCAGCAGGTAGAGTGTGGACTTGAAGAGAGCCCGGTAGACAAGATGGTGACACTGGGTCGAGCTGAGTTGGAACTGTGAGGGCTAAGTTGGCCGCGCTTTCTAAGAGGGAAACTCAGTTTTGATCTACGCAGTTGAGTGGATTCTCAACGGCACTTTCCATGTGGAAAGCTCAGCTTTGAAATGCGCAGTATATATCTATGTATAACGACCGCGTTGTTCAGACTCAGTAATGTACTGGCGCCGGTAAACTTCGCGTGTTTGTCAGAGCTGTGCCAGCCATGTAGCACACAACATTCTCTTAACTTGGTAAAAGCCCCAGTGGGAGTACCTGAACTTCATTGCTCACTATGGACAGACTGAAGTGGAGTTTGGACCCTTCTACGAATACTTGCATGCATGCGGATATACGGAGGATTTTAAAAAGAAATACATTTATACAAAATATGCATAACTCGAAGGGGCGGACAAACTCAACTGTGTGGATAACATTCGCACGAAGCTATGAAAACTGTGGAGAATTGTTTCACTGAGGATGTTTGCCGTCTTAGGCTTATTTGCATTAATAAGGAAGCCTTTTGAGGCATATTTAGATAAAGTTTAAAAGCAAAAGTATGAAGAGAAAAGTAAGTGGTTGCGTATCGAAACTGGGTGTTACCCGCCCAAAGACATTAGATTCCACGACGCGTTTCAATCTTGTTTGATCTCTTCGGGTAGAGATTGCAGGCCTCGAAGCCGGGACAAACGTGTATTTGGAATCTCAACCATCAGTACAGGGCAGGCAACGTTGGCACAATCGTGAATGGATGATTGGAGGGTGATTATGAGATACTCGTTGTGTGATTCACCTTGTCATTCACCGTTGTGCCAAGCGCTGATCGTCACGATCAAATGGTTATAGAAGTTGTGGTTCCAAATCACCTCCCATTGGTCCCTCATTCAAGGTCAAACAAGATTGAAATGCATACTGCAATGCAGGTTTTTCGGGCTGGCGGCACCCAATTCCCATACGCTTCAGCCACGGTCCTACTGATCGAATTGGCCAAGGTTCACCGACATGCGGATCACGGTCCATATGGAGATTGCGCTTTGCAATTCAATTCCAAAGAGTACCTGAAATTGACTGTCCAGCAAGAAAGATTTAGCATACTAGATAGCGAAGCCTCACAACTGATCACTCCGATTAAAGCAGAGCGCTAGGTATTTAACTTTTCTAGTGTTGTGGTCAGCCCAACGGATTCAGGCGTTTTGTCATTAGGACCGAAGTCTTGCATTCCGTGAAGAAGTGGCCAGGCTGCATTAGTGGTGCTGTTTGAAAGCCTAATAGCATAGGCGCTAAATGTGTCGCCAAATTTAACAGGGCGTGTTCAGAAAATGTGGTCGAGCTTACTAAACAGTTGTCATGGTTCTTTTAAGGCCAGACTGCACAATACGATATTCTTACAAATGCATAATGAGAATTACTTATTGATGGTATAGCTAAATGATGACGCAATCATAGTTCTAACAGAGAGGGTGGATTGCGTCAATACGAAAACAATATATGCTTATTGAGGGGGGGTAGTTTCAAAAGCTGAAAGCACAAAAGTTTGGAATGCATTTGACCGGTTTAATCCAACGCGTTTTACAAGTGAAAGTTAGTACAACTTTGTCTCTCTAAAACTTAAACCTTCAGGCAGTTATACGTTCCTCCTAATGCTCTAAAAGATGACATCCCATTAGGTTCAATCTTTTACATAGCTATCCGCAACACCTGACACCAAAATGGATGGTTGAGGTGGAACCGCTAGGGAAAATAGTCCCCACTTACTCCTTGAAGGGTAGTTCTGAGTTAATTGAGAACAGAAGTAAAGTGAAATTTACAGATCACTGGATATTATCATTCGATATCTAGTCTTTGTTTACCAAAATTCCATTTCACGAAGAAGCTATGAAAAATTTGAGCCAGTAAGACCACAGAATATGCTTTTAAATTTACGGGGAAATGTTCGGAAGTAAGGGCTACTTGTGTGCAACTTAAATTTACAGTTAACCTACTTTGGGAAGATGTATCTTCAACTTGATGTTATTGACATGGGGTCGCCTTTGGCACCATGCTAACGGATAACTTTGTGGTAAAATGGGAGCAAAGCTCATTACGATCGCGTATAAATGAAGCGGAAATCTACCGGTTATGTGGTTTACACACACACACAAACACACACACACATATATATATATATATATATATATATATATATATACTGCACTTCCACATGCATCCGAATTTGCATTTAACTTGTGAGCTCCAATCTGGTGACGGACTAACACTTCTGGACTTAGATATTAACAGAAACACCAACGGATCGTGTAACTTAAAGATATATTGAACACATTTGGACGGATCACTACACCAAATTATACTGTGCGGTTCCATAACATTACAAACGGAATATAGTCGGTACGCTTGCCTTTCGGGTGCGCAGCATTTAAACATTACACATGGTTACTGAGCCACTTCAGAGGATCGTCGACGTCCCAAGGTCAAATGGATGTCTCGATACATGGGTCTTCAAATATATGAAAGAAAGCATAGGAAAAATCACTGGGTGAGCGTACCCAAAAGGAAAGTTTGGTGCGTTTACCAATAAAATCCGGCATTGTGGCTGCTAACCAGACCGAACGCCTGAAAGACACAATTGAGAAGAAACATTTCGTTGCAAGTCTGCGTACGGTATCCCACAAGTCTGTAATGGCAAAACCTTTGAAGAATAGACCGCCTAGTTAACTGGGTCAGTGTTTGTTTATCAATAATCTTGCTCATATTGTACACAATAAATGGGTTGTAATTGGAGGCGCTTATCTTATAGGATTCGTGAGCACATTCAGAAGTGGTTTTACAGAAGTGCAAAGGGAACTTATAGTAGCAACATAATGTAGCTCCTGCACGAGTAGGGTCACCCAGGCTTGGCAAATTACTTTCAATTTTTTTACATTACTTTACATTAGATTACATTCCGGAGTGTTTCACGCGCGGATCCCGTAAACATCGCCTATCCATTGCTGAAGCCGTCTAAGTCTGCCATCTAAAGCCGAAGTTGTGCGTTCTAAGGAATTCGCACGCCAGTCACTTTTGCCGTAGCCCAAAGCTTACGGTACATTGTCATTCGGTATGAATCTTCAACCTATTAACATTTGACTGATAGCGACAATAATGTACCATCAGTGATATTGTGCTTGATGGGTTCGGGCGCTAACTTTAACATGCTAATCAATATTCCGTCCAACTAGGCACATTTACCATTTACTATTTAAATCTCTGAGAGTGATGCGATTTAACTCAAATAAGTTTTAATACAACACGTTGAACCACGCTAGAAGATGGATATTTTTCATTTTCTGTGATTCATGCCAAGGGAGGATTCGCGAACACATCCCAAAGGGGTTTTACAAAGGCGAAGCGAGGTCCAGCAACAGTTCCATCCTATCTCACATACTAGAGTGCAGTCATGCATTGACGAAAAATGATTTTGGAGTCATCTATGCTGTTCCTGAACGTTTCAAGTGCGGATTCCGGATGCATCTTCTGTCTATTGCGGAAGCTATCTACATCCGCCACCTCAAGCCAGAATTGTGCGTACAAAAACTGTTTGTACGTCCTTTGCTTCTACCGTGGCCTACAACTGCGGCTATGATTTCCCCTGTACATAATTGCCACTCCCAATGACCCCGTGATTTATTGAGTTGTACCAGTGAAATTAAACATTCTGTTCAATACGCAGCCCAATCCTGTACATTTAGCACTTTTTCCTCATCATGTAATGTTTGAGCCCGATGAGAATTACCGAAAAGAATTTACTCAGATTCTGCCTCCCTTGATACATTTTAATAAATGGAGATGAAAGACCAATCCAGTGTGCTCCGTTAAAGAACGTCCTGTTCAGCAAGCTCATGAGATCACCGATTGACATTTTAACAAGTAAGCTGAATCAGAGTGCTTTGTTCCTGCGATTGAGATGCTGCGGTAATCTTCAATTATTCGTGGCTTTGTCAGTTACTCTACCTGCAAAGCTAATGCACTACACTTTGTGGTTCTGAATTTTAAATTCGCCTTAGAAGTAGCCACTCGTTTCCAGAGCGCGTAGACAGTATGTTCCAATCTTAACTCAGCTGAGATTGAAAGATATTTCCCCTCCACTCTACTCACACCGGAAAAAAGCATAGTAAGAAATCTGTGCGAAACTTCGGTTCCTACATTCAATCGTTGTAACCACGGAAGCCGTAGATTTTTGTTCACCTGATGGATTATACTTTCCTTTCGCGATTACTTTGTTACAAGTGTTTTCTCTGTGTGAATTATGCACAAATTATTTTCTTTTCAATTAGTCTTTCAGGTGTGCAAATTCGGTGGACGTTCGCTGGGTAATCTCAATGTTCTCACTAATTGGTCCAACTACCGTCTGTGTCAGCCAACTTGGATTTGTTCTACAGCAACCTACTCAGTGTCTGCCAGACAATCAGCTAGAGCGACAGCGTTTGGATTCAGCCTATTTATGTCGATGTAGTAACGAACGACATTCGCAGAACTGACGGTCACAATGACACCTACTGCTTGCCCACGGAAAGCCAAGCCTAAGGCTTCCAAAATAAACCTAAGCAGTAGTGCAGCCAGCTGTGTTAAACTCATGAGATTTAGAATAGCATGCAGCAACTGCCGAAAATTCTTCCATTCTCGATATGCTCACCTTAGTCTCAGCCAGATAATGCGAATTAATACTACGACCAATTCTCTCTGGTTTTGCACTGGGAGCACATCGTAAAATGTTTAGGTGTGTTGGCGCAGAACTGCGATAGGCTGACCGAGATTGTAGAGCTGGCAGGGGCTGTGAAAGCTGTACCACAGGAACCAAACAAATCAGTGCCTGGAAATTCATGCTCAACATGCAGCTCCAATCGATAACATTGTAAGAGTAACGATATATAGTTCGCCACTCGGACAGAAGTGTCTTGTCATAAAATAATTTCACCACACATGCTTCACCAGGAACACTTGTCAAATCGGACGACGTTAAAAGCCAACAACATAACTTTCGTTGTTGCTACCCATCTGACAAAAGCACCTATTGTCGTAATCCAGCCAGCTGCCAAACGAATTACTGCTACCAATACCACCACGGGACTCAAGACCCCATCATTTGTTCAACCAAAGAAAACAGCTACTGGGCCCTCTTAAAAGGAGAACATGAAACACTACTATAATTCTCTGCTTGTTAAATAACTTGATGTGGTTGAATCCGGGCGAAATAAATAAAGAGAAGATACTTGACGACAAGAAACAGTGAGAATCGCTGCGGCAAGTAATAGGGGTCCAAGCTAAACCAGTCAATATAATGCGCCTTGACTGTCAACCCAACTACGTACACTAAGATAAACCGCGCTTACTCCAAATCAAACTTCAGTCATGCAGTGAACCAGGGACGCTTAAAGTGTCAGCCACTCTTCTCTTTATCACCACAAGCACTGTTTGTTCCTTAGAGCGAACGCCAGGAACAACAAAAATCCGGATGACTTCCGCAAATAACAATATACAAAATCTATCCTTATTCACAGTGTCCCCGAGCTCCAGACATTAAGCGAATTAGAGACTAAAGCGCAAGTATGGCATAAATGGCGTTTTATTCGTGAAGTGCTCTCACTCAAATATATTATCGCTAATTCTACATAAAGGAAGAATACACACAGAAAATGCAAGTTTTACTGAGGGATGTTAGCAAATTTAAACTCCTTACAAGAACAAAGGATGTTAATGAAGTGGAAAGACGAATCACGGAACACCTAAAGTTCTTCCTCTTACACCGTGTAATTGATGATGAGATATGTAATAACCTAAAACCGGGAGGGTCCAACATACCTCAGGTATACGGTTTGCCAAATACCCAAAATGTGGTATACCTCTTAGACCAATTTTATCAATGGCAAACTCGGCACAACATAAGTTGGGTCGTTAGCTGGTAGAAATTCTTGCGCCGTTAAAGCAGCAGACTATCCCACACCGTCTGAAGGACAATTCCGAGCTTACAGAGGCTTTAAAGGAGTTTAACCTATCCGATAAAGTCATGTCCACATTGGATGTACAATGGCTTTTCACCAGTGTTCCACTACATGAAACAGTTGATTACATGTGAAATGGCTAAGTGCTCGCATCTTACTCTTTCAAAGCCAGTCGAATTATTTAAGGACTGCTTACTACTATACACTGAGAACATCGATTTCCAATTCCAAAACATTCCCTATTGGCAGGTAGGTGGGGTGGCAATGGGTAGTCCGTTGGGCCCGGTGCTACAAGACTTTTTCATGTCGATGATTGAAACGAGGTTGAGTGTAGAGATATCGCTTCTTTCCTACTATAAGCGGTATGTGGGTGATATTTTAGTATTTAGCTCATCAGATGAGCACATTGCGCATCTAATCGATGGCCGGAATAACGTGCATACGAATCTGAAAGTAACCAGTGAAACAGAGAAAAGCAACTGCCTCCCATATCTGGACGTGTTGATTTGCCGAAGAGCACATGGGTCCATCAAAAGAAGGGTTTACCGAAAACCGACTTGGTCAGGGCAATACCTGCACTTTACCAGCTTCTCCCCAATGCGGTACAAGAGGATCTTAGTCATGACGTTATTCAATTGTGCAAGGAAAATATGCACTACCGACAGTTTACATGATGAGATAAACTCGCTCAAGGATACCCAGTTGAAAAATGGCTATCCAGGTAGATTCATCGATAAACATAGTCAGGCGAGCGTGCCGGGACAGAAGGTTTCGACTGTGTCTAAAAAGTAGATTTACATCGAGCTACCATTTAAGGGTGATTTTGCCAATATGAGGACAACAAAGCGCATAACTTCCGCAGTCCAGAGGACTTATTATGCTGCCGAAACTGTTCTGATCAACCGGACTAATAGAATACCTGTTACCCCAATGACGGAATGACAACCTATTGGCGCCAACTCACATTGTATTTACCAATTTACTTGTAGTTGTGGTATACACTACATCGGCCGTACCAATAGATCGTTGAACTCCAGAATAAGGGAACATGTACCTAAATGGTTGCAGCATCAAATCCCCCAGTCGTCGGTCGCTCATACCACCTGTTCACATAAGCCACTTGTTACATCCATAGGTAGGCATTTACTGGCCACCTGTCATCAGTTCGAGCCGGAAAAAATGTTTACCATTTTGTCAAGACATG
>OX104067.1:117689107-117727171 GCA_944474145.2 Dicrocoelium dendriticum | reverse complement strand
ATTTTATGCCACATACTTTAACTTTATAAAACAGGCCCAATCAAAAATGCTCAAGTATTCAATTGGGTGGAAAAATGAGAAGGTTGCAGTCATAGCTCGGTCAAGTAACGATCGCATGACGCTTCACGAAATCCTCGGGATTTACGTGCATTCCAAAGGACAAAATTTCATTAAAAGGTTTATCATAACTCGTTACAGTTGACATAAAAGTTTGTGTCCAAAGATAATAGACCAGGGATAGTGCGCGAGATCACCTTGTTTGTAATCACAAGTGGGATCAAGTAGATTGGCCTCAATGAATTTAGGTGTTGAAGGAAGAAAATATCTGTCAACCCTATCCTGAAAAAATATATATCTATAGTAGTTGATGTACAAGCTGAAGTCCGGCGGCAAAGTCCGTTTTAAAGGCCGCGCCACCAAGTATGTGTGACAGTCAGCTCTTAGAAGGTTTAACTAAAATGTGCGCTTATAATGCTTATTTAGTTTACATCCGCAGCTTGCTTGAGTAGAACGCACGCTAAGCATACTTACGCCCGGTTTTGTATGGATACTTTTGTTTTTTGACGGTGGGGACGTGCCGCAATTATCCACCTTCAAACAAAAAACATAGCTTTCCACATCCAAAGTGGCGTCTTACGTGGTAACATGTAATGCCGCTTCATGGATACAGATAGACTGAAACTGGCAGCTCATTTATAAGGTTATGTATCTGCGATTGGTGCATCACACGTGTGTAGCTGGGACATATTTCTACGAAGTTGATTTCGTGTAATCATAAACGAAAAATGATTTGTTTGAATACACTGAACAGGTCTTGGGAATTTATGAATAATGGTGTGCCGTGTGCACTATGAGTTCTTCGCATATTTCCACCTCTTGCGTCAAGCCAATGCATTACGTTGCAATTGTACAACAACCAAATAAAACATACTAAACATGTGCGTCGATGTAATTCCGCTGTCACAATACATTTGGGTTAATGTCGCAACTGAAAACTGAGTAAATGCGTAATTTTCCGGCAAACATACAGGTATCTTCGCTACTATAGAGATCATGAAGTTGGTTACCAAAGGTATCGTTGATATGCTGTCAGATTATATACATATAATCAGCTGTATATAAATTTATGAACAGACCATGCGGACAATTAGCAGATTGCATATTCCTCCTAAATTTTGTAATCTTCGCCAAAATTTTAATCGCTCGAGTGCCTATCGGTCGTCCGAAATCTGTCCAATACTGGGCGTCATTCAATTGAGGGATTGTATAAATACAATTTTAAACTACCCCAAAAACCTTAGGCGAAAGCAAGAGATAACAGAAACGACTTCGTCCATTCTCTTTTAAGTGAACCTACGTGCGCAATGAATACTCTGCTCCATAGATTTCAAGCATCCCAGAGTAGTTGTATTAATGTTCTCCTATTTCGCGTGTGCTAGGAATGGAATTTTTCCCGCTCTTTCTACACGCATGTTAGTTTATGTTGACAAATAGTTTTTTCCCAACAAAGGATGCTAGATCTATGTGCAGCATTTTAACCATATAGTCTTAAGTAAGCAAGATATTCGAGCTCGTGATCTGACACGTAATGACCAGTTGGAATTACCTTATATTTACTTGCTTGCGAATACTAAACCCTTTTTATTACCTAAGCGAAAATGAACACCTTACTTGCTTACAGTTGGCTGTACTGGCTCTTTTAATGTGCCGTCTTAATGTGAGCACTTCATGTATACGCACGTCACTTAACCACACTTCAATAAACCCTTATACCACCATGCGTATCAAAAGCAGTCGTCCTTTTGCTTGCTTACATGAATGCAAAGCGAAACATGCCCGGTATCATTAGCATCGTTTTAGGAAACCGTATCAGCCCATATAGGAAGAGGTGCACGAAAGCGGAGTCAAGAGGAACCGCATGTTTCACACCTCCCGTTGAGTGACTAATAAAGGTTCTGGTGTTATGCGCCCCCTTGGTATACACAACGGTGTACTCGCTTATATCCATTAAACAGAGACTGACATGTCCTAATCACCCTTTTCCCGTGTGATTGACACTCCCGGTGTCCGTCTGTTGGTCAAGTATTATCAGTACACCTCCGCTGGCATCATCTCTGCAGGACAGCGCGTGAATGACCATGGAAACGGAGCCACGTGGAATCCACTAAATGGGAGATGTGCGCACGTCCATCCATGGTTTGCGGTACGTAGAAGTCAATGGCGAAAAAGTTACGCAACAATGGAACAATGGTATATTACGGGGAAAAAGCAATGCTTACCAAGTCCCGTGGGATTGAAATTATTGTGAAACTTAAATTTCATGATAAAGTGAAAGGCATTTCGTTAGACTCACCATTGACTTATGTGGAATAGTAGCCATGTTCGCGTGTTAAAAGTACTAATCCTGAAATCCATTGGTTAAGAGTTTGGTAAGACACTGATTGACTGCGTTTTGTTACCCCCTAGAAAAACAATTCATAAAATGAAATTTAAATAAGACAATGCATCGTCAAATTGTCTTTAATTATCGCCAAATTGAGAGCAGAGACGATATAATTAGGGAGGGCGTTCCAAGGCTGGCTCATGCTTAGGTAAAAGAAATATCGACGACATTCAAACCGGCTATACTGAATTGACGGTTTCAGTGGCTGACCCCTTAGTTTAGTGTTGTGGTTCAATTCCAGCAGCGGACCGCAAATGTGTTTTGGATTCTTCAAAATTTGGTAAAGCGTAATGAAATCCCCCGCTAAAGCCGATATCGACTGCTGTACATTCTTAGCGATTTCAGTCTAGGCTGATAGGTAAGATGAAAGAGGCGCCAGACATTCTTAGTTGCCCTTTGTTGAGGAGTATCGAGAGCAACAAGATCCTGTTTCTACCACGACTGCCGCACCTGAATGGCATATTCCACGTGCGGTCGAACGTAGGCTTTAAGCATTTGAGGAAAGATTAGGAATTCAAACATGCAGAATGCTCGGTGAAGAAGTCCGAAGTGTTGATTGCCGGTTCTCGTCGCCTTCTCTTCTTGTTTTGAACACCCGAGATCTTCCTGTACCAATATACCCAGGTCACGCTGCCGAAAGTACATCTCCAAATTGTGCTCTCCAAGCTTGCAAGCGCTCACCGGCTGGTGACGTACGTGTATCACTAGCACTTAGCTAAGTTCCATTGAAGCAACTTCCTCTTCGACCATTCGTAAATTCAGTCTAGGTCAGCTTGGAGTATATGGTGATCGTAATTGTTACTAATCGTCCGCCATATCTTGACGGCATCGGCGAAAAGCAGGAAATTTGATGTGATAACTGGTGCCAGGTCGTTGATAAACACCAGGAATAATCGTGGTCCCAGCACTGAGCCTTGTGGGACACACATTCCACCTCCATCGGGTTGGAGAGTGATACCCTAACTTGTACTTGCAGCATTCGTTGGTGAGGAAAGTTGCCAATGCAACCAAGTACAGGATCTCCGATTCCGTAGCTCTGCAGCCCGTGAAGTAGTATGCGGTTATCCGAGGGGCCGAAAGTTTTGGATAAGTCCAGATTGATGACGTCAATCCTGACCCCATCATCAGTCACTACCGTCCAAATACCTCGTGCAATCAATAGTTTGGTAATGCATGACCGGTGTTGACGAAAGCCATGCTGCTCCTGTTTCAAGCTGTTGCATTTTTCCAGGTAGTCCATTAGTGCCTCAGCGACGACCACTTCCATCACCTTCGCGAGCACAAGGAGGAGAGTCACTAGGCAGAGTATGAATCAGCTTAGTGGCTTTCACGTTTGATAAGTCAACTATCAGCGTCATTTCTCTCGACACAGCTACTCCGTTAATGAGTTTAATAATTCGGCACGTCAATGCCTAAAACCACCACGAGCTACTTAACATAAAACAGGTAGTCATTGCGGTGTTGTGTGGGTCAGCGATGCAAATAGTTTGCAACGACATTTGTCTCGGCCTTATAAGAGGTAAATGGATCACTTTCTGTGATATTGGATCGTGAATATTGCAAATGTAACCCAAGTTGGTCCCTTTTCTATTTATCGTAATCTGACTAAATTTACCGATAAGCGTACTTTACTCAGAACTTCTTCAGTTTAATAAATTGGAATGTTTGTATTGCTAATACAATGTATTGTAAGCGCACTAGTTGTGTTTAGACTGTTTTAATCGAGACGGACAAATTATTTACTCACTGGTTCCCACACGCAGAGTAGCCTAGACCCTTGGAATTGTAACAGCTTCCGGACTTAGCCGGCAGACTTGGAATAACTGAGATGGTAGACGGAATATGTAAATGCCGTAAACTATTATGAGCCCGGGAGAAAGAAGGGTGGCAACTATAAGCGTATTTTTATTGACTCAAACAAGGTAACGGTATTTCCTACAAGTTCATATTTATATTTCACTAAAACAGTAATCATTGTATAAACTATAAGGAAAGGTGTACTTTTGTTGTCATGAGGGTTGTCAGGTAGTGGACCTATCACATTGCAGAGGTGGGGTGGTATCGAAGCTGTTGAGATGTCAAGCGTACTCGGTAGCCAAGACACTGACATAAAGACAGTTCATCAGGTAGAGTGTGGACTTGAAGAGAGCCCGGTAGACAAGATGGTGACACTGGGTCGGGTTCAGTTGGAACTGTGAGGGCTACGTTGGCCGCGCTTTCCATGAGGGAAACTCAGTTATGATTTACGCAGTTGAGTGGATTCTCAATGGCACTTTCTATGTGGAAAGCTCAGCTTTTAACTGCGCAGTATAGGTCTATGTTTAGCGACCGCGTTGTTCAGACGCAGTAATGTACTGGCCCCGGTGAACTCCGCGTGTGTGTCAGAGCTGTGCCAGCCCTGTAGCACACAGCATTTTCTTAACTTCGTAGAAGACCCAGTGGGAGTACCTGAAATCCATTGCTCGCTATGGAGAGATGAAGTGGAGTTTGGACCCTTCTACGAATACCTGCAAACATGCGGATATGCGGAGGATTTTAGAAAGGAATACGTTTATACAAAAATATGAATAACGCGAAGAAGCACACAAACTGAACTGTGTGGATAAGGTACGCAAAAAGCTTTGGGAACTGGGAAGCATTGTTTTACTGAGAATGCTTGCCATCTTAGGCCTATATAAATTAATAAGAAAGCCTTCTGAGGCATATGTAGATAAAGCAAAAGGATGAAAATAAATGTAACTGGTTGCGCATGGAAACTGGGAGTTGCCCGCCTAAAAACATTACATTCCATGAAGCGTTTCAATCTTGTTTGACCTCATCGGGTGGAGATTGCTGGCCTCGAACCCCGGACAATCGTGATGATAGTTGGAATCTCAACGCACAGTACAGGGCAGGCAACATTTGGCACAACCATGAATGAATAATTGGTGGGTTATTTTGAGGTACTCATTGTTTGGTTCACCTTGTCATTCACCGTTATGCCAAGCGCTGGTCGTCGTGCTATGATGGTTAAAGAAATTGTGGTTCCAAATGACATCCCATTCGTGCCGGGTTCGAGGTCAAACAAGATTGAAATACATAGTGTAATGTAGTTTTTTCGGGCTGGTGACACCTAATTTCCATACGCTTCAGCTATCTTCCTACTGATCGAAATGGCCAAGGTTCGCCTATATGCGGGTTACGGTCCATATTTCGGTTGCGCGTTGCAATCCAATCAAAAGGAGTACAAGAAACTGACTGTCCATTAAGAAAGCTTTGGCACACTAAATGGCGAAGCCTCACAACTGACCTCTCCGACTAAATCAGTGCGCTACGTATTTAACTTTTCTAGTGTTGTGGTCAGCCCAAAGCATTCAGGCGTTTTGTCATTAGGACCGAAGTCTTGCATGCCGTGAAGAAGTGGCCAGGCTGCATTAGTGGTGCTGTTTGAAAGCCTAATAACATAGGCACTAAACATGTCGCCAAATTTACCAGGGCGTGCTCAGAAAATGTGGTCGAGCTTACTAAACGGTTGGCATGGTTCTTTTATGGCCAGACTACACAATACGATATTCTTCCAAATGCACAATGAGATTTGCCTATTGATGGTACAGCTAAATGATGACGCAAGCATAGTTTTAACAGACAGGGTGGATTTCTTCAATACGAAAACAATATATGCTTATTGAGGGAGGGTAGTTTCAAAAGCTAAAATCACGAAAAGTTTGCAATACAGTTGACCGGCTTACTCCAACGCGTCTTACAAGTGAAAGTTAGTATAACTTTGTATCTCTAAAACGTAAACCTTCAGGCGGACACTAACCAGTTGTACGTTCCTCCTAAAGTTCTAAAAGATGACATCTCATTAGGTTCAATCTTTGACATAGCCTTCCGCAAGACCTGACACCAAAATGGATGGTTGAGGTGGAACCGGTAGGGAAAATAGTATCCACTTACTCCTTGAAAGGTAGTTCTGAGTTCATTGGAAACAGAAGTAAAGTGAAATTCACAGATCACTGGATGTTATCATTCGATGTCCAGTCTTTGTTTACCAAAATTTCATTTTACGAAGAAGCTATGAAAAATTTGAGCCAGTAAGACTATAGAATATGCTTTTAAATTTACGGGGGAACGTTCGGAAGTAAGTGTTACTTGTGTGCAACTTAAACGTACAGTTAAACTAATTTGGGAAGATGTATCTTCAAGATGATGTCATTGACATGGGGTCGCGTTTGGCACCATGCTAAAAGATAACTTTGTGGTAAAATCGGAGCAAGGCTCATTACGATCGCGTATTAACGAAGCGGAAGTATACCGGTTATGTGGTTATATATATATATATATATATATATATGCTGCACCTCCACATGCATCCGAATTTGCATTTAATCTGTGAGCTCCAATCTGGAGACCGACTAACACTTCTGGACTTAGATATTAACAGAAAAACCAACGGATCATGTAACTTAAAGATGTATTTTACACATTTGGACGGATCACTACGCCAACTTATACTGTGCTGTTCAGTAACATTACAAAGGGTACACAGTCGGCAAGCTTGCCTTTCGGGTGCGCAGTATTTGAACATTACACATCGTTACTGAGCCACTTCAGAGGATCGTCAACGTCCCAAGATCAAATGGGTATCTGGATACATGGGTCCTCAAATACATGAAAGAAAGCATGGGAAAAAACAGAGGGTGAGCGTACACAAGAAGGAAAGTTTTTATTGCGTTTACCAATAAAATCCGACATTGTGACTACTAACCAGACCGAAGGCCTAAAAGACAGTTGAGAGGAAATATTTCGTTGCAAGTCTGTGCATGGTATACCACAAGTCTCTAATCGCAAAACCTTTGAAGAATAGACTGCCTAGTTGACTAGGTCAGTGTTTGTTTATCAATAAACTTGCTCATATGGTGTACAATACGTGGGTTGTCATAGGAGGTGCTTATCTTCTAGGATTCGTGAGCACATTCAGAAGTGGTTTTACAGAAGTGCAAAGGGAACTTATATTAGCAACATAATGTAGCTCCTGCACGAGTAGGATCACATAGGCTTTGCAAATTACTTTCAATTTTATTACATTACTTTACATTACATTACATTCCGGAGTGTTTCGCGCGCGGATCCCGTAAACATCGCCTATCTATTGCTGAAGCCATCTAAGTCTGCCACCTAAAGCCAAAGTTGTGCGTTCTAAGAAATTCGCACGTCAGTCACTTTTGCCCTAGCCCAAATCTTACGGTACATTGTCATTCGGTATGACTCTTCCACCTATTAACATTTGACTGATAGTGAAAATAATGTACCTTCAGTGACATTGTGCTTTAAGGGTTCGGGCGCTAACTTTAACATGCTAATCAATATTCCGTCCAACTAGGCACATTTACCATTTAATATTTAAATCTCTGAGAGTGATGCGATTTAACTCAAATAAGTTTTAACACAACACTTTGATCCACGCTATAAGATGGAAATTTTTCATTTCCTGTGATTCATGCCAAGGGAGGATCGGCGAACTACATCCCAAAGGGGTTTTACAAAGGCGAAGCGAGGTCCAAGCAACAGTTCCATTCCTATCTCACTATACTAGAGTGCAGTCATGCATTGACGAAAAATGATTTTGGAGTCATCTATGCTGTTCCTGAACGTTTCAAAGTGCGGATTCGGATGCATTCTTCTGTCTATTGGCGGAAGCTATCTACATCCGCCACCTCAAGCCAGAATTGTGCGTACAAAAACTGTTTGTACGTCCTTGCTTCTACCGTGGCCTACAACTGCGGCTATGATTTCCCCTGTACATAATTGGCTCACTCCCAATGACCCCGTGTGATTATTGAGTTGTACCAGTGAAATTAAACAATTCTGTTCAATACGCAGCCCAATCCTGTACATTTAGCACTTTGTTCCTCATCATGTAATGTTTGAGCCGATGAGAATTACCGAAAAGAATTTACATCAGATTCTGCCTCCCTTGATACATTTTAATAAATGGAGATGAAAGACAAATCCAGTGTGCTCCGTTAAAGAACGTCCTGTTCAGCAAGCTCATGAGATCACGATTGACATTTTAAACAACTAAGCTGAATCAGAGTGCTTTGTTCTGCGATTGGGATGCTGCGGTAGTCTTCAATTATTCGTGGCTGTCAGTTACTCTACCTGCAAAGCTAATTCACTACAATTCGTGGTTTTGAATTTACATTTGCCTTTGAAATAGACACTCGTTTCCAGTGCGCGTAAACGGTATGTTCCAATCTTAACTCAGCAGAGATTGTAAGGTATTTCTCCTCCACTCTGCTCACACCGGAAAAGGCATAGTAAGAAATCTATACGAAACTTCGGTTCCTACATTCATTCGCTGTAACCAAGGAAGCCGTAGATTTTTGCTTTCACGTGCTGGATTATACTTTCCTTTCGGAATTACTTTGTTACAAGTGTTTTCTCTGTGTGAATTATGCACCAATTATTTGCTTTTTATTTAGTCTTTCAGGTGTGCAAATTCGGTGGACATTCTCTTGGTAATCTCAGTGTTCCCACTAATTGGCCCAACTGCCGTCTGTGTCAGCCATCTTGGAATTTGTTCTACAGTAACCTAATCGGTGTCTGTCAGACAATCAGCTAGAGCGACAGCATTTGGATTAAGCCTATTTGTGTCGATGTTGTAACGAACGACATGCACAGAACTGACGGTCACAATGGCACGTACTGCTTGCCCACGGAAAGCCAAGTCTAATGCTTCCAAAATAAACCTTAGCACTAGTGCAGCCAGCTGTGTTAAACTTATGAGATTTAGAATAGAATGCAGCAACTGCCGAAACTACTACTATTGTCGATGTGCTCGCCTTAGTCTCAGCCAGATAAAGGGAATTAAAACTACGACCGATTCTCTCTGGTTCTGCGCAGAGTGTAAGTCTATTTCACTGGTCAAATATTTAACTGTGTTGACGCAGAACTGCGATAGGCTGACCGAGATTGTACAGCCGACAGGGGCTGTGAAAGCTGTACCACAGAAACCAAACAAATCAGTGCCTGGAAATTCATGCTCAACATGCAGCTCCAATCGATAACATTGTAAGAGTAACGATATATAGTTCGCCACTCGGACAGAAGTGTCTTGTCATAAAATAATTTCACCACACATGCTTCACCAGGAACACTTGTCAAATCGGACAACGTTAAAAGCCAACAACATAACTTTCGTTGTTGCTACCCATCTGACAAAAGCACCTATTGTCGTAATCCAGCCAGCTGCCAAACGAATTACTGCTACCAATACCACCACGGGACTCAAGACCCCATCATTTGTTCAACCAAAGAAAACAGCTACTGGGCCCTCTTAAAAGGAGAACATGAAACACTACTATAATTCTCTGCTTGTTAAATAACTTGATGTGGTTGAATCCGGGCGAAATAAATAAAGAGAAGATACTTGACGACAAGAAACAGTGAGAATCGCTGCGTCAAGTAATAGTAGTCCAAGCTAAACCAGTCAATATGATGCGCCTCGACTGTCAACACAACTACCTACACTAAGATAAACCGCACTTACTCCAGATCAAACTGCATTCATGTAGTGAAGCAGCGAAGCTTAAAGTGTCAGCCACTCTTCTCTTTATCACCACAAGCACTGTTTGTTCCTTAGAGCGAACGCCAGGAACAACAAAAATCCGGATGACTTCCGCAAATAACAATATACAAAATCTATCCTTATTCACAGTGTCCCCGAGCTCCAGACATTAAGCGAATTAGAGACTAAAGCGCAAGTATGGCATAAATGGCGTTTTATTCTTGAAGTGCTCTCACTCAAAAATCTTGTAGCTAATTCGACATAAAGGGAATACACACAGAAAATGCAAGATTTACTGAGTGATGTTAGCAGATTTAAACTCCTTACAAGAACAAAGGATGTTAATGAAGTGGAAAGACGAATCACGGAACACCTAAAGTTCTTCCTCTTACACCGTGTAATTGATGATGAGATATGTAATAACCTAAAACCGGGAGGGTCCAACATACCTCAGGTATACGGTTTGCCAAATACCCAAAATGTGGTATACCTCTTAGACCAATTTTATCAATGGCAAACTCGGCACAACATAAGTTGGGTCGTTAGCTGGTAGAAATTCTTGCGCCGTTAAAGCAGCAGACTATCCCACACCGTCTGAAGGACAATTCCGAGCTTACAGAGGCTTTAAAGGAGTTTAACCTATCCGATAAAGTCATGTCCACATTGGATGTACAATGGCTTTTCACCAGTGTTCCACTACATGAAACAGTTGATTACGTGTGAAATGGCTGAGTGCTCGGATCTTACTCTTTCAATGCCAGTCGAATTATTAAAGGACTGCTTACTAATTTACACTCAGAACTTCGATTTCCAATTCCAAAACATTCCCTATTGGCAGGTAGGTGGGGTGGCAATGGGTAGTCCGTTGGGCCCGGTGCTACAAGACTTTTTCATGTCGATGATTGAAACGGGGTTGAGTGTAGAGATATCGCTTCTTTCCTACTATAAGCGGTATGTGGGTGATATTTTAGTATTTAGCTCATCAGATGAGCACATTGCGCATCTAATCGATGGCCGGAATAACGTGCATACGAATCTGAAAGTAACCAGTGAAACAGAGAAAAGCAACTGCCTCCCATACCTGGACGTGTTGATTTGCCGAAGAGCACATGGGTCCATCAAAAGAAGGGTTTACCGAAAACCGACTTGGTCAGGGCAATACCTGCACTTTACCAGCTTCTCCCCAATGCGGTACAAGAGGATCTTAGTCATGACGTTATTCAATTGTGCAAGGAAAATATGCACTACCGACAGTTTACATGATGAGATAAACTCGCTCAAGGATACCCAGTTGAAAAATGGCTATCCAGGTAGATTCATCGATAAACATAGTCAGGCGAGCGTGCCGGGACAGAAGGTTTCGACTGTGTCTAAAAAGTAGATTTACATCGAGCTACCATTTAAGGGTGATTTTGCCAATATGAGGACAACAAAGCGCATAACTTCCGCAGTCCAGAGGACTTATTATGCTGCCGAAACTGTTCTGATCAACCGGACTAATAGAATACCTGTTACCCCAATGACGGAATGACAACCTATTGGCGCCAACTCACATTGTATTTACCAATTTACTTGTAGTTGTGGTATACACTACATCGGCCGTACCAATAGATCGTTGAACTCCAGAATAAGGGAACATGTACCTAAATGGTTGCAGCATCAAATCACCCAGTCGTCGGTCGCTCATACCACCTGTTCACATAAGCCACTTGTTACATCCATAGGTAGGCATTTACTGGCCACCTGTCATCAGTTCGAGCCGGAAAAAATGTTTACCATTTTGTCAAGACATGCCAACGCCCGTTTTCTACATTTCGCAGAGGCGGTCGCGATCAGCCGTTTCAAACCTGCACTCTGTGTGCAGAAACAGTTGTTCGTAAGCCTACGGCTGTTCTGAGCGTAGGGGTGTCAAGCCTGCCGTCTACCCTGTTCTAACTTTTTCCGGTCTCATCCTACCTGTCGTCTTATATATTTGCCTGTTATTGTGTTGGCACTGAAGAGACAATACGAAATGTTGACATCTGCCAGTGCTCGTTTTCTTATGGCTTTATACAAATAAAAGTTACCGCTATCACCTAACAACAAATGGTGTGGTTCCCGAGTGATGCAAATACCATTACACTCCAAACTGATGGCTGGACATGTGATCAAAATGTGGCACAGGAAGTGTCAAATGCTCTCATCCGAACTATTAAAAGCGCGGTAGGCACCGGGGTACAGAGAGGTTAAGTAGGTGTTCGAGTAATTTACCAAAGCAATTTCGTCACCGTGTAAATCTTAAAGAGACAATAACAAAACCGGTGGCTGAATGAGGAAGAGATGGTCATCCTTTTGCTAGCAGTGAGAACCCTATACAAAAATCTGAACTGGCCATTGGGCCTGTATCCGGGGTTCTACAGAAAAACGATCGGCACCTGACCCAGCAATGATTGGCAAACACCCTCACAGAAAATCAGCAATGGAGCAATTAACCAGTGGTTTCTGACGGGAATATAAACGAATGCTAGACATGTCCAGTAGGATAGCTAGGGAGGTGGTTACAAAATAAATCTTGCCAGTAAAGGAATGCATTGAATACAGGCCTCAGCATGGGGTTTGGTGTAGTCCAATCCTGAGTACGGTTATGAAACTTTCCACTTTTTGTTGTGCATTAAAATCAGCCGCTGATGGTTATGGGGTACATCACGTAGAGTATACATGTCAGAGTACTGTCAAGCCATTTTTGAAAGGGATAAGGTACGGCCAATAATTATATGTTCCCGGAGAGTGTACCATGGCTGTGCCACTCGGAGGAAGCGAACTTTTCGTCCACATTCCATTTGGCTGTACTGCGTCAACAGCTTAAAATGATGACCCCATAGAAATATGTTTTGACTGCGTATCAAAAGAGAATAGCATGTGTGTTTCGGGATGCTTAGTATCTGGTACTCCATTATGAGATCTATCTTTAGACTCTGATTAGGGGTGCTATATATTTTAATGGTTTCCAGCTTGTATGGGCAGGGAAGGCGGGACAAACCTCAGACGTTCCTTGTCGCTCTGCGTTGTGCATATTCATAAAACGCTTCTAACCAACGATGCCTTACCTGCTTTTATACCAATGCACAAGGTCCTTTAAGCGTGCTAATCGAATTTAGTATTCGTAAGGTCTTCACGCCTTCGGACTTAGTTATTGTCACAGAAAAAGGGAGCTCACCGACGCTGAGCTTGCTCTACCTGGCGTGACTTCCATACGAAGCAACCAAACAAGCAGGTGAGACGAAGTGCCCGACTTGACCCGACTTGAAAGTTGATATCATTGAGGAACGGTAAATGTAGTCCATCGATTCGTTATGGTGTCGTAGGCACCTAAGACGTGGCGATGTGTGTTTACTAGCACTAGTGTACCGCCCAACAATGTCCACTTGGAATTGGATCAGTGCCTGACTTCTGCGATGAAGCGACTACCTACACGACCATAGAGTCACATCCTTCTGGTGGGGGAATTCAACCTGCACGCAATCGAAATCACAAGATTGCACAGCGAACAATTCAAGCCTGATTTACAAAAGGTGGTTACCACTGTACCTCCGTACAACCATGTCACCTAACCCACGAGGTTCCGAACGGGTGACACACCCACTGTTTGGACCTTGTGCTCACCAACAACACCATGACCACAGATGCACCATTTGGCCGTAGCGATCACACGACGTTGCACTTTGGTTACGTCTGTTACCCGGAGTACGTCAATGAGGACAACGTGGAAACATATGTTATTAAGCGTTACGTTATCCTGTCCACATTCTTTCAAGAAACCGACTGGTCATTCCTAGCTTAGAAGCCGCCTGATGCCCGTATGTTGTTCGTCACCCAATCAACTGAGCTAGTAGCAAGTGCGTCAGGAAGCACGGTCATTGCCCAAAGCAAGTGAATTCGTTCCTAAGGAGCCGTACTAGAAAACGTATGGCTTTAAGGCATTCAGATTGACAAGCGTACAAAGTACGTCTAAGTAACGTGATCTCGGGTGCTTACGCAACTCAACGAAACCAGTGCGTCAATTTAAAACGCGAAGACGAACTCCAGCACCAACAAAATATGGCAGCGAAATTTTATGCAAATCACAAGTTGTTGTATAAATCTGTAAACAAGCTCCGCTGAGTGTTGTGCAGGATCTCGGTTTTACGTGCAACGGATATTTGCACAAGTTGCGGCCAACAAGCTTTGCTAATACTTCATCCTCTCTTCATTTCAAAAAAACTTTGGTAGACGACCGGTTTATGTATTTATGGTGATGGACAAAGTTTCGCATTTGACACAAAAGCTTCATCAGCCGAAGTGAATTATCTTACCAGTATCATTTTATAGCGATTATGGCTAAACTACATACAGAGACGAATCAATTTGCAGTTCATCAATGAAGGATTACAGCGGTCAAA
Source organism: Dicrocoelium dendriticum (assembly GCA_944474145.2). Classification (NCBI taxonomy): domain Eukaryota; kingdom Metazoa; phylum Platyhelminthes; class Trematoda; order Plagiorchiida; family Dicrocoeliidae; genus Dicrocoelium; species Dicrocoelium dendriticum. Next base: position 117,712,761 of record OX104067.1, on the reverse strand, counting down.
AGTCAGTATGTTCCTGGGTACACTGTAGTTTGTTTCAGTCAGGGTCAAGTTGGGAAAAGCAATTGCCGGTCCGCGGATAGTTACATAAGTGGTTAGCAATCTTAACTGAACCGTTGCAAGGAACTTGGACAGTGATAGAACTTGGCTTTAGTACTTCGTAATTTGGTGGACGGTGGGTCGATAATCCATTCCGATTTGGGATCCATCCACGGATGCTTATCAAGCTGACCGGCGTAAGACTGGACGCCAGGCACTAGAAAGCTCTACTCCGTCTATTCTATTCACGCAGTTGTTAGCCTTGGTTATTTCTATAGCTTCAGCAATCAGCCTTTGTTTGGCTGATTTTAATCCCTTCCTGACAACATCCACACTTTCGAAGTCAATTTTGTGCCCCGTGTCTAGCGCATGCACGGCTATTGCCGCGCTATCCGCGGACGGGCAATTTCTTTTCCCAACTTGACCCTGACTGAAACAAACTACAGCGTACCCACGAACATACTGACCTTCGACCGCTGTAATCATTCATTGATGAACTGCAAATTGATTCGTCTCTGTATGTAGTTTAGCCATAATCGCTATAAAATGATACTGTTAAGATAATTCACTTCGCCTGATAAAGCTTTTGTGTCAAAAACGAAACGTTGTCCATGACCATAAATACATTAACCGGTCGTCTACCAAGTTTTCTGAAATGATGACTTTCCGATCGGTTCCAAATATGTTCCAGGGTATTGAGTTCATCATCTCTTCCTGCTTGAATCATCATTTCGCCCGCTTTTGACACAGCCCATTGACACCAGGTTTAAACCTAGTATCGTTCACGGCAGTCAATGTGATGAAAAGTCTAATTTCATTGTGCGTGCACGGCTCAACTGACGTGGAAGACATTAAACCGAAGGCATTGAAGATAGCGGCCACGGGAATTGCCGAAACTTTAGCCGGGTTCTTTCGTTGTCTTGAAGAAATGTAGGTTTCCACAATTTGGAAACATGGATTGATCACTTCCATTTACAAAAGTGTTTTTGTGCGAAGCCCTCGAACTACCGTCCAATCATTCTCCTATCAGTTTTATCCAAAATAATTAGACTTACAATTACAGAGGCACTCACAGGATATCTTGTGAGCAACCATATTCTGGTGTCATAACAACATGGATTTCGCCGAAATCCATCCTGCACTACAAATATCGTTCTAGCCTTAGCAAGCTGGACACAGAGCTGATGCCAGAATGTGAATCTACGACATCTACTGGAATTCTCGCAAGCGTTGGATCGTTTAGTCCATCGCATTTTCCTTCAAAAGCTTCGAAGCTATGGAATCTGTGACCCAGTGCTCGGTTGGATCGGAATATTCTTCAGTCAACGTCAGGTGAATGTGAGAGTCCGCAGCTCCATTTCCATTCAAGTTGTCATCAAGTGTGGCGTGCTCGAAGGACCGGTAATGGGGCCAAGTTTATTCGTAACATTCATTAACGATTTTGCAAATGTACCGCAGGAGATTTCCTTAATATTTGCAGAGGGTGCCAAAAGCTGGCAAGAAATCAGTACAGAAGGTATTCACACGGTATTGCAAAGCGATCTCGACAGGGCTTTTGCGTGGTCATCGAGAATCTACTCCAACACAACGTGGCAAATTGCAAAATCTTACGTATACGCCATCAGCTGACCCGAGATTATCGTTTTGTAGACAGCAGTTGCAATGTACTTCTCAGGAAGTCGACCTTAAGATGATCGTGCAGGACGGTATTGACTTCTCAAGACAAGCTGAAAATGAATCGAAGAGTCATAATCTTAGACTCTTACGAAAGGCTTTTGGAACTCTCGCGCCTTAAATCTTTTCGCAAATGCTGACTGCCTACGTGAGGCCCAACGTCGAACATATGATCCAAGCCTGACACTCTGGCTCAAGCGCGACATCAATTCATTTTAAACTCCACAACTTAAAACTACCAAACTCGTTGGAGGATGGTTTCGTCTCTCCCAGCAAAGCAGACCGCAGTCCCTGAGATTATACAGTGAGGATGATCCACGTCAGCGAGGAAACTTCGTTTTCCTTTGCTTAATACTGGCCAACCCAATTCACCCATGTGTGCCCTTTGGCAGCTGAGCCAAAATACCAAACTGAGAAGCCATCAACTCAAACCGGCTATGCACTAGAGTCGATTTGACTCTCAACGAACATTTTTCTCCCTCCTTTTTCGCCTGCTTGCAATGCCCTACCGACTCTAGTTACCTCACACTACAGTAACGCTAATCAGAAAGCGCCTCGATGACACGCATTGCAGCTTGTCTTATTTGATGTAGTTTGTTTCACTCGGAGGACGAAAAAGGTGATGGTGAGGATACATGCATTTGTTTCATTGTGATCAGCATCGATGTATCAACTGGATTAACATACTACCTCTACCAAGTGAAGCAGCACAAGACTGGGCGTTGTCGATTGGTTTTTATTTCCTACGCACGTACTGTTATATAGCAGCCCTCTATACTATTTTGTGTGTACACATCCCATTTCCACTTCAAACTATTGTTATGAAGTAGGGCATTTAACTGGGCAAACGCTTTAAACAACGATTTACTTAGACAATACTCCAACTTTTAATTATTATCCTATCATCCTACCGGACGTGCCAAGTATTTTTTTATTATCGGAGATAACGCATTGTTCATTATAAGTTCAATAATATTAGAAAGTTATATTAACCAATCTTTTGTTACTTTAATACTATTCGCATAATTTTCTCTATTTAAGTGCTCTATATTTTCGGTAGTCTAATTCTTCCTTGCATTGCCAAGTGCATGGAAATATATTTCTTGAAATGACTTTTGTTCTGTTAATAATGGACACATGACCACTTTCATCGCTTTATGTTACGGTCCCTTACAAATTGTTTGGCAACAGTACCGGTTTTTTCGTTTAATGGTTTTCCTTCAGTATCGCAATTTGCTTTTACTCTATGATATAGTGACTGTATGCAGATCCTCTAGGATACTATGAGATCTGCTGATTTATCAACATGTAAAATCGTACCCAACTGAGACCCGCTGTAGCTGGACGCATTGCAGAGATAGTCATGCAATACTATAAGGAACGCCTGCTACCCATCAAGTGGAAACATGATCGTCCGTGTGTTGACCACAAAACGTACTCAGCTGCAGACCACACAAGTCTTGCTGAATAATGCAATGGACCTGGGGGAACACAAATGGAAATCCAACTGACTTTCTTAGTCGTCATGGTAGCGAGAACTGTGGACTGAACGCTACAAACGTCAATTTGAAGAAATGACACTCGCACCGAATAAATACCAACTTTCAACAGCAAAAATACAAGTTGCAACCAGACACTCTCATGCTGGATAGAATCACGATGTAGTACTGCCGAAGCAAAACAAAAGATCAAGCAAACATGTTTACATCCGTCATGCTCAACGGATAAACACAAAGCTTCATTCAAAGAATCATAAATTCTAAGAGAACAAGTGCCGCACGTGTACCAACAAATACAAAACAGATCGATTGTACATATCAAGAACGTATCAGAAATGTCCTTCCGAACCTTCATGCATAACCACCACATGGTAGCTCACATAAAAACTGTCAATCTGGAAGAGCTGTCCAAACCGAACGGCAAAGAAAGCAAGAGGGTACTGGAATATCGGTTACAGTAGAAAGTGCCGAAATTGTGAGAAACCCTACGTAGACCGAACTGGTAGGAAATTATCAACAAGGTTACAAGGGCACAAATTAGCCTGCAAAAACGATAAGTCATTAGCACTGGTCCCAGTCAAAGTTGACTGAGATAGAACGGAGTTTCTGACCTATGGAGAGGCATGACACCCTTGAGGATGCGACAAAGCCACGGAACATTAATCGTAAAGGTGAATTTCAAAAGAAACCTATTCGTATAGGACGGACAGACGATTCATTTAGCGAGACTGCTCACTACATATTGAAGCATCGACGAAGTTCGCACGACCAGTGGTGAAACGAAATCAACCAAATTCCTCGGTCTGGAGAAGAAATTAATAATGACGAGCCATTTTGGATTACTGGTATTTAGACATACAGCAATCGATATGGGAGCTAGTCGAGGGGAGGATTTCGCCTTCAGTCAGGCCTCTTCACGGTACTACGTTGCTTTTCACAATGACGGCATTCGAATTACACATCTTCCTCGAATTCTCAAGTACCATCCTTTAATAAGCTATGCTCAAGCATCAGCTTTTGCAGAATAATTTGAAAAATCCATTATATGGATGAAGAAAACTGACGCTCATAATCGCATACCGAATTAGGATAAGTGCCTTAACGAACACACAGCCGTTTGCCCAGAAGTAGAAGGTCAACAATTGCCAGAATAGACAAGTTAGGCGATCTATCGCACATTGCAGCGTATAAAGCAAAGAAGCATTTCAGATTGCTGGGTGAGTTGGGGCAATTGGCGGTTAATAAATTATTCCCATTTGAGCCAGAAGTAAAGAAATGCGCGAAGCATATCCTTTTCGATAATTCTCTTTGGGAGTGTACAGTTATAAAGCAGGAAGGTGAAATTGGTAAAGAGTGAGACCCTCATTTGTGAATACATTACTGATAAACATTGATGTTAGGATTCTGGTGAATAAACTAAAGGAATTGATTTGCATTAAATCGTCAGCGTACAATTTCTGTTTACTTGAATCTCAGACCGATAGATGTAGTCTCAATGGATGCTCCCTTGGGCCCCTCTTTGCCCAACATCTTCCTTTCAAAGTTGGAACGTGGACACATATACACTCTTATTGCTTCATTTGATTTATACTACCGTTACATGGACGACGCTTTCATTGTCTGTAACTCTTCCACCGATTAGCTAACTCTATTAGATCAGTTTAACAGCGTGCATCCATCATTAAAATGCACCAGTGAAACTGAGAAAAATGACTGCTTGGCATTCTTATGTATTCTATTGCACCGGCGTGAAAACGGGACGATCAAAAGGAGTGCTTTTTCGTCAAACGTAGTGAATAGGTCAATGCACCGATTTTCTTACCAGTGTACCGCTGAGATAGAAGAGGAATTTAGTTCATGGCTTATATCCTTGTCCCAGAGCAAACTGCAGCGCAAGGACGCTGGAAAGCGAAACTAAGCTCATGTTTAACACGCTGCAAGCAAATGGGTACCCAGTGCCTTTCATCAAAAAGCACTCCAAAAAATCTGATTCTATTAAGTCTGTTGCTACAATGCCCCAAAAGGATGTATTCCTTACAGTTCCCTTTAAAGGTGGCATCGCGTTCGAAATATGGAATAGAAAACCTTGACGGCACTGGCAAAGGCATTTCCAGCCGCTAAGCTAAAACTACTTGCCGTAACAAGACCATTGATTTTTCAGCGCCTTAAGGATAAACTCCCGGTTTGGTCGGAATCGTTTATCTTATACCAGTGCACCTACACCTGTGGTAGTAGGTATGTTAGACATATGACCAGATGTTTGTGCAAAAGAATCACTGAACATTGTCCCGCGTCACTGCAAAAAGGCACCGTAGAATCCATCGACTGTTCCGTTTCACATTTAAGGTTCTGAAACCACAGCTGTGCGTACAGCGCACTTCGCTACAGGCTCTGAAATTGTCTTGGCTTTGGACTTCTCATATGACCTGCCTTGTTCACTTGCTTCCTAAAGCGAGAGTCTGATTGATTAAACCATTGATTGAGTTGTCACACTGCCTGGTTATTTAGTTGCTTACTTTCGGTACAAGCCTCTATGAGCTTTATTCCCTCCAAAATTTTGCTTCATAATTGTATACGCCCGATGGGGTTTATCGAAAATAATATGCTTCTCACATTTGCTTATATATGACTGTGCAACCGCGATAGTAACAATGCCGCTTGGTTCAGAAATCTGGCCATCCGGATCCACAGTGATACTGAAAGTTATAGGCTCATCAAATGGTTCAACACAAAATGCTATATTGACTAACCCAAGAACATTTTTCCGGCTTCTGCAATGTCATGCAAAACAAGCGCGTTAACCAAAGATGAAACCTCAGTCGAGACACATCGCCATTCCAATCCAAACACAGAGAACAAACAATTATTTCTCCCAAAAAGATAATGGAATGAAATTCGTACTATTAATAAAACTATCCCGATTCTGCTTGTGAACTTAATGCGTATGGTTGTTGCAACGAATAACACAGGTCAGCTTCTAAAGATATGGATCCTTTTGTATGATACAGCAGCCTTCCGATGCACGGAAGATGATCCAACTAGAAATTTTAAGATTTGAGTAATTATGATGTTAAAAGGCTTTAGAATTGGAGCATATGAAAAAGCGCTGACTGGCAGCACCAGTGCTTGCGACTTAAACCTCGCACATTCATACGAACTTATGAAGACATACAAATATCGTGCACAACTAGGTCCAAAGTTGTCATTTCCTGATACCTTATACTAAGATTTGGATAAGAAATTATGGAGGTGTCTCAGAAGCCTAACCAATGGATTGCCATATTTTACAAGGCTACTAGGAAATTATTGGCGAAACATAATGGACATTGATTCAACCATGATGAAATATTGCTTTTCTTTTAATTTACCGCACCTTTCAGCTCTGACAAATTGATCGTGGGGAAAGAAAACATTGGAGAACGCTTGAAAGATGGCAAGTAGTCATAGGGAAGCTGACTGCGGATAGTATATCAAAAAATTTTGCCTTGTGCATCCCAACCCCCTTTGAATAAACATTGAGTCTGCATGAATGAGACATGAGTAAAGACTGCATATTTCCACTTCCGCTTCGGTGCTTGATCGCCCTTACACTCTGTTGCTAGGAAGGCAGTGTGTTTTCTCACGTCTGGATGATGTGTGAATCTTCATTATCGTGGAAGATAGTAGACAAATGTCTCTTAATTGCTTGATCAAAATTAGACCACAAGCCAGATATGATAACTCCTAATCCGGAATTTACCAGCATGTAGCTACCCGGCTCATCACTTGTTTGCAGGGTATGCTGTACGAGGACCGGTGTAGGAGACTAATGCTTTAAATCCTTCCATATTGTCGCTTTTAAGTTGATCTCATAATGTCGCACCGGATACTGCACCTGGGCCACTTCTTCATACGTAGGTCTCTGTTGCAACTTCGAGCATCAAGCAGCACACACGCACACCGGTATAAATTAATGGTACCGGAATTAAAACACATCGTTCACCCACAATGTTTCAAGTGTCCTGTGGTGACACATTGGTACAAGTTACCTGAGAGAATAGTTTAGGCGAAATCGGTGTCAGAATTTAAGAGCTTCCCCGAAGCTCACTTTACACATTGCAGGTAAAGTGGGTGTATTGCACTCAAATAAGATGTAATGCAGCAGTAATATGCTGCCACCGAGCAGGATCAGTGAAGTAAATCCTTGCAGGAGCTCTGTCTAAGTAGGACGAAGCAACACGCATTTATATATTCTCGTTCTCTAATTTCAGTATTCAGTATTCATTTCTTTCCACTTGGGCTCGTCCGTTGTGCTTATCCCCTCGTTGTTCTTCATGGAACCGATCACTTATTAGATAGTGTATTTTTTCACTGGCCATTGGCTTATGCCACTGAAAGATGGAACACGATAGCCGACTAACATGGAGTGATGTTTACCTGCCTGTTCTTTGGTTGGCTCTCGTTGTTCATTTTCGCCAAAGAAGCGGCCTTGGGTACGCTACATTTTAAATGTAGTTTTATTGCTTGATTAACGGCGGCGACCAACAAGCGTATGGGATGAGGTACAGGGAATTAATGAGAATTGTTTCGTAATACGAGGCAAGGGTATACTGGTTTAGTGCAGGTTTACTTTGCTTATGTTTGCAACAGGCATGTATTTGATTAGTTTATGGTAGTCCGATCACTTGGTCGGTGTGAACCCTCATTAAATCACCCAGCCAACAGATACTACATTATTGGCGTTTGTGCATCCTCTGGCTCGCCTACAGACTGCATATAGCAACCAAAGGTGTAACTCAAACATTCCGACCTTGAATTTATGCTTTGTTCATATAAATATCTGGGCTAAGATATATATTTAATCGAGGTTCTTCGCAGCCAGTTTCCAAATCAGGTAGTCGTCCACATACCTGCAAAATCATTAGACTGAAGTTTCAGCCCGTTGGATGGACATCTTCAGTTTTGCGCATCCATCGGTTCCATCAGGATTCGAACCCATGACCACTAGCGGCTTGAACCGCCAATCAGCAGCTAAGGCCACTGGGCCACGGGGGACAGCTTCGGACCGTCATAATTTACAAGCTAATGTACTCATGAATAGGGGAGTTTGATGTAATTAATCGATTAATTGGAAACTGGCTGCGCATAACCTCGATTAATAACTTCAAAATCCCCTACTCATGACTATATGTTATATATGCCTCAAAGCAGACGTATTTTGTGTCTACCAAAGCGCTTTTCATTTTAACTTCATGATTACCTTTCCACATTCATTCCCTCTTAAAGAAATTGTTAAGCATAACATTTTTCTCCGCAAAAGTTCATTGCTCCGCTGTTCCACTTCTCGTAATTATGCCGGACTCCTAAAACGCTGAACGTCTACATCCGAGAAGGGTTATCGATGCGCGTAGAATTTGAAATAATCATGCCAGTAAATGACAATAACGGAAAGCATAGGTCCGTTTGTTTATGTCGGTTTCCAAAGCAATCATTATCGTACCTAACAAGTGATCTAAATGTGAATTCGTAAACGCCGTTGCATACGCTGTCACTTGGTGGTACGCGCTCTGCGGTAGTCAGCCTTTTTCACACGAATTTCATCCACACGGCCTTGTCTCCCTGACAACTGAATAAGTTATCATAGTGATGTTTAAAACAATATGCTTAGTCAACTATAAGTTGGACAGTGGCCGAGTGGTGTGCGCATCTAGTTTGCGACCATAAGGTCACCAGTTCGAATCCGCGTAGGTGCGGGTGGCCTCTCGGTATCCTCAGCCCACGCGCGACTGTTGGTGGTCGCGTAGCAGAGAAGCGTCGTTCCAGCGTACAGCTGGCGATTTATTTATTATTATTATTGTTTATTTCAAGGGATGTCAAAAGTTGGCTCGCGCCCTTGTAAATTACTTTACCCTCAATGTTAGTATTCATAGATATACTGCGTTTAGAAAGATAAAGACAAATGTACCGCTTTTCTTTGATGTTCAAATCACGATCCACATGAGGTGGGATTATCATTGATCAACTGTTCACCCCAAGGTTCTATTACGATCAAGCGATCTATGGAAGACAAATATAAATTTGCACGAACTCAGTGTTCGTCGAGCAGGTTTACGTCTAACCCGACAGAGAATCGTTCAATCATATGTATCACTAACTAGGTAGTACAAAATCCCTTTACATAACACGTCTGCGGTGACAACTCCTACGTGGATGTTTCCTTATTCCGGTTGTCTAATAACATTTTCTATTTTAGGCAATTTAATCTTGCTGTGCATCGTTTAAACGCCTACAGTAAATTCGAGTGCAACGCATGAAGTTTACTTCAACCTCTAAATATATGTATATATATATATTACCCGGACTCTAGTCTGCTGTATTTCGATAACCGTCCTCGACAAGATCAATGTATATGCTGGGTATATATCGCATATTCTGGGCAATCCAACTTCACTGTCTGGCAACCCAAGCGCAGAGCAACGAGGAAAATGAAACTAATCCGTCTGCTATACCGTGGCAATACACGCTTACTAAATCGACTTAACTTATACTAGCTAGAACTCATTCAACCACGGAATCCTAAGCTGCTTGCCCTTCTCCACCTGAGTCACAATTATTTACAAAACGTAATAAACAAAAAGAATGGATAAACACAATTTCTACGAACCCTGCAATCTAACATACGAATGTACAGTATTCCCGTGTTTCCTATGGATATCGGCGTGGCAAAATGGTCCGCTGATTGCGGTACATTTTCATACCTGTACAGAAAATTTCATCGGCAGACCTAACATGGTAATTACAAATTAGGACACTAACCAGGTTACGCAGAACCAATTTTTTTGAGTTTCACTAGCATAAATTCATATATCACCGCAACTTGAATTGGCATCTCTAAGAAGTTGCAAATTATGCACCATGACATAAAGCTTGCAAAGATAACTCCAGTCTTAGTTTGATCGCTTTATTATGTGAGCTATTGTACTTAGACGATGCTGCATCAGACAATAATGACTGATGCTCAAGGCCATGTGTAGTGTCGAACAAGCTGACAGATTCGCGACATAGCGTGTGTGAATGCATTTCTTCCCCAGTGACTTGCTGTGGTAATACTGTTCACAAAATCTGATAAAGGTTAACCGACACAATTGGTGCAAGGTGTGTTCAAGTAACCCCGGTTCCGATAGACTCCCAGACTCCTATGTCAGTTTACGTGACAAACCCGAAAAGAGAATTCATGTTGGTACGCAATGACAACAGATCGTGCGTGGGTACACGAATGCGTTATAAAGGTATACACCTCAGCAGCTATCACCCTTAAGGCAAAATTCACTATGGTGTCAGATGATCACCTAACTGCGGATAAAGTATTCTCTTTTTTCTAAACCAGATAAGTCGGCGCTGTACCAGCATTCAAAAAGCAAATGATTATACTCCTGGCATTATTATAATGCCAACACATTGTTTACAACTGAAGTCACCCATTGTGAAATTGGGTGGTAACTTATGCAGGAAAACCATGAACTGATGCGCTTTCTCTTAGCTGACAACTTCGAATTAATGGTATCGTTTACACTCATATAATTATGACTGCAATCTAAGAGAATGCAACTGCGTTTTTCGGCTTACACATATAGGTTGAAATCGAACATGGAAGTGCGACAAAAGACATTTCAAAAACAAGGAAATGTAATGCCTGCACACGAAAAATATCCTGACTTTCTGAACCTACCATCTTTTCTGCATGCCGTGATAGTGAAAGTTAAATGGTGCTACTGTCTGACGGTTCTACACAGTTGGATTTCACAATCCCTTGACCAGACGAAGTCAGAGGTGGGCAGTACATTCGCATCAGTTGATAAGGAACACTATCTGTATTCATTCCACTCCGTTTGTCCATTTGTAATCAAGCGATCTGTTATACCTGTTTGTTTTTGACCAAATAATTTATAATTGTGTTTCCTGATTCAGAAGGGACAATCCACCAAGAAAATACTTTGCGCACTCGCATATCAGATATTCACCTTTTTAAACTGACCTAATGCTACAGAAAACGATAATAAAGGTTACAACTTCCAGTGTAGCAAACAGAGTACCACATATTACGAAAAATTACTTCTTTACTTAAATAGTTCCATTGATCTGTCGGATTGCCAAATAAAACATATTTCCCTGTCCGTCCAACTCAGGCACCCTTATCAATTTTGATCCGTGCGGTCAGATTATTCATGTGCATTCAACGTGGTTACATAGCAGTTCACATGTATTGATGCTTCCTTAGTATAGATGCAGTGAAACCTCCGTAAGTTCACAGGAAGAAATGGCCAGCACTCAAAAGAATGCATCTATAAGTTTTACATGGTTAACGTACAAACAATGAACAAATGAACGGGCAACTTATTTAGATGGTCAGAGGTCGTAAACTTCTGAGGTTTGCTGTACTCTCTTTTACTTTAAGTCGGATGTTTTGCAAACCGAAATGAACGTTTGGCGGATCAAACCAGATATATTTACTCTGCTGCACAGGTTCATTTGCGCACAAACGTACACACGTAGTAAAGCGAGTGGATTATACTCAATTCACATTGCGATCCGGATAGTATAACCCAGATTGTACAATCAGCTGGCGTTATAGCATACTCTTACCGTATGGGGTTAGCTTCATCACGCGCGTTGCTTGCCTCGATTAAAGGTTGTGATCCAGTTGCCCAAGGCGAACACGCCGGACTTCATGTATTGTGTTCATACGAAACTGTAGCCGCGTAACCAGTGTCCATTTTAGTTTGTAATATTTTGTTGAATATAGCGACGACATGTATGCAATTAGAACTAATATCACTGTGCTTGCTTCGTGAGCTTATCTACCCAGTTATCAATATGTGGTGCATTTATGAAAAACACAGGTCTATCCGCATTTCGCAAGCCAACGGTAGTCTTGGGTTCCATCCCTAGCAGGGAACCGAAGGAACACGCAACAATGACGAGCCACGAAATGACGAAGCCATCATCTGGTAGTTAATGTATGCGATTTATAATCAAAATGCGATGGACCAAATAAAATATTACCTAAATGCATCCATTATTCATTATTCGTCATTAGAAACTTCAGCAGCTTGCGTTTATCTCCTTTTTCTTAACTTTAGCAACGAAATTTGAAACAAGTTTTGATTATATATATGGATTGGCGACATCCGTATCCAGATTTATCCGTCACTGTGGCCTCCACGGGGAAAGCCACAGGACACCTGCGCCTACAGAGGGACCATGAGTGGCTTGCGCTGCACTACCCACATTCCACCCACACACCCCATATCCAGTGTAAACCCGAAGGAATAAGACCGGGAGGCATGTGCATTGGAACCACGTTTCATCAACGGAACCGGCCAACACTCCTTCAACAATCAAAACAGAGGTATTCCGACCCAACTGGGAAAGCATGTTCACCAGACGTGCACAAGAAGGTGGCTGGGACGTAGCCCGTTCCATACAGGATGTAACCACTCCCTGAGCCTAGCATGGTCACGACGACGGTGCACCTAGTCTCCTACAGCAACCACCAATTTTCTCCTGGAGCCAGAAGTCGAAGTGGATGGTATTTGACAGGTAGGTGCCTTGTCAAAATTCACATCAGGAGCAGTCAAACGGGGTAGCTCAATCAACATCTAACTCAGTAAATGCAAGAATGTTCATCATGCAGGTAAGCGTATGTCATACCCCGCATTATTGGCCTGCATTAGTAAATCGAATGGGAGCGTACGCATCATGATTCTTATCCGAGTCCAATAGTGCGTTCTGCGTCTGGGCAACCGCGCTCTTGATCAGACTACGGAATTCGCACCGAACAAATTTGCCTTGCATTCGCAACACCTTAAAGGAACTTTAGTTCTTCATAAATTCACCTTATTCATGTCTTGGTAATGCTATTTTCCGTTTGGCTCAGGGCAGCTCTCCTGCATTAACTTGGCCGTACAATATCGGTATAAGTATTCTCCTCGAATTCATTCGGTATACATATCTACATGCATTGTCGCCATTCGTGTCCAATGGCAGTTCGATTACATCATAAGCACATTGGTTCAACTAAACTTAACTATGAACTGCCACAAACTGGATAGCAACACATTAAACTTCAGGAACAGTAGTATTACAAAAGGGTATGAGTGTCCTTTGGAGGTCAGGCAAACAGCCAATTTCGCACGCGTAAGAATAAGTGCCCAATATGAACTGTTGGTGTTATCTTTAAACTTTAGTCGTAAATATAAATGACAGTCTTATTTCTCGTGCATCAATATTTGAACCAAACCGATATGGGAATAGTGAAGCAACTGCCATCAGTACAGTGACTAGGTAGAATGATAAAAACAATTGGTTAATATATATATAGATATATATATATATATAGGCGGGAGAGCGTATTGTGCGCTGAGGCTGGTGGTGGCTAGAACCTGACAAATTGTCTACCCACTGCTGCTATTGTTGTGCCATTGACTTATGTCCTGGGCGCATCCTCGTGGCGACCGCTGGGTGGGAGTTGGGTTTCGCCCTTCTCCCTGTTAAGATCCAGGACACCAATTCGCATGAGTCAGTGAAAAGACCAGGTGCTAGACCCGCTGTCTTCGGGTGTACATTTAATCGAAAGCTTTGGCTGAGAACCCAAGTCGTTCTCCTGTCAGGTGTGGGCGCCCTGGCAGTATCCTAGTCCATCCTCTTCGGAGGTCAGGAAGTGGTCGACGGCCCTCTTCCCGTAACACTTAGCCATGAGAGACAACAAGTCTACGGATTATAATCTCACAGCTCTATTGGCGCAGAGCAAGAGCGCTACGCATTGTCTCTGACAGTGGGAGGGCACCTCCGGATGTTCAATTTTTGATACCGCCCGCCTCAAGCCAGGCAGCCCCTGGTCAAATTGGTGCAAACCAGCAAACGAAAACTGCTTCTGGCCGTGGTCGCAGGTGTATCCTACCACGGTCGCTAAATATATATAAATCGTTCCAGTACCTCCAAGGTTGCGTGTGACGGCTGTCAAGCAAATCCCAATCTGTCTCTGCAATCACATTCCCGAGCTGGATCTGCTCCCCACTGCCTTGTGGGTCAGGATATTGAGCCAAAGGCTCCGGGCAGGGTCCCTCAATCAAACCTCAAAACCACCCACTGCTTTGTGGGTCAGGCTCTTGAGCCAAAGGCTTCGGGTGTAGTCCCTCAAGCAAACCTCCGAAGCACAACGACCACCTCGCGTGTGATTGCCCACCAATGCAATCGTATACCTGCGCGCAAAGCACTCAGCATCGGGTGCTGGAACGTGCGCACATTGGACCGGAACTCCAGCGAGCGCCCGGAGCGACGCACCGCACTCGTCGCGATGGAACTGGCGCGCTACAACATCAATATTGCGGCGCTCAGTGAAACCCGACTGGCTGAGCAAGGTACGTTACATGAAGCAGGTGCAGACTACACATTCTACTGGGTGGGCAACGCCGCCTCAGCACCACGTGAACATGTGGTCCGATTTGCGATATCTGATCGCTTCCATGACCAGCTGGTGGGTGAACCAACAGGCATCAGCGCGCGACTGATGACTGTTCGCCTACGACTCGGAAGAGGTAAGTCTGCCACCTTTATAAGCACGTACGGTCCGAGCATGTGTTATCCTGATGACACGCGTGAGCAATTCTACACTCAGCTATCCTCCGTGATAAGGTCTGTGCCGAGGAATGACGGACTATTTCTGCTGGGTGATTTCAACTCGTGCGTTGGGCTTGATGCATCGGTGTGGACAGATGTTCTCGGTTCGCATGGCATTGGTTCAGAGAATGCGAACGGTGACTGTGTGCCACTCACGGCTTGACGATCACGAACACTCGGTTTGCACTGAGTGCGAGTGATATAGCAACTTGAACGCACCCACCGAGTGGTCACGCTCACCTGCTCGACCATATCATCGTACGTCAGCGTGAAATGCGTGAAGTGCGCATCACACGTGTACTGCAGGGAGCTGAGTGTAGCACCGATCACAAATTGGTTTGGACCAAACTGTACATATATTTTCGTAAATCTATGTTTTGCACTCTCGCGGTGAACTGGTGTAAATTTAAAATTTTCTCCCTCGGTACTGTGGCGAAACGTATTGAGCTGGAGAAGGCGATGGCTGCACGCCTGTGTGATGTGGACTGCGTAGTCACATTGGGCGACCTGTGGCCCCACATTCGCGACCAGGTGACAGCTGATGCCGCAAAACGGAAGCAGCCTGATTGGTTTGATGAGAATAATAAGACGATTGGCGCATTGGTGTCGGAGAAGAATGCAGCATTTGCTGCAAATGTGGCAGACCCGAGTGACTTAGGGAAGATACTCAGTTTCGCAAACTTCGACGGCGACTGACCCGACAGCTTCGTCGCATTAAAAATGCATGGTGGACGGAGTAGGTGAAGCAGATGGAATGCAACGCCGAACGCCACCAAAACAAGAAATTCTTTGAATCCTGGAATGTGGTGTATGGACCGAGATTGACGCCGTTGAGGACATTGATCGATGGTATTTCAGGCGCTACCTTCACACAGACTGCAGACATAATGCAGATCTGGAGAAATTACTATGACAGTCTCTTAAACAACCGTTTAGAGATCGACTGGCCTACATTGAACGGCCTGAAGCAGCACGATGTGAAGGCGAATCTGGCGGACACGCCGACAGTGGATGAGACGCAGAGAGCCCATGTTCCGCTGCGGAACGGCAAGTGTGCTGGGGCCGACAGGATCCCGCATGAATTAATGAAACGTGGCGGACCCGCGTTGTTGATTGCGCTGCACCACTTAGTGCAACGGGCAGGAATTGAGGAGGAGGTGCCGTCTGAGCTGAAGGATGCCGTTTTGCTACCACTGTACAAGGGCAAATGGAGCAAGCAATGTTGCACGAATTATCGTGGCATCAACTTGCTGAGTTGTGTGGGCAAGGCGATTGCCCGAATCCTGCTCAACCGCCTCGTCAGTCAGGTTGTGAAACCCAACGTGGCGGAAGAGCAGTGCAGATTCCGTTCGGGTCGCACCACTATAGATATGGTGTTTGCGGCTTGTCAGTTGCAGGAAAAGTCCAGAGAACGACACCAGCTATTGTACTCGCTTTTTGTTGAATTCATCAAAGCCTTTGGTACAGTGAACCGCGAGACATTGTGGCTGGTGTTGGGAAAGTTTGGTTGCTCGCGTAAGTTTGTAAGTTTAATAGAATGTTTGCACAGTGGTAGGCCTGCGAGGGTGCAGCTGAGTAGAAAGACCTCGGATGACTTTGCAGTGGTCTCTGGTGTCAAGCGAGGCTGTGTCTTAGCTCCAGCCCTGTTTAATATATATCATCATGCAATGATGTCTTGTGCTTTTTATGTCGCTTGTGCTTATGGTGTTCGTGTGGAGCACCGTATTGATGGTGATTTGCTGAACATCCGTCCTTTCGGTGCGAGAACTCTAGTCTGTGATACAACTATCCGTATATTGCTGTATTCTGATGAATGTGCGTTGTTTTCAGACAGCGCGGATGGGTTGCAACACATGACTAGTGCTCTGGCTTCGACAGCGGCCAAATCGGACTCACCATCAACACAAGCAAATCTGTCTCTCTTTCAACCTTCACCGGAGGTGCAGTCTTCAATATTGCCGCGGAACAGCATTGGTGCTGAAGTATTGGAAACCGTCTGTCACTTCTGATACCTTGGGAGTGTAATGTCGACTGAGCAGCAGCTACGCAGTGAGCTGCGTATCCGCGTGTCGAAGGCAGCGACGGCATTCGGGACGCTAGAGTACCGAGTGTGGAACAACCATCAGCTTAGTATTGGCACGAAGCTGATGGTGTACAAATCCGTGGTGCTGTCCGCTCTTCTATACGGCAGTGAAACGTGGACGATGTACCGGCGGGATGTGTGATATCTCGAGCGGTTCCATCAGCAGTGTCTGCGACGGATTTTGCGCATCAGTTGGGGAGACAGAGTTGCTGACACAGAAGTGTTGCGACAAAGTGGGATGCAAGCAGTGGACTGCATAATTTTACTGAGACACTTGAGTGGGATCGGTCATGCCTGGCGTAAGGATTCCACGCGGATACCGAAACAACTATTATATGGTCAGCTGAGTATTGGAAAGCGGCATGTTGGGAAACCAAAGTTACGTTACCAGGACATGATCAAAATGAGCTTCTCACGTTCCACTCTTGATTGCAGATCATTGGAATCAAGGGCGGTTGATCGGTGTGCATGGCGCGATCTAATCACGAAGGTAGTTGCCGAAGTTCCGAAAAAGACCTCATGCATGCAGAGAAGAAGCGGGAATTGCGGGAGCGGCAAACAGAGATGGGTTTTACTCCATCGACATCGAGCGCATGGTGCTGTAGAACATGCGGTCGTGAGTGTCTGAGTCAGCCAGGCCTAGTGAGCCATGAGCGAGGCCACTCGGGACCACTACGGAAGCGACGACGCGACCTGCAGAGAACGTAGGCAGAACCGGCGCAGCGTTCGTAGGTACACTGCATTCGATTTACTAACCGCGTGCTTGCATGCTAAGTCTCTTTATTTCAGGTGGTGGGTTTTCAATTTTGTCCTAGTGCTTTTCTCTCCTATTTAAATGCCTTTTTATACTCTATTCTATACACTTGCAAACGTCGCTTAAGCTACTTGTAGTCATATCAATAACATTTTCGTGTTTGTGGCATTTCCGTAAAATAAACTTCCTGACCTCGTGAACTTACCTCGTATTCGTTGGTAAACAACTTATTTTATATGCTCATGAATTTAAGATTTATGTCACCGTTTCCCTATGCATTACTCGAATTACTTTCTTGGTTATCTTTCTCTCAAGTGTTTGGAAATTGTTTGATATTCCCGGTGTGGCTGCGCTTTGTGTGCACGTTTACAAGGTGCCTACCTGTCTATTACCCACTACCTGGTCCATACTGGCTCCAGGAGACAGTTGGTCGTTGCTGGAGGGGACAGGCTGCACGGTTCTTGTGACCGTGTTAGGCTCGAAGACTGCTTCCATGCACTCAATGTGGAGCGGACAAAGGTCCAACCACCGCCTTGTGTGCGATTGATTCCTAACTACAGCGTGCTTGTGTTTGACTGCGAAGGAGTGTGGGTCGGCTCCGTCGATGAAACGTGGCTCCCATTCACATGCCTCCCGGTCTTATTCCTTCGGGTTTACACTGGATATGGGGTGTGCGTTTGGAGCTGTGGGTGATGCAGGGCAAGCCACCCATGGTCCCTCTGTAGGCGCAGGAGTCCTGTGGCTGGGCACATAACATATATATATATATATATATATATATATATATATATAGAGAGAGAGAGAGAGAGAGAGTGTGTGTGTGTGTGACGACCACTTGTCTATGGCCACTGGCCAAAATCTTTCTAACCTTTTCTATGAGTTATGTCCCTATATCTGTTTCTGTATGTCAAACCACTTGTCCAAGACTGCCCTATTTGTCCGTCACCTGGAAGGGTGGCCATGACAGCTTTGACTGGAATACATGTTTGGCGGCATCTGGTTCCAGATGTGCCTGTCAATGCGGCCCCCGCTGGACATCAACAACTGGCCTGTGCCTACACAGGTACCAAGGTTGGCTTGCGCCACACCACGCAGTCCCATGCACAATCCTCATTTTTAGTATAAACGTTAAGGAATAATACCGTGATTCATGTGAATGGGAGCCATTTTTAATTAATGGAGCCGATACATATTCCTTCAGCTTGGACGGCAGCAGCATTCCTGTCTAATTACTTTGGTACTCATGTGCACCAAGCGTCCAGAACAATGGAAAATCATTTTATATGGATAAAATAGCTAAAGCTTATCAGCTACCGTAGGATGGTCATATTTAACCTACTAAATATAAATTTTTATTAGCAAAATTAGGTTTACATCGATGAATTTAATGAGGTATAGGTAGTATAAGCTGTAAATCTAAGATAATTCCTTAAGTAATGACGGCAAATCGGTTGTTTGGAAAAATTTTGCCTCCACCTGGTGTACAGATACAGGAAGTGAAAATTGGGGCAAGAAATCTGTGATTTGGCCGTCAGTGACGGTGGCTGGGCCGTAATCCTCTCCACGATGGACAGAACCCTTCTTTGAGCCTAGTATAGCGACGAGGACTGTTCAACACCCCTGCAATCCCAGGAAATGTTAGCCGTTTCCTGGAGCCAGGAATCGTAGGGTATGACGGATTGGTACAGTGGGTGTCCATATTTGCATCAAGCGTAGTCACACCGGCGATATCAAACAAATAACATCTACTTTAAAGTGAACGGAAATAGACATGGAATATGCAGCCGAATGACGAAACTGAACAAATAAAACAAGTCGCAATACATTAGTTCCGGTTTAAGAAGATAACGTTTAAGTTTAAGTCGGTGTAGCCCAACTGCAGTTGAAAGGCATGATGTATGTAATATCAACCTCAGAATGAGGTTGTATGCCCTACAGTTCAAATCCTGTTTATCCATTGTTTTGTAGTTCATCATACCATACATGGCGTCCGCTAGAGTGGCCAATACACCGGCCATCGTCATCAACCCACTCAAATGCTTGCCTCTTTCGCCATAGCTCGTTGCTTTGACTAAATGAAATGGTAATTTGGGCCACTTCCGCTGACTTCCAAAAATTTAGAGAGCGACTAGTTGATTACTTTGAATCGCGTATACTAAGCTCCTGCTTGTGACAACCTTTTGCGCCGGCGGTGGTGACTCACATGCTGCCACTTAAATGCCCGAGCAGGATCTTATCGATAATGGCTGAAAAAGATGACGGCAAATTTATGACGCCGGTACTGCCAGAGGAGCAGTTTGTCTACAACTCTAGGTGTAGTCAGTATAGGACGGTCTTTCAATCGCCTACTATTCCTTCGAAATTTGCCTTGTATTATCCGCCACTCAGTCGGCCCGTAGCCTAGAGGTAACGAGCTTGTCTCATAATCATGCGGTGCGGGTTCGAATCCACGTAGGGGTGGGCGTCCTCGTCGGCGACTTGTGTTGGTCGCACGGCAGCGAAACGCCGTTACGGCGTACAGCCGACAAATTATTATTATTATTATTATTATTATTATTATTATTATTATTATGCTTTCTACTACTATTATCCGCCACACAACGATGTAGTTTGCGCATGAACAGCTTGTATGGGCAAGTCGTTTTCATTCATGCTAGTTGTGATCAAACCCTCCGGATTCTTATGTGAGTGAAACAGCCTAGGTATATGCTTAGATGCAAGTCGCAAAACTGATTGGGAAGGTTTCATTTAGAAACACCCAGGACTTCCTGAAATGCATAAACTGCATCATTGTGGTTAACATTGCGTCTTTTTAAAGGTTTAAGGGTTGTTGGTCCTTCGTTGGCATGCTCCAACCGACCAGTCAATAACATCAAAGGCCATAGAACAGGCCAATGGTTGGTATCACCATTAGTTAAATCATAGGTAGTAGATGAGGTGGCTGACACTCGAAGCAAGTGGGTACTGCCCATTAATAATATATTAGGAAAAAGTAGACTGTTCATCCATAACTTCAAGTTTTGCATGACATTTTGCTTAGTTTATTGCGGCCAAATTTCGTACTCGAATCAGGAGCTCTTGCAGGCTTAGGATACCAGTATCTAAGCACCCTTTCATTAATTACAAATTAGGATAATAATTATGCAAGTTAACCAGTAATTCTATGATTTTGATTCAGCTGCAACGGATGAGAGAGTCCATCTAGTCGATGTGTTGATTCGCGTCACAGCTTAATCAGAATTCCATCACGCTTGTCTTGTTATTGTTGATTTTAATAATTAAATTTTAAAGTCTTCTGCAAATTTGAGTCCATGTGCGGATGTGTTTTAGACAAGCCAAATTAGGTCAGCCCTCCGCGCACTTAATGACTCTTCCACAGCTAATCCGTTACACCAGCTCAGTTAATGACCTCAGTACTCTCACTCCGCTCCTAATGATCTAAACCTTGCCTCCGGCGATTTGGTGACCTTCATTTAGCCAATCGACTCTTAGGGGTCTCGCATCAATTGAATTCATGCGATTTGCATTAGACGCTTCATCGTTTGCTTATCAGGTGCATTTCACTGACTGATAGATGACTGCATTGAGTAGAACAGTGGTTTAAGGTTGTCCAGCTCCCCTTGTCTTGTTAGAGGTATTTGCTGTGGAAAAGTGATGTTTCAGATAATGTGTTATATGACATTGTATGGGATGTTTACTAATGCACTTTCACTTGCCCGTAGGCGGCATCTGCATCTTGATTCAATGAAGTCATCTTGGCGTGAGTTTAAGCGGTTAAGAAGGTATTATTGAGATCTATTGCTCAAGGTACTGCGATTATGAAAGCATAAATCAAGACTGATAAAACAGAAGATGTAAGATCTGTAAAATGTGGCAAAACGCGAGCTGCAAGACAAGTGTGAGCTGCACTCAGTTGTGAAGCAAACGAATAGAAAACAATTAACTGTGTCCAAGTAATTAAGGTACCTGCATTAAAATAGCCGCACATCTGCGAATTGCAACTTAACGTAGTTTTGATCCTGTTGTGTCATTTCTCGGAAGAGTGCGAGTGAGGTACTCTTGCAGATGTACACAGCAAAGAAGCAAATCCACAAGTAGAGCCACTCTCACTAGGTTTCCGGAGATGGGGGCAATCTTTTCAGTGTACAACAGACTGCCGCTTGAGTAAATAACGCATGCTGCTGTTACAACGTGATCAAACTCGTCGCATTTAAGTATTAACCGCTTCTTCCTTGCAGTGTGTAAATTGCCATACTCTAGAAGCCATAAGTCATGTAGGTAAATTATTTGATTTGTGGTGGAATTTTGTGAGAATTGCAATGTTCGTAGAAAGTAGAAGTCACGATTAAGCTGCACACAATAATCTGCCTCGACGGGGAATCGAACTTCGGTCCCACGAAGTACCGGTCCGCTGCTCTACCACTGAACTACCGGTAGTTTGTGGGACCGGGGTTCTATTCCCCGTCGAGGCAGATCATTGTGTGCAGCTTAATCCTGACTTCTACTTTCTACGAACATTACACTTCTCACAACAATCCACCAGTAATCTACCATCGCCCTTTGGACATCAGAAGGTCAGTTACTTCAGTCCATTGGGAAGTGACGGGTGAGTGAGCCAATCCGCAACAGCAGGAAAGAAACTGTGAGCTCATTGGCAATACGTCGCGCACCAAGCAGAGGCCATGTATTAGATTAAGCACCTGACCGTCTGACCTCGGTAGCTCAGTGGTAGAACAGCGGACCGGTAATTCGTGGAACCGGGGTTCGATTCCCCGTCGAGGCAGATTCTTGTATGCAGTTTAATCGTGACTTTTACTTTCTACGAATATTACATTTGTGTTTGTCTTAATGCCTTCTAGTCAACAGAAGGAGTTTCTGTTGTTAGCAAGCGAGCAATTCGTCTGTATCATACAACTACTCGGAACTAATGAAAATCATACATAGACCATTTATTTATTTCCACTGGCCGATACTCTAATGCTTTTGTTAAACCATTGCCATAGCCTGCGAGTGAAAAGATTTAGTTAACCAGTAATTGAAGTTTAATAAAATTTTCCGATACGTTGTCATGCCTATTGGAATGAGGATATTAGTCACGGACATTAACTGTTAGTGCATATATTTTGCAGATGAAGTAGACTATCGCACTTGACAAATAGGCTTTTATCCGAAGTAACTTACTGGAGCAAACGTACTTCTTCGGTCATCTCACTTGTAAGTATTCCGCAAGCTACAGATTCAAATGTTTGAATACCACGCGTACTGAATCCAACCACTCCATAGAAATCAATAAAAAATCCATGCAATGGATTTCGCTTCCGACCATACAAGAACCTAATTCTGTCTCGACGCGCAGTATATTTGATTACCATGGACATAATCGTCTGATTTTACTTCCCCATGTGTTTTCGCCTAGCGTGTAAATATTTTATTTTGTATCCTTATTATATTGTGTGTAAGGCTAAGGAATGCAATTGGAATGTTAGCCAAACTAGCTTTTAGTATCTGCCAGAGTTGATAAATCAAATTATTTCATTCACAACAACGGCTGAATGACTACAGACAACGCATTTCTGCTACCTACAGTGAAACTTCCACAAGACTCCAGAAAGGAGCAGCCGGTATTGATGAGTGGCTGCCCTACGTCTCGTGCCATCATAATCCACATACACCAACTGATGGTTGACTTGTAGAGAAATTTAGGTGGTGAGGGATAACTTCATTTCTGGCTTGATTGGTTAATATCTGTCGTTTCTTGAATTCAGATGAGGAACGGAGCAGCATCCAGCTATTTGCCCCGAAGCTTTATTTAATTTGACTCCCTGCTGTCAACCAATACACATCAATTCGGCACGCATGCGAATAAGATGCCTTACATTTGGATTTTTAAAAGGAACTGACATTCCACCGCCATATCAGGGAATATAGCTTGACTATTATTATATCCACC